>OV170226.1:3000000-3290000 GCA_921882275.1 Brenthis ino | reverse complement strand
ACACACACATGGCACACACACACATGACACACACACACACACAGATGACACAAACACACACACATGACACACATACATGACACACATGGCACACATGACACACATGACACTCGTGACACACATGACACACACACACGCATGACACACACACACATGTCACACATACACATGACACACACACACACACACACACACACAATCACATGACAAACACTCACATGACACACACACACACATGACACACACACATACACACACACATGACACACACACATGACACACACACAAACACACACACACACATGACACACACACACACATGACACACACACAAGACACACATAACACACACATGCGCACACACACACACACACACACACACATGACACACACACACACACATGACACACACACACACACATGACACACACACAAGACACACATAACACACACATGGCACACATGACACACATGACACACACTCATGACACACACACACACACATGACACACACACATGACACACACACACACATGACACACACACACATGACACACATACATGACACACACACACACACACATGACACACACACACACATGACACTCACACACACATGACACACACACATGACACACACACACACATGACACTCACACACACATGACACACACACATGGCACCCACATGACACACACACACACATGACACACACACATGACACACACATATGGAACACACACACACACACACACACATGACACAAACACACACACTTGACACAAACACACAAACATGACACACATACATGACACACATGGCACACATGACACACATGACACTCGTGACACACATGACACACACACACACGTGACACACACACATGGCGAACACACACCCATGACACACACACACACACACACACACACGACAGACACACACACACACACACATGACACACACACACACACACACACACAGATGACACAAACACACACACATGACACACATACATGACACACATGGCACACATGACACACATGACACTCGTGACACACATGACACACACACACACACACATGACACTCACACACACATGACACACACACACACACGACACACATACACACACACACACACACACACACATGACACACACACACACATGACACACACACACACACACACATGACACACACACATGACACACACACATGACACACACACATGACACAAACACACACACATGACACACACACACACACACACACATGACACACACATGACACACACACACACACACACATGACACACACACATGACACTCACACACACATGACACACACACATGACACACACACACACACACACATGACACACGCACACATGACACTCACACACACGTGACACACACACACATGACACACACACATGACACACACATGACACACACACACACACACACACACACATGACACACACACACATGACACACACACACACACATGACACAAACACACACACATGACACACATACATGACACACATGGCACACATGACACACATGACACTCGTGACACACATGAGACACACACACACACGTGACACACACACACACATGACACACACACACATGACACACACACATGACACACACACATACAGATGACACAAGCACACACACATGACACACATACATGACACACATGGCACACATGACACACATGACACTCGTGACACACATGACACACACACACGCATGACACACACACATGTCACACATACACATGACACACACACACACACATGACACACAATCACATGACAAACACTCACATGACACACACACACACATGACACACACACATACACACACACATGACACACACACATGACACACACACATAACACACACACACACATGACACACACACACACATGACACACACACAAGACACACATAACACACACATGGCGCACACACACACACACACACACACACACACATGACACACGCACACACACATGACACACACACATGACACACACACACACACACACACACACACACATGACACACACATGACACACGCACACCACATGACACACACACATGACACACACACACACACACACACACATGACACACACATGACACACGCACACCACATGACACACACACATGACACACACACACACACACACACATGACACACACACACACATGACACACACACACACATGACACACACATGACACACGCACACACACACATGACACACACACACACATGACACACACACACACACACACACATGACACACATACATGACACACATGGCACACATGACACACATGACACTCGTGACACACATGACACACACACACATGAGCCACACACACATGAAACACACGTCACACACACACACACACACGACACAACTGGCCCCAAACTCACCCCTGCACATCGAATTGCAAGATTACTTTTTGCCCGAGATCACGTGAATTGGAATTTGGAGCAGTGGAAGAAGGTTCTTATTACTGATGAAAGCAGAATGGTTTTGCATGGTTCCGACGGTCGTAATTGTGTTTACCGGCGATCAGGTAATTACCATTCTAGAGGAATCAATATTTTTTTAAGCTATTGCATAGCTTCTATCGCGGGCCTTGAGCGTGGGGACCGAATCCAAAAATTCCGTAACGAAAAATACCTAACACCCCCCACTCAGATTTGACATGTGACATCTGACGTTTCTGACGATCTGACAAAAAAAAACAAACAAAAAACAAAAAAAAAACAATATATATATAATCGATCGTCGTTGTGTAAATTGATATACATGAAGTAATAATATCTAATAACTCATTGGAATATTTTTCGCCAAACCTAACCCAAACCAAAAAAAAAACTATATATATATAATCGGTCGTCGTTGTGTAAATTGATTTACATGAAGTAATAATATCTAATAACTCATTGGAATATTTTTCGCCAAACCTAACCCAAACCAAAAAAAAAAATCAATATATATATATAATCGATCGTCGTTGTGTAAATTGATATACATGAAGTAATAATATCTAATAACTCATTGGAATATTTTTCGCCAAACCTAACCCAAACCAAAAAAAAACAATATATATATAATCGATCGTCGTTGTGTAAATTGATATACATGAAGTAATAATATCTAATAACTCATTGGAATATTTTTCGCCAAACCTAACCCAATCAAAAAAAAAAAAACAATATATATATATAATCGATCGTCGTTGTGTAAATTGATATACATGAAGTAATAATATCTAATAACTCATTGGAATATTTTTCGCCAAACCTAACCCAAACCAAAAAAAAAAAACAATATATATAATCGATCGTCGTTGTGTAAATTGATATACATGATGTAATAATATCTCATAACTCATTGGAATATTTTTCGCCAAACCTAACCCAAACCAAAAAAAAACAATATATATATAATCGATTGTCGTTGTGTAAATTGATATACATGAAGTAATAATATCTAATAACTCATTGGAATATTTTTCGCCAAACCTAACCCAAACCAAAAAAAAAAACAATATATATATAATCGATCGTCGTTGTGTAAATTGATATACATGATGTAATAATATCTCATAACTCATTGGAATATTTTTCGCCAAACCTAACCCAAACCAAAAAAAAAACAATATATATATAATCGATCGTCGTTGTGTAAATTGATATACATGAAGTAATAATATCTAATAACTCATTGGAATATTTTTTCGCCAAACCTAACCCAAACCAAAAAAAAAACAATATATATATAATCGATCATCGTTGTGTAAATTGATATACATGAAGTAATAATATCTAATAACTCATTGGGATTGCATATATAAAATTTTTAGAAATGTCTCTCAATTCGCTTATAATTGCATTGTTGTTACTAAATTAAGTAGTTTTAGTTGTATATCTTCTTATTTCTATAGTCTAAGTATAATTAAGAATTCAATTAAAAAAATTCATTTATAGATTATAATTACGTTAAAAAAATATTTTTGTCTAAATTTCGTCTAAAATTGTTTTAAATACATTGTAATTACGTCTAGTATACCTCCCCATACTTTATTTCCCCAATATACACCGGGAAATTGAAAAATCACAATAATACCTAAACCGAGGTTACTTAGGCGATAGAATGCTTCATACATTATTGCATATATAAAAATTATAAAAATGTCTTTCAATCTGCTTATCATTGCATTGTTTTTACTAAATTAGGTAGTTTTGGCTGTATATCTTTCTATTTCTATAGTCTAAGTATAATTAAGTCTTAAATTAAAAAATTTCATTTATATATTATAATCACGTTAAAAAAATATTTTTGTCTAAATTTCGTCTAAAATTATTTTAATTACATTGTAATTACGTCTAGTATACCTCCCCATAGTTTATTTCCCCAATATACACCGGGAAATTGAAAAATCACAATAATACCTAAACCGAGGTTACTTAGGCGATAGAATTCTTCATACATTATTGCATATATAAAAATTTTAAAAATGTCTTTCAATCTGCTTATCATTGCATTGTTTTTACTAAATTAGGTAGTTTTAGCTGTATATCTTCCTATTTCTATAGTCTAAGTATAATTAAGTCTTAAATTAAAAAATTTCATTTATATATTATTATAGGGTTCGGAGCGGGGTTGTAATGAGACAACCACTAGGTTCGAATACACTTTAATAAGTCTCTAATATAATAAGATATAATAGCTTAAATACTAACTTAAAGTAGGTTAATGACATCATCCTGTTATGACACCACACGCCCCATCAAAACGAAAAAAAAAAGAAATACATTGTTTGTTTTTTTTTTTTTTTACTCTACATACAATTTCGTCCTATTCTTATGTATAATTTCTTCCTTATTATTACGTAAAATTTTAACATTAGGTTCCATATCCTTTAAAACTTTATAAGGACCAGAGTACACATCACTGAATTTATTTCCTACTTCGTTTTTTTACTAATAACATATCATTTTTATTATACATCACAGGTTTTAAATATTCATCATATCTATTTTTCCTTTTTTCTTTAGATAAAATTAAATTTTTTCTTGCATCAGCATGTGCTTTTTGAAGTCTAAATTTTAATTCTAGTGGATAATTTTCAAAGTTATATAATGGTTCAATTGTATGATTTCTTAAATTAGAAGGTATATTACACGGTTTACCGAAAACAAGTTCGTACGGCGTAAAGTTAGTTGCTGAATGTACAGAAGTATTGTACGAAAAACACCAATATGGTAGCCAATAACTCCAATCTCTAGAATTGTTGTCAGTTTGGATTCTCAAATATGCATTAAGACATTTATGTGAGTTCTCAAGTGAACCAATAGATTCATGATGATATGCGCATGACAAAGTTTGTTTTATATTTAGTAATTTACATACCTCAGACATTGTATTAGAGATAAATTCCGATCCTTTATCGGTGGCGATCTCCCGTGGTATACCATACCTTAGAATGAAGTTATCTACGAAGGCTCGCGCTACACTTACACTATCCTTACTTACTAATGGGAATGCTTCAATATACTTACTTAATTCACACTGAAGAGTGAGTATATATGAGTAATTATAGTAATCCTTATCTAAGGGCCCAACTATATCTAAGAAAACCTTATCAAAGGCAGACTGCGCAGTCGTAGTAATAACCATTGGTTGTTTAGTGTGCAACGAATGTTTCTGTTTTTGACATTTGCTACACTTTTTTACATATTCCGTTATATCTTCTACCATTTTTGGCCAAAAGTAATATTTTTTGATATTATTGAGCATACGACGTATGCCCGCGTGTCCACTTGTAGGAAGTAAATGAAAATCATTAAGAATAACTTTTTTGTCGTCATCGTTTTCTATGCTTATTACATTTTTTATAATATATATACGGGGACTTTCCCGGTTATTATTAGTTTTATAACTTTTGGTTAACCATTCTATATACTTTTTACTTTCATTATTTTTTATAACATAAATTTCATCGATCGCTAGCTTTTTGCAAATAGCATCCAAATCTCTCACGAAGACGTCTCGCGTCGAACATGATCGAGAAAATGGGTCTATAAAAATCTTATCCTTGTTAGGCACGTATACGAAATCGTTAAAGTGCACGTATTTCACATTTTTCCCTAGTTTATAAGATGAAATAATTAGTTCAGTGCAATGTTTTGGCTTTTCAAGAATCTCAACGACTCTCGGTTGATCAGACCAATTGTCTTCGACACTCTTGTCAACCAAAGTATTCGTATCATTTGGTTTATCGTATAGTTTGTTCGCCATCCGCCGTGTCATTACATTCAAATATTCCGTATTCATGTTTTTTAACTCATCAGATGTTAAAATAATGCGCGATAATGCGTCTGCAGCCACATTACTCACACCTTTAACATATTCTATTACGTAATCATACTCATCTAAGGTTAATCGAAATTTTAACAGTCTACTGGAAGGATTATTAATACTAAATAAATATATTAAAGGCTTGTGATCCGTTTTGATTGTAAATTTCTTGCCAAATAAATAAGGTCGGAAATATTTCACAGACCAAACAATAGATAAAAGCTCTTTTTCTATTGTTGGATAGTTCACCTCGGCTTTATTTAAAGAACGACTCGCATATGCTATTGGTAAATCATTTTTTATTACATAATACCGAGCCTATAGCTAATCCGGAAGCATCTGTGCGCAATATAAATTCGTTTTCTTCATCAAAATTCGGATATTGTAAAATGGGTGGATTGATAAGGGATTGCTTAAGTTTATTAAATGAATTTTTGCATTCGGTACTCCACACAAAACTAGCACCTTTCCTACAAAGTTTGTTCAATGGTATAGTTACATTAGCGAAATTCGGGATAAATTTACGATAATAATTTGCGAAAGCTACAAACCGTCTAACTTCATCGACATTCTTCGGAGTTTGATAACATTGCAATACTCTGTTTTTTTTCTGGATCAGGTAAGATACCTTTAGAAGATACTACATGGCCTAAATATAACAGTTGCTTAGTTAAAAATTTACATTTTTCGGGATTTAGTTTTAAATTTACTTTCCGAAATCTCTCAAAAATGTCAATTAAATTATTATTATGGGAATTTAGACTCCTCCCAAAACATATAACGTCATCGAGATAAATAAGACATTTTTCATATTGTAAACCAGACATTGCTACTGTCATCATTCGACTAAAAGCACCTGGGCTAATTTTAAGACCCATTGGAAGTCGTTTCATTTGGTATTGCCTGTCCGCAGTAAATGCAGTATACTTTCTACTGTCTGTGCATAACTCTAATTGATAATAACTTTGACTGAGATCTAAATGTGTAAAATAAATAGCACCTGATAAAGAGTCAAGTATCTCTGTTATGTTAGGCAATGGAAACTTATCATCTTTCAACCTATCATTCAATTTCCTATAGTCAATTACAATCCTCCATTTTTTGTTTCCATTACTATCACTTTTCTTCGGAACGAGAAGAACTGGACTAGACCATTCGCTTCTACTTTCCTCTATAATATAATTATCTAACATTTGTTGAATTTGCCTATCGATTTCATGTTTTTGACTTTTTGGTAATCTATAAGGCTTTGTGTACGTAGGAATAACATTATCTTTTAAATGTATTGATTGCTGGTATAAATTTGTAACTCCTAATTTATCTCCTGGCAATAAAAAAATATCGGAGTATTTAGCACATATATTTTCGATAGAAATTTGTTCTTCTTTGGTAAGATCTTTAAGATTCAAAATAGAAAATAACTTTTTCACACGTTCAGCATTCACGTTACTTTTTTCAAATGAACACAAGGAATAATCACTAAGACTAACTACCTCAGGAACGAAGTAACTTAGTTTTACTTCTTCTTCTCTAGTATTTAAAATTTTCAGTGGAATTTTACCACAAATAGGGCTAACCAAAACAGATGCTAAAAATACTCCATCACTCAATTGCTTAGGCATAACTACATACTCATTTTTTAAGTCGGTTCGCATAAAATAAGTAAATTCACACCTTGGCGGAATTTTTATATAATTATTATAGCCAAGTTTACCCATTTGTAAAGGTATTTCAATAGATGACCCTTGTTGAAGCGTTAAAATATTTCGTTCAAAATCTAATATAGAATTAAATTTACTTAAAAAATCTTGTCCTAATATACCATCTGTTCTACATGAAAAGTTTTTCAAAACATAAAATTTGTGTTTAAAATAGAAGTTATTATAGTTTAATTCTAAACAAACAAAACCATCGCAAAATATATGTCCTCCAATACCGTTTATTTTAATGCGCTCTATATGGAAAGGAACATCCCATTTATGTAATAACTCGTGTCTTATTACCGACAGTGAGGCACTGGTGTCAATTAGCCAACTACAAGACTCATTAAAAACATTTATATGTACCGAATTAATATTTTCGCAATAAAAATAATCATGCACGAAAAAAACAATTTTTGTCCCTGTTACTATTGTCTTGGACCTCAGACTGTTGTTTTGAATTATCTCTAATATTCATTTCAGCAAAGTTTATCTGATTCCGTCGCGCCTGATTACGAACCCCTGCTTGGCCACGAAAACCGCTAGAACCGTGATAATTATTTTTTCCGCGAGAAGCGAAATTACGACCATTACCACGATTACTAGAACTATAACCATGACCACGATTATTTAAAATCCGTGGAGTGGGCATCTCTCTAGAATTCCCTCTAGAACTATTTTTATGAAACCCTGCTGGTTGGTTACGGTTATAAAAAGTGTTATGAAAACTTGACCTACCTCTGTTATGATGACAATTCATCATTCGCTCTTCCCTTCCGCTCGATAAGGTCTCATCCAACGCACCTTGAATAGCGTCTTTTAGCGAGCTATAGTTTCTAGCCGCTATGATCGTACTAAGACGACTATTCCGCAGGCCATCGGCAAATCTCTTTATCGCAATACGCTCGTTTATTGGCTTTAAAATTTCATAAGAGCTAGAGTTACCGTTGGCCTGAGAAACTGTCAAATCAACAAATAATTTTTCAATTTGCTTACCGAACTCTTGAATACTTGTGTTATCCTGTCGAATATATTGTAGCTGAGACTGTATCGCTGTGTCAGATTTTTTAGGCAACAATACATCTCGCATATCCTTGATTAAGTCTGAAACAGATAAATAATTAGAGCACATGCGCAGCTTGGCGCTTTCTGACAATCTAGATTTTAAAACAAACTGTATCAGTAGCTTTTTGCTATCATCATCAATCATTGACTCATACATTTCTATATTAGAAATTAACTGTTTAGTGACATTCTCATCACCCGTCATAACTGGCAACAGAGCAACTGCAGTTTTTAACTCAAACTTCTCCATGATTGTTGTACTATGATACCTACCTATGTTTTCAGAACAAAGTTGAAGTATTTTCGAATAAATCGAATTAATTGTATCGAATATTTCACAAAGCTTTTGACTCTCCGAACTTTTTATTTCCTTAGTTTCTACTTGCTTTATAATCGACTTACTTAATAACCAAAATTTATCATATAAAAATTTTGCTTCGGCCCTCTTTTTGTCTTATACACTAGATGTCCTTCCACTAGGCCCTAACTTCGTTAGGTAATCTTTAATATGCTTTAATTCTATTAATATTTCATTAATTTCATCTGCCATAACCTAAGGATACATAATACATTTTTTTAATACGGTTACATAGGTTTACACTTATATTAGAATGATTACAGATTAATACATAATTAATATGTTAAACTAGGATTACACTAACACTCAATAACCACATAATATTCTTTACGCATTTTTAAGAACCATCACGCACACACACTCACACTGGTGAATTCCCTGTAGCAGCAGACCCACGTTCTCGTCGCCGTAGCGTGCTCATAGACTTTCTCAAGTCATAAGCCTCTATCCCACGCTGGATCCATTCGCCATGGCATTTCCGATAATATCGGAACAGGATTATCGCGGCCCCAACAAAAAGAAGAGCACAAATTGCGATTAGAGCATAAGATGTTGAGGTGGCATGCCACAATAATTGCTCCGTGGAGGCAGAGTTCCCAGCTCCGTTTTGTGCGATTATAATTTCTTGCTCCTTGGATTGCTGCTTGCCCATATTTTTAATTTTTGATAAAGTCTTTGCCACAAATTCACAGTCACTCTGGATGGGATTTCGCAATATAAAAACGCCATAATTATAATTATTGTCTTTAACTTTACATTTCACTTAGTGTTTATTTTATCATTGCCATATACGGCCGGACACCGGACTCGCGCACGCGCTGGCAGGGTCGCCATATAGGGTTCGGAGCGGGATTGTAATAAGACAACCACTAGGTTCGAATACACTTTAATAAGTCTCTAATATAATAAGATATAATAGCTTAAATACTAACTTAAAGTAGGTTAATGACATCACCCTATTATGACACCACAATTATTACTTCATGTATATCAATTTACACAACGACGATCGATTATATATATATTGTTTTTTTTTTTGGTTTGGATTAGGTTTGGCGAAAAATATTCCAATGAGTTATTAGATATTGTTACTTCATGTATATCAATTTACACAACGACGATCGATTATATATATATTGTTTTTTTTTGGTTTGGGTTAGGTTTGGCGAAAAATATTCCAATGAGTTATTAGATATTATTACTTCATGTATATCAATTTACACAACGACGATCGATTATATATATATATTGTTTTTTTTTTTTTTGGTTTGGGTTAGGTTTGGCGAAAAATATTCCAATGAGTTATTAGATATTATTACTTCGTGTATATCAATTTACACAACGACGATCGATTTTTTTTTTTTTTTATAGAAAAAAGGGGCAAACGAGCAAACGATCCACCTGATGGTAAGTGGCTATCGTCGCTCATGGACATCTGCAACACAAGAGGAGTTGCGAATGCGTTGCCGGCCTTTAAGGGACCTATAGACATTACTCTTGAAGAGCCCCATATTATAGCGCTCAGGGAATACCTCGGGAGGAAGATCATTCCACATCTTGCACGTGCGAGGTAAAAAAGATCGAGACGCACGTACATTTGTAGAATGCCAAGCATCTAAAATGTGTGGATGACATCCTACCCGACGGCGAAGGGTGCGATGATAGAAGCGCGACGGTGGCACCATGTCAAAAAGTTCATCAGAACACTCTCCATTGTATAGACGATAGAGAACACACAGAGAGCCAACATCTCTCCGAAGGCTTAGAGTGTCTAAGTCGTCTGTGAGTACGGGATCGTTGACAATACGAACTGCCCGGCGTTGGATAGAGTCAAATGGAAGAAGCTGGTATTGGGGGGCGGCCGGCCCAGAGATGAGAACAGTACTCCATGAGAGGGCGAACCTGTGCTTTATAAAGCAAAAGTCGCTGCCCTGACGTGAAATACTGTTTTCGCTCTGTTAAGGACACCCATTTTTTTTGGAAGCCAATTGGCTTTTTCTTCCAGATGACATCTAAATTGGACGTCGCTCGATATTTCGACCCCTAGGATCCCGATACTCTTACAGATGTTAAGAGAAGTGTTCTGGAACTTTGGCGCTATAGTAAATGGGGTTTTTTTTGTGGAGAACGCACAAACTTGTGTCTTTGAGGGGTTAAACTGGACGAGATTTCGTCGGCCCCAAACGGAGATCTGCTCTAGGGAAGTCTCGATTTCAGACACAAGTTGGACTCTATTCTCCTCAACCTTAGCCCGAGAGATGCTAGCTCGGCCAGTATAATAGGCATCGACTGTACTGTCATCTGCATAGCAATGAGCGTTGTTAGTTAACAACATATCATTGATATGCAGAATAAACAGTGTAGGCGATAGCACTGAGCCTTGGGGTACGCCAGCGTTGATCTGAACAGTGTCGGAGCATATACCGATTATATATATATTGTTTTTTTTTCTTTGGTTTGGGTTAGGTTTGGCGAAAAATATTCCAATGAGTTATTAGATATTATAACTGCATGTATATCAATTTACACAACGACGATCGATTATATATATATATTCTTTTTTTTTTGGTTTGGGTTAGGTTTGGCGAAAAATATTCCAATGAGTTATTAGATATTATTACTTCATGTATATCAATTTACACAACGACGATCGATTATATATATATATTGTTTTTTTTTGGTTTGGGTTAGGTTAGGCGAAAAATATTCCAATGAGTTATAAGACATTATTACTTCATGTATATCAATTTACACAACGACCATCGATTATATATATTTTGTTTTTTTTTTGGTTTGGGTTAGGTTTGGCGAAAAATATTCCAATGAGTTATTAGACATTATTACTTCATGTATATCAATTTACACAACGACCATCGATTATATATATTTTGTTTTTTTTTGGTTTGGGTTAGGTTTGGCGAAAAATATTCCAATGAGTTATTAGATATTATTACTTCATGTATATCAATTTACACAACGACGATCGATTATATATATATTGTTTTTTTTTTGTTTTTTGTTTGTTTTTGTTCAGATCTTCAGAAACGTCAGATGTCAGATGTCAAATCTGAGTGGGGGGTGTTAGGTTTTTTTCGTTACGGAATTTCTGGATTCAGTCCCCACGCTTAAGGCCCGCGATAGAAGCTATGCAATAGCTTAAAAAATTATTGATTCCTCTAGAATGGTAATTATTTGATCGCCGGTAAACAAAATTACGGCCGTCGGAACCATGCAAAAACATTCTGCTTTCGTCAGTAATAAGAACCTTCTTCCACTGCTCCAAATTCCAATTCACGTGATCTCGGGCAAAAAGAAATCTTGCAATTTGATGTGCAGGGGTGAGTTTGGGGCCAGTTGCGTTAGTTTTGGTTAGGTTTGGGTTAGGTTTGGCGAAAAATATTCCAATGAGTTATTAGATATTATTACTTCATGTATATCAAATTACACAACGACGATCGATTATATATATATTGTTTTTTTTTTGGTTTGGGTTAGGTTTGGCGAAAAATATTCCAATGAGTTATTAGATATTATTACTTCATGTTTATCAATTTACACAACGACGATCGATTATATATATATTGTTTTTTTTTTTTGGTTTGGGTTAGGTTTGGCGAAAAATATTCCAATGAGTTATTAGATATTATTACTTCATGTATATCAATTTACACAACGACGATCGATTATATATATATATATTGTTTTTTTTTGGTTTGGGTTAGGTTTGGCGAAAAATATTCCAATGAGTTATTAGATATTATTACTTCATGTATATCAATTTACACAACGACGATCGATTATATATATATATATTGTTTTTTTTTTTGGTTTGGGTTAGGTTTGGCGAAAAATATTCCAATGAGTTATTAGATATTATTACTTCATGTATATCAATTTACACAACGACGATCGATTATATATATATATTGTTTTTTTTTTGGTTTGGGTTAGGTTTGGCGAAAAATATTCCAATGAGTTATTAGATATTATTACTTCATGTATATCAATTTACACAACGACGATCGATTATATATAAGACGGAGGAGGTTTTAGTTACCTTTTTCTGTTATGAAACCTTATTATTGTTTAAAGTCACTATGTTCTTTAATTTACTTTTTATTAGTTTTAAAGTGATTTTAAATTTAGAGCAGAGATTTAGTCTCGAGCGGGGTCGAGACGCCATCACGAGATTCTTTGCAGATACGTGGTGTAGTAAAGTCGGTTGATCTTAAAGAGTTATGTTTGATATTGTAGTTGGAAGTCGATGATCGGTGACTGTGAACCCGCTAGCTCTAAATCATTAGAATTACCGTTTCAAGTTTATAACATTGTGACTTCCTTGATTAAATTGTGTATTGAGCACTGAATACTTTATTATTTGAGCCCTGATAACGCCCACAAGATGAGTAACCACTAAAGATGATGTTCGTAGTATATGGATAACACGACATCAGAAGTGGATGATACCCGAAGAACATGGCAAAGATAGATGACAGCGGCCATTTGAAAATTTTGTTGCAAAATTTTTCTCAAACTGAAACGAAATGCGATGTCAAATGTTATTTAAAACGGACGCACAAAATGGCGATGCATATGCGGGTTGTTTTACAGAAGATTTACTTTTTGATAATCATGAATCATGATGATATGATATACTCGTATGCAAGATGCTCAATAGATTAAAATAATCATAGATGTCTCAATTTAATTTTTATGAAATGACATGACGTCGACAAAAATTTGTTGCTAGCTGGATTTGATTTTCTTGATATTATCGCAGAAATATTTTTGAACACAATATGTATGGAAAAATTAAATGGAAAATTTGTTTATTTCAGGATGTTATATGAAGTTAATTTATTTAATCGATAAATTACGAGAATTATTTTTGAAATTTTTTTTTGGTTGATGCTTATAAGGACCTTCTTCTAGTTATGAAATAAAATATAAATCGTGTCAGAATTTTAGTGTCAAAAATGTTTTATATTGTAATTGTTTTGCTTTATATTTGATTTATTTCAGGATTTTTAAAGTGAAAATATTGAGTTGATATTTTTGATAAAATAAAATTTAACTAAAAGGCTTACTATTTCCCGTCGGAACATTAAAAGATGATATTTGCAAAATATATTGGGAAAATAACGTGATCTCTGGTTATACTATAATCGAGGTGGTATAAAAGTGATATTTTTATCTAACAAAATTTTTCTAGCAGTCCATCAGGTAAAAGATGTTCCAAAAGAAATATGAGAAATAGTTGACTGTATTAATGGTCATACAGCGAAAAACTAATGTTTGTGTACACTCCGAAGACATTCTCATACGCAGGCTAAGATAGAAATCTTTGAATATAATACCGATTTCACATGTCCTTATTTGGTCCAAAGATTAAACATAATTAGATCGGGCCGATGGTAATAACAACTGTGGCACAATATTAAATAATATGAATTTTCAGGTGCTTCATTTCTAGTGTTCAAAATATGTATTTAGCGTAAAGAGGACGCCTTACTTTAGCCAGTTTAGTTTACGCTAAACCAGATTACATCAGACGTATACGATGCCCTAGAAGAAGACGGTATCCAGAGATGCTTGGGCTATGCAAAAAATGGATATCTGTGGACTGTTTCATTTAATCTAATATGAATGTTATATGGTGAGACGTTTCCGTTTTGTTTAGATGTGTCAGGCCATTGATATCGAAATGTAACCGTTAAATACGGTTGTAATTTTAGTTATTTCCAATAATATCTAGCAGCTTAACATTAATGAACCTACGTAGCACAAGCTAGGGTGACTGAATTGACAAGGTTACGTAACATTGACAAGCCTATGTGGCAAATGTAGTTTGAGTGGCGAGAGTCGCCGGAGTAGTAGCCTGTGAGGCACCGATTGGCCTGTGTGGCACCGACTGGCCTGTGTGGCACCGACTGGCCTGTGTGGCACCGACTTGATTGACATACGAGAAACTTCTGTAATTTGTACTCAATGATAACTTCGTGTGTATAGTTTTTTTAGGTTTTAGTCATTTTAAAGATTCAGTATTAACAAATTTATCTTAAAGAAAACTAGTTAGGGAGAATAAATGATGTGAATCGCTGTATATTGTTAACATATAAAGCAAAAATTTGCCCAATACTCACTGTGTTAGGCACATTGGAATTTGTCTGTGTCTGTCTATGCCTGTCTGAGCGTACACTTTTGCACTAAATATCTACTGCACCGATGGCTAGTTTTAGTAAGTTTGGCCACCATGGTCAGTTATTTGGTCAGGAATAGCCGAGCTAATGTTACTTTTTCTATAGGTCGATTTTCAATATCACACGAGGGCGCGTGAACAGCAGGACGGCCGTGGTAGAAGAAATAGCGGTGGTGAGTGCCCCACAAGATCACCCGAGGGCGTGTGAACAGCAGGACGGCCGAGACGGAGGAGGATTTAGTTACCTTTTTCTGTTATGAAACCTTATTATTGTTTAAAGTCACTATGTTCTTTAATTTACTTTTTATTAGTTTTAAAGTGATTTTAAATTTAGAGCAGAGATTTAGTCTCGAGCGGGGTCGAGACGCCATCACGAGATTCTTTGCAGATACGTGGTGTAGTAAAGTCGGTTGATCTTAAAGAGTTATGTTTGATATTGTAGTTGGAAGTCGATGATCGGTGACTGTGAACCCGCTAGCTCTAAATCATTAGAATTACCGTTTCAAGTTTATAACATTGTGACTTCCTTGATTAAATTGTGTATTGAGCACTGAATACTTTATTATTTGAGCCCTGATAACGCCCACAAGATGAGTAACCACTAAAGATGATGTTCGTAGTATATGGATAACACGACATATATATATATTTTTTTGGTTTGGATTAGGTTTGGCGAAAAATATTCCAATGAGTTATTAGATATTATTACTTCATGTATATCAATTTATACAACGACGATCGATTATATATATATTGTTTTTTTTTGGTTTGGGTTAGGTTTGGCGAAAAATATTCCAATGAGTTATAAGACATTATTACTTCATGTATATCAATTTACACAACGACGATCGATTATATATATTTTGTTTTTTTTTTGGTTTGGGTTAGGTTTGGCGAAAAATATTCCAATGAGTTATTAGATATTATTACTTCATGTATATCAATTTACACAACGACGATCGATTATATATATATTGTTTTTTTTTTGTTTTTTGTTTGTTTTTGTTCAGATCTTCAGAAACGTCAGATGTCAGATGTCAAATCTGAGTGGGGGGTGTTAGGTTTTTTTCGTTACGGAATTTCTGGATTCAGTCCCCACGCTCAAGGCCCGCGATAGAAGCTATGCAATAGCTTAAAAAATTATTGATTCCTCTAGAATGGTAATTATTTGATCGCCGGTAAACAAAATTACGGCCGTCGGAACCATGCAAAAACATTCTGCTTTCGTCAGTAATAAGAACCTTCTTCCACTGCTCCAAATTCCAATTCACGTGATCTCGGGCAAAAAGAAATCTTGCAATTCGATGTGCAGGGGTGAGTTTGGGGCCAGTTGCGTTAGTTTTGGTTAGGTTTGGGTTAGGTTTGGCGAAAAATATTCCAATGAGTTATTAGATATTATTACTTCATGTTTATCAATTTACACAACGACGATCGATTATATATATATTGTTTTTTTTTTTGGTTTGGGTTAGGTTTGGCGAAAAATATTCCAATGAGTTATTAGATATTATTACTTCATGTATATCAAATTACACAACGACGATCGATTATATATATATTGTTTTTTTTTTTGGTTTGGGTTAGGTTTGGCGAAAAATTTTCCAATGAGTTATTAGATATTATTACTTCATGTTTATCAATTTACACAACGACGATCGATTATATATATATTGTTTTTTTTTTTTGGTTTGGGTTAGGTTTGGCGAAAAATATTCCAATGACTTATTAGATATTATTACTTCATGTATATCAATTTACACAACGACGATCGATTATATATATATATTGTTTTTTTTTTGGTTTGGGTTAGGTTTGGCGAAAAATATTCCAATGAGTTATTAGATATTATTGCTTCTTGTATATCAATTTACACAACGACGATCGATTATATATATATATTGTTTTTTTTTTATTGGGTTAGGTTTGGCGAAAAATATTCCAATGAGTTATTAGATATTATTACTTCATGTATATCAATTTACACAACGACGATCGATTATATATATATTGTTTTTTTTTGGTTTGGGTTAGGTTTGGCGAAAAATATTCCAATGAGTTATTAGATATTATTACTTCATGTATATCAATTTACACACCGACGATCGATAATATATATATTGTTTTTTGTTTGGTTTGGGTTAGGTTTGGCGAAAAATATTCCAATGAGTTATTAGATATTATATAGGGTTCGGAGCGGGATTGTAATAAGACAACCACTAGGTTCGAATACACTTTAATAAGTCTCTAATATAATAAGATATAATAGTTTAAATACTAACTTAAATTAGGTTAATGACATCACCCTATTATGACACCACACGCCCCATCAAAACGAAAAAAAAAAAAAAAAAAGAAATACATTGTTTGGTTTTTTCTTTTACTCTACATACAATTTCGTCCTATTCTTATGTATAATTTCTTCCTTATTATTACGTTCCATATCCTTTAAAACTTTATAAGGACCAGAGTACACATCACTGAATTTATTTCCTACTTCGTTTTTTTACTAATAACATATCATTTTTATTATACATCACAGGTTTTAAATATTCATCATATCTATTTTTCCTTTTTTCTTTAGATAAAATTAAATTTTTTCTTGCATCAGCATGTGCTTTTTGAAGTCTAAATTTTAATTCTAGTGGATAATTTTCAAAGTTATATAATGGTTCAATTGTATGATTTCTTAAATTAGAAGGTATATTACACGGTTTACCGAAAACAAGTTCGTACGGCGTAAAGTTAGTTGCTGAATGTACAGAAGTATTGTATGAAAAACACCAATATGGTAGCCAATAACTCCAATCTCTAGAATTGTTGTCAGTTTGGATTCTCAAATATGCATTAAGACATTTATGTGAGTTCTCAAGTGAACCAATAGATTCATGATGATATGCGCATGACAAAGTTTTGTTTTATATTTAGTAATTTACATACCTCAGACATTGTATTAGAGATAAATTCCGATCCTTTATCGGTGGCGATCTCCCGTGGTATACCATACCTTAGAATGAAGTTATCTACGAAGGCTCGCGCTACACTTACACTATCCTTACTTACTAATGGGAATGCTTCAATATACTTACTTAATTCACACTGAAGAGTGAGTATATATGAGTAATTATAGTAATCCTTATCTAAGGGCCCAACTATATCTAAGAAAACCTTATCAAAGGCAGACTGCGCAGTCGTAGTAATAACCATTGGTTGTTTAGTGTGCAACGAATGTTTCTGTTTTTGACATTTGCTACACTTTTTTACATATTCCGTTATATCTTCTACCATTTTTGGCCAAAAGTAATATTTTTTGATATTATTGAGCATACGACGTATGCCCGCGTGTCCACTTGTAGGAAGTAAATGAAAATCATTAAGAATAACTTTTTTGTCGTCATCGTTTTCTATGCTTATTACATTTTTTATAATATATATACGGGGACTTTCCCGGTTATTATTAGTTTTATAACTTTTGGTTAACCATTCTATATACTTTTTACTTTCATTATTTTTTATAACATAAATTTCATCGATCGCTAGCTTTTTGCAAATAGCATCCAAATCTCTCACGAAGACGTCTCGCGTCGAACATGATCGAGAAAATGGGTCTATAAAAATCTTATCCTTGTTAGGCACGTATACGAAATCGTTAAAGTGCACGTATTTCACATTTTTCCCTAGTTTATAAGATGAAATAATTAGTTCAGTGCAATGTTTTGGCTTTTCAAGAATCTCAACGACTCTCGGTTGATCAGACCAATTGTCTTCGACACTCTTGTCAACCAAAGTATTCGTATCATTTGGTTTATCGTATAGTTTGTTCGCCATCCGCCGTGTCATTACATTCAAATATTCCGTATTCATGTTTTTTAACTCATCAGATGTTAAAATAATGCGCGATAATGCGTCTGCAGCCACATTACTCACACCTTTAACATATTCTATTACGTAATCATACTCATCTAAGGTTAATCGAAATTTTAACAGTCTACTGGAAGGATTATTAATACTAAATAAATATATTAAAGGCTTGTGATCCGTTTTGATTGTAAATTTCTTGCCAAATAAATAAGGTCGGAAATATTTCACAGACCAAACAATAGATAAAAGCTCTTTTTCTATTGTTGGATAGTTCACCTCGGCTTTATTTAAAGAACGACTCGCATATGCTATTGGTAAATCATTTTTTATTACATAATACCGAGCCTATAGCTAATCCGGAAGCATCTGTGCGCAATATAAATTCGTTTTCTTCATCAAAATTCGGATATTGTAAAATGGGTGGATTGATAAGGGATTGCTTAAGTTTATTAAATGAATTTTTGCATTCGGTACTCCACACAAAACTAGCACCTTTCCTACAAAGTTTGTTCAATGGTATAGTTACATTAGCGAAATTCGGGATAAATTTACGATAATAATTTGCGAAAGCTACAAACCGTCTAACTTCATCGACATTCTTCGGAGTTTGATAACATTGCAATACTCTGTTTTTTTCTGGATCAGGTAAGATACCTTTAGAAGATACTACATGGCCTAAATATAACAGTTGCTTAGTTAAAAATTTACATTTTTCGGGATTTAGTTTTAAATTTACTTTCCGAAATCTCTCAAAAATGTCAATTAAATTATTATTATGGGAATTTAGACTCCTCCCAAAACATATAACGTCATCGAGATAAATAAGACATTTTTCATATTGTAAACCAGACATTGCTACTGTCATCATTCGACTAAAAGCACCTGGGCTAATTTTAAGACCCATTGGAAGTCGTTTCATTTGGTATTGCCTGTCCGCAGTAAATGCAGTATACTTTCTACTGTCTGTGCATAACTCTAATTGATAATAACTTTGACTGAGATCTAAATGTGTAAAATAAATAGCACCTGATAAAGAGTCAAGTATCTCTGTTATGTTAGGCAATGGAAACTTATCATCTTTCAACCTATCATTCAATTTCCTATAGTCAATTACAATCCTCCATTTTTTGTTTCCATTACTATCACTTTTCTTCGGAACGAGAAGAACTGGACTAGACCATTCGCTTCTACTTTCCTCTATAATATAATTATCTAACATTTGTTGAATTTGCCTATCGATTTCATGTTTTTGACTTTTTGGTAATCTATAAGGCTTTGTGTACGTAGGAATAACATTATCTTTTAAATGTATTGATTGCTGGTATAAATTTGTAACTCCTAATTTATCTCCTGGCAATAAAAAAATATCGGAGTATTTAGCACATATATTTTCGATAGAAATTTGTTCTTCTTTGGTAAGATCTTTAAGATTCAAAATAGAAAATAACTTTTTCACACGTTCAGCATTCACGTTACTTTTTTCAAATGAACACAAGGAATAATCACTAAGACTAACTACCTCAGGAACGAAGTAACTTAGTTTTACTTCTTCTTCTCTAGTATTTAAAATTTTCAGTGGAATTTTACCACAAATAGGGCTAACCAAAACAGATGCTAAAAATACTCCATCACTCAATTGCTTAGGCATAACTACATACTCATTTTTTAAGTCGGTTCGCATAAAATAAGTAAATTCACACCTTGGCGGAATTTTTATATAATTATTATAGCCAAGTTTACCCATTTGTAAAGGTATTTCAATAGATGACCCTTGTTGAAGCGTTAAAATATTTCGTTCAAAATCTAATATAGAATTAAATTTACTTAAAAAATCTTGTCCTAATATACCATCTGTTCTACATGAAAAGTTTTTCAAAACATAAAATTTGTGTTTAAAATAGAAGTTATTATAGTTTAATTCTAAACAAACAAAACCATCGCAAAATATATGTCCTCCAATACCGTTTATTTTAATGCGCTCTATATGGAAAGGAACATCCCATTTATGTAATAACTCGTGTCTTATTACCGACAGTGAGGCACTGGTGTCAATTAGCCAACTACAAGACTCATTAAAAACATTTATATGTACCGAATTAATATTTTCGCAATAAAAATAATCATGCACGAAAAAAACAATTTTTGTCCCTGTTACTATTGTCTTGGACCTCAGACTGTTGTTTTGAATTATCTCTAATATTCATTTCAGCAAAGTTTATCTGATTCCGTCGCGCCTGATTACGAACCCCTGCTTGGCCACGAAAACCGCTAGAACCGTGATAATTATTTTTTCCGCGAGAAGCGAAATTACGACCATTACCACGATTACTAGAACTATAACCATGACCACGATTATTTAAAATCCGTGGAGTGGGCATCTCTCTAGAATTCCCTCTAGAACTATTTTTATGAAACCCTGCTGGTTGGTTACGGTTATAAAAAGTGTTATGAAAACTTGACCTACCTCTGTTATGATGACAATTCATCATTCGCTCTTCCCTTCCGCTCGATAAGGTCTCATCCAACGCACCTTGAATAGCGTCTTTTAGCGAGCTATAGTTTCTAGCCGCTATGATCGTACTAAGACGACTATTCCGCAGGCCATCGGCAAATCTCTTTATCGCAATACGCTCGTTTATTGGCTTTAAAATTTCATAAGAGCTAGAGTTACCGTTGGCCTGAGAAACTGTCAAATCAACAAATAATTTTTCAATTTGCTTACCGAACTCTTGAATACTTGTGTTATCCTGTCGAATATATTGTAGCTGAGACTGTATCGCTGTGTCAGATTTTTTAGGCAACAATACATCTCGCATATCCTTGATTAAGTCTGAAACAGATAAATAATTAGAGCACATGCGCAGCTTGGCGCTTTCTGACAATCTAGATTTTAAAACAAACTGTATCAGTAGCTTTTTGCTATCATCATCAATCATTGACTCATACATTTCTATATTAGAAATTAACTGTTTAGTGACATTCTCATCACCCGTCATAACTGGCAACAGAGCAACTGCAGTTTTTAACTCAAACTTCTCCATGATTGTTGTACTATGATACCTACCTATGTTTTCAGAACAAAGTTGAAGTATTTTCGAATAAATCGAATTAATTGTATCGAATATTTCACAAAGCTTTTGACTCTCCGAACTTTTTATTTCCTTAGTTTCTACTTGCTTTATAATCGACTTACTTAATAACCAAAATTTATCATATAAAAACTTTGCTTCGGCCCTCTTTTTGTCTCTTACACTAGATGTAGAAGGTCATCTATGTCTAATTTCATTTGCCATAACCTAAGGATACATAATACATTTTTTTTAATACGGTTACATAGGTTTACACTTATATTAGAATTATTACAGATTAATACATAATTAATATGTTAAACTAGGATTACACTAATACTCAATAACCACATAATATTCTTTACGCATTTTTAAGAACCATCACGCACACACACTCACACTGGCAAATTCCCTGTAGCAGCAGACCCACGTTCTCGTCGCCGCAGCGTGCTCATAGACCTTCTCAAGTCATAAGCATCTATCCCACGCTGGATCCATTCGCCATTGCATTTCCGATAATATCGGAACAGGATTATCGCGGCCCCAACAAAAAGAAGAGCACAAATTGCGATTAGAGCATAAGATGTTGAGGTGGTATGCCACAATAATTGCTCCGTGGAGGCAGAGTTCCCAGCTCCGTTTTGAGCGATTATAATTTCTTGCTCCTTGGATTGCTGCTAGCCCATATTTTTAATTTTTGATAAAGTCTTTGCCACAAATTCACAGTCACTCTAGATGGGACTTCGCAATATAACAACGCCATAATTATAATTATTGTCTTTAACTTTACATTTCACTTAGTGTTTATTTTATCATTGCCATATACGGCCGGACACCGGACTCGCGCACGCGCTGGCAGGGTCGCCATATAGGGTTCGGAGCGGGATTGTAATAAGACAACCACTAGGTTCGAATACACTTTAATAAGTCTCTAATATAATAAGATATAATAGCTTAAATACTAACTTAAAGTAGGTTAATGACATCACCCTGTTATGACACCACAATCCAAACCAAAAAAAAAACAATATATATATAATCGATCGTCTTTGTGTAAATTGATATACATGAAGTAATAATATCTAATAACTAATTGGAATATTTTTCGCCAAACCTAACCCAAACCAAAAAAAAACAATATATATATAATCGATCGTCGTTGTGTAAATTGATATACATGAAGTAATAATATCTAATAACTCATTGGAATATTTTTCGCCAAACCTAACCCAAACGAAAAAAAAAACAATATATATACAATCGATCGTCGTTGTGTAAATTGATATACATGAATTAATAATATCTAATAACTCATTGGAATATGTTTCGCCAAACCTAACCCAAACCAAAAAAAAAACAATATATATATAATCGATCGTCGTTGTGTAAATTGATATACATGAAGTAATAATATCTAATAACTCATTGGAATATTTTTCGTCAAACCTAACCCAAACCAAAAAAAAAACAATATATATATAATCGATCGTCGTTGTGTAAATTGATATACATGAAGTAATAATATCTAATAACTCATTGGAATATTTTTCGCCAAACCTAACCCAAACCAAAAAAAAAAAAAAAACAATATATATAAAATCGATCGTCTTTGTGTAAATTGATATACATGAAGTAATAATATCTAATAACTCATTGGAATATTTTTCGCCAAACCT
Source organism: Brenthis ino (assembly GCA_921882275.1). Classification (NCBI taxonomy): domain Eukaryota; kingdom Metazoa; phylum Arthropoda; class Insecta; order Lepidoptera; family Nymphalidae; genus Brenthis; species Brenthis ino. The sequence goes on along the minus strand of OV170226.1, from coordinate 3,265,678 downwards.
AACCGAAACCAAAAAAAACAATATATATATATAATCGATCGTCGTTGTTTAAATTGATATACATGAAGTAATAATATCTAATAACTAATTGGAATATTTTTCGCCAAACCTAACCCAAACCAAAAAAAAAACAATATATATATAATCGATCGTCGTTGTGTAAATTGATATACATGAAGTAATAATATCTAATAACTCATTGGAATATTTTTCGCCAAACCTAACCCAAACGAAAAAAAAAACAATATATATACAATCGATCGTCGTTGTGTAAATTGATATACATGAATTAATAATATCTAATAACTCATTGGAATATTTTTCGCCAAACCTAACCCAAACCAAAAAAAAAAACAATATATATATAATCGATCGTCGTTGTGTAAATTGATATACATGAAGTAATAATATCTAATAACTCATTGGAATATTTTTCGCCAAACCTAACCCAAACCAAAAAAAAAACAATATATATAATCGATCGTCGTTGTGTAAATTGATATACATGAAGTAATAATATCTAATAACTCATTGGAATATTTTTCGCCAAACCTAACCCAAACCAAAAAAAAAACAATATATATATAATCGATCGTCGTTGTGTAAATGGATATACATGAAGTAATAATATCTAATAACTCATTGGAATATTTTTCGCCAAACCTAACCCAAACCAAAAAAAAAAAAACAATATATATAAAATCGATCGTCGTTGTGTAAATTGATATACATGAAGTAATAATATCTAATAACTCATTGGAATATTTTTCGCCAAACCTAACCCAAACCAAAAAAAACAATATATATATAATCGATCATCGTTGTTTAAATTGATATACATGAAGTAATAATATCTAATAACTTATTGGAATATTTTTCGCCAAACCTAACCCAAACCAAAAAAAAAAACAATATACATATAATCGATCGTCGTTGTGTAAATTGATATACATGAAGTTATAATATCTAATAACTCATTGGAATATTTTTCGCAAACCTAACGCAAACCAAAAAAAAAAACAATATATATATAATCGATCGTCGTTGTGTAAATTGGTATACATGAAGTAATAATATCTAATAACTCATTGGAATATTTTTCGCCACACCTAACCCAAACCAAAAAAAAAACAATATATATATAATCGATCGTCGTTGTGTAAATTGATATACTTGAAATAATAATATCTAATAACTCATTGGAATATTTTTCGCCAAACCTAACCCAAACAAAAAAAAAACAATATATATATAATCGATCGTCGTTGTGTAAATTGATATACATGAAGTAATAATATCTAATAACTCATTGGAATATTTTTCGCCAAACCTAACCCAAACCAAAAAAAAAAAAAACAATATATATAAAATCGATCGTCGTTGTGTAAATTGATATACATGAAGTAATAATATCTAATAACTCATTGGAATATTTTTCGCCAAACCTAACCCAAACCAAAAAAAACAATATATATATAATCGATCATCGTTGTTTAAATTGATATACATGAAGTAATAATATCTAATAACTAATTGGAATATTTTTCGCCAAACCTAACCCAAACCAAAAAAAAACAATATATATATAATCGATCGTCGTTGTGTAAATTGATATACATGAAGTAATAATATCTAATAACTCATTGGAATATTTTTCGCCAAACCTAACCCAAACGAAAAAAAAAACAATATATATACAATCGATCGTCGTTGTGTAAATTGATATACATGAATTAATAATATCTAATAACTCATTGGAATATGTTTCGCCAAACCTAACCCAAACCAAAAAAAAAACAATATATATATAATCGATCGTCGTTGTGTAAATTGATATACATGAAGTAATAATATCTAATAACTCATTGGAATATTTTTCGCCAAACCTAACCCAAACCAAAAAAAAAACAATATATATAATCGATCGTCGTTGTGTAAATTGATATACATGAAGTAATAATATCTAATAACTCATTGGAATATTTTTCGCCAAACCTAACCCAAACCAAAAAAAAAACAATATATATATAATCGATCGTCGTTGTGTAAATGGATATACATGAAGTAATAATATCTAATAACTCATTGGAATATTTTTCGCCAAACCTAACCCAAACCAAAAAAAAAAAAACAATATATATAAAAATCGATCGTCGTTGTGTAAATTGATATACATGAAGTAATAATATCTAATAACTCATTGGAATATTTTTCGCCAAACCTAACCCAAACCAAAAAAAACAATATATATATAATCGATCATCGTTGTTTAAATTGATATACATGAAGTAATAATATCTAATAACTTATTGGAATATTTTTCGCCAAACCTAACCCAAACCAAAAAAAAACAATATATATATAATCGATCGTCGTTGTGTAAATTGATATACATGAAGTTATAATATCTAATAACTCATTGGAATATTTTTCGCAAAACCTAACGCAAACCAAAAAAAAACAATATATATATAATCGATCGTCGTTGTGTAAATTGGTATACATGAAGTAATAATATCTAATAACTCATTGGAATATTTTTCGCCACACCTAACCCAAACCAAAAAAAAAACAATATATATATAATCGATCGTCGTTGTGTAAATTGATATACTTGAAATAATAATATCTAATAACTCATTGGAATATTTTTCGCCAAACCTAACCCAAACAAAAAAAAAACAATATATATATAATCGATCGTCGTTGTGTAAATTGATATACATGAAGTAATAATATCTAATAACTCATTGGAATATTTTTCGCCAAACCTAACCCAAACCAAAAAAAAAAAACAATATATATATATATAATCGATCGTCGTTGTGTAAATTGATATACATGAAGTAATAATATCTAATAACTCATTGGAATATTTTTTTTTGCGTTAAAAAAATAATAATATTTATATACATAAGTCTATGCAATATATAAAACACGAAATGAAATGCAATAATAAAAATAAAAAATAATGTTTCAAATTGGACTCGGTAGATTTAGATTTTAAAGATACACGCACTTAAATAAAAAATATATTACCGTGACTCAAGTCTCTAAGACAATATTCTAAGCAATATATTTTGTAATTGCTATAGTGACCTTGAGACCTTGAGAGCGCGGATTAGCAAAGTCAAATATTTGTATGGACTGGACTATCTGTTAGTATAGTATTATGTGATCTGTGGTGTAACTGAGTTTCGTTACGATTAGCACAAACCACGATTTTAAGCACTAAATATATTTTTATTAGGTTGTAACCATTACCTTTAATTGTACTCATTTTTTGTTAACTTATTTTTACTTAACACTGATATTCAGACCTTTTCTGGTTATATTTTATATTTAAAGAATATTACGGAGCATATTCTTAACGTTAGCACAGTTGTGCCCTCTCTCCACACGGTACGGTTTCCGAAAGTTAGGTTTCCATAGGTTAGGTTTCTGAAAGTTAGGTCTCAGAAAGTTAGGTCGCGGAAAGTTAGGTTTCCGTAAGTTAGGTTTCGCAAAGTTAGGTTTCCGTAAGTTAGGTTTTCAAAAGTTAGGTTTCCGAAAGTTATGTTTCGCAAAGTTAGTAGTTAGTCGTTGTGTAAATTGATATACATGAAGTAATAATATCTAATAACTCATTGGAGTATTTTTCGCCAAACCTAACCCAAACCAAAAAAAAAAACAATATATATATAATCGATCGTCGTTGTGTAAATTGATATACATGAAGTAATAATATCTAATAACTCATTGGAATATTTTTCGCCAAACCTAACCCAAACCAAAAAAAAAACAATATATATATAATCGATCGTCGTTGTGTAAATGGATATACATGAAGTAATAATATCTAATAACTCATTGGAATATTTTTCGCCAAACCTAACCCAAACCAAAAAAAAAAAACAATATATATAAAATCGATCGTCGTTGTGTAAATTGATATACATGAAGTAATAATATCTAATAACTCATTGGAATATTTTTCGCCAAACCTAACCCAAACCAAAAAAAACAATATATATATAATCGATCATCGTTGTTTAAATTGATATACATGAAGTAATAATATCTAATAACTTATTGGAATATTTTTCGCCAAACCTAACCCAAACCAAAAAAAAAACAATATACATATAATCGATCGTCGTTGTGTAAATTGATATACATGAAGTTATAATATCTAATAACTCATTGGAATATTTTTCGCAAAACCTAACGCAAACCAAAAAAAAAACAATATATATATAATCGATCGTCGTTGTGTAAATTGGTATACATGAAGTAATAATATCTAATAACTCATTGGAATATTTTTCGCCACACCTAACCCAAACCAAAAAAAAAACAATATATATATAATCGATCGTCGTTGTGTAAATTGATATACTTGAAATAATAATATCTAATAACTCATTGGAATATTTTTCGCCAAACCTAACCCAAACCAAAAAAAAAACAATATATATATAATCGATCGTCGTTGTGTAAATTGATATACATGAAGTAATAATATCTAATAACTCATTGGAATATTTTTCGCCAAACCTAACCCAAACCAAAAAAAAAACAATATATATATAATCGATCGTCGTTGTGTAAATTGATATACATGAAGTAATAATATCTAATAACTAATTGGAATATTTTTCGCCAAACCTAACCCAAACCAAAAAAAAAACAATATATATATAATCGATCGTCGTTGTGTAAATTGATATACATGAAGTAATAATATCTAATAACTCATTGGAATATTTTTTTTTTTGCGTTAAAAAAATAATAATATTTATATACATAAGTCTATGCAATATATAAAACACGAAATGAAATGCAATAATAAAAATAAAAAATAATGTTTCAAATTGGACTCGGTAGATTTAGATTTTAAAGATACACGCACTTAAATAAAAAATATATTACCGTGACTCAAGTCTCTAAGACAATATTCTAAGCAATATATTTTGTAATTGCTATAGTGACCTTGAGACCTTGAGAGCGCGGATTAGCAAAGTCAAATATTTGTATGGACTGGACTATCTGTTAGTATAGTGTTATGTGATCTGTGGTGTAACTGAGTTTCGTTACGATTAGCACAAACCACGATTTTAAGCACTAAATATATTTTTATTAGGTTGTAACCATTACCTTTAATTGTACTCATTTTTTGTTAACTTATTTTTACTTAACACTGATATTCAGACCTTTTCTGGTTATATTTTATATTTAAAGAATATTACGGAGCATATTCTTAACGTTAGCACAGTTGTGCCCTCTCTCCACACGGTACGGTTTCCGAAAGTTAGGTTTCCATAGGTTAGGTTTCTGAAAGTTAGGTTTCAGAAAGTTAGGTCGCGGAAAGTTGGGTTTCCGTAAGTTAGGTTTCGCAAAGTTAGGTTTCCGTAAGTTAGGTTTTCAAAAGTTAGGTTTCCGAAAGTTAGGTTTCGCAAAGTTAGTAGTTAGTCATTGTGTAAATTGATATACATGAAGTAATAATATCTAATAACTCATTGGAGTATTTTTCGCCAAACCTAACCCAAACCAAAAAAAAAAAACAATATATATATAATCGATCGTCGTTGTGTAAATTGATATACATGAAGTAATAATATCTAATAACTCATTGGAATATTTTTCGCCAAACCTAACCCAAACCAAAAAAAAAAATACATATATATAATCGATCGTCGTTGTGTAAATTGATATACATGAAGTAATAATATCTAATAACTCATTGGAATATTTTTCGCCAAACCTAACCCAAACCAAAAAAAAAACAATATATATATAATCGATCGTCGTTGTGTAAATTTATATACATGAAGTAATAATATCTAATAACTCATTGGATTATTTTTCGGCAAACCTAACCCAAACCAAAAAAAAACAATATATATAAATAATCGATCGTCGTTGTGTAAATTGATATACATGAAGTAATAATATCTAATAACTCATTGGAATATTTTTCGCCAAACCTAACCCAAACCAAAAATAAACAATATATATATAATCGATCATCGTTGTTTAAATTGATATACATGAAGTAATAATATCTAATAACTTATTGGAATATTTTTCGCCAAACCTAACCCAAACCAAAAAAAAAAAACAATATACATATAATCGATCGTCGTTGTGTAAATTGATATACATGAAGTTATAATATCTAATAACTCATTGGAATATTTTTCGCAAAACCTAACGCAAACCAAAAAAAAACAATATATATATAATCGATCGTCGTTGTGTAAATTGGTATACATGAAGTAATAATATCTAATAACTCATTGGAATATTTTTCGCCACACCTAACCCAAACCAAAAAAAAAACAATATATATATAATCGATCGTCGTTGTGTAAATTGATATACTTGAAATAATAATATCTAATAACTCATTGGAATATTTTTCGCCAAACCTAACCCAAACAAAAATAAAAAACAATATATATATAATCGATCGTCGTTGTGTAAATTGATATACATGAAGTAATAATATCTAATAACTCATTGGAATATTTTTCGCCAAACCTAACCCAAACCAAAAAAAAAAAACAATATATATATAATCGATAATTCGTCGATCAAATTTATTTGTCATCCATGTTATAAAGCGCCTAGATCACAGATAAATAAGACAAATAAAGATAATTTATGACCACCAATGTAATATTATTAGCTTGACCGTCGTCCTCGTCTTGACAGAAAATGGCGGAACTGGTGATTTATTTCATTCAAAGTTAACGAATAATTCGGTTTATAGTTATTTTTATAATTAAATAAAATTACAAATTAACGCTAAATAATTATAAATTTAAAATTAATAATTAATTAAATTCAAGTGACTTATTTCGGTGAGTGTTTGAACAATACTTTGCTGTTTACAAGTGGACACTTTTTCAACTAATCCCCCCATACATGACGGTTCTCCTTACTTCTACCCTCCGTACTGCACGATTACCTAAATGCCGCCATTTTAATCCAATATGGCGGACGTTACAAAATAGCGATTTATCTTTTCCATGGGGACGAGCTTCCCTTAGGACGAGAAATTCACTCTCATAATTTTTTTCATAACGCATAAAAGAAAAAATATACAAATAATTCTAATAACAATTTGATGCTATAGTTATACCACAGATCATAATATAATAGTATACTAGTACACATGCCTCATCCTATACAAAGGAATTGGACAGCGCTATCAGGGAATAACTTTGCTTTTTTTTCTCCCGCCAGATGTCGCGATCACTATAGCCCTCAATATATTGTAAAGCTCTATAGCGTGGATGGATTTTTTTTTTTCATTTTATTAAAATTTAATTAAAAATGATAAAGTGAGCAGTGGATGGATGCAAAAAAATGAATATCATTGGTTCCCAAAAGAGAAAAACTAAAGAAATAGGCTAAAGCAATAAGACGACCAAAATTGGCTAAATCACAATCTTTATATTTAGGGCTATGTTGATTTTTTTTTAAAGAAAGTGATTTTAAAAGGAGTATTGCAGATGTGGCTGATTTGTTGAGAGTCAGCCAGGCACAGAGAGCTTGCTTAAACTCTAATTTTGACTGTTCTAGTATAGTGTTTGATAAATCAGTCATATTTTTTAAATTTAAAATAGTATTTGCCTTGAGATTTGGTGGTGGTGGTGAAACTAAGTTAAACAATAATCAAACTCTAAATTCAAGAGCACCACTATAGAGATTTGCTAGTAGCTGTGTGCTGTTGTGACGTCACAATACGACCTCGACCTCGACAACATTGAGTCGAGATCTTTTACTTCATATAGGTGATGTAAGCCATATTTGACTTTTTTGTATACTTTTACTGTTAGATGGGGCAGCGGACAGTTTTTCATCATAGTTATAAGATCTTATATGTATTATGTAACAACTGGGAACTATTATAACGTTTACACTTTACAGGAAGCATCTCTAGATTCACGCCATATACAATTATAGCAGTTCTTATACCCATCATATTATCATAATTTGTAAATATTTTGTTCTGAAAGAGTCATCAGGTTCAAATAACATATAATAAATGATAAAAATATGTATATAAGTATATATTTAAAATTAAAGTTATACAATTATTTGTTACCAGATTTACATTTTTACAATTAGTAGAGTGACTAAACTACAAATTAGGATGCAATGTGAGCGATCGACTAGAGAATGCGCGCACAGGCAACTCGGTCCACACATATAATGTCGTCCACATCTGCATCCAAGATGTTTATCAAGCTCACGCCAAGCTGAAAATATGTTATCATTTACAACAAAAACAAGAAACAGATTGGATCTAACTTACAAGTGGCACCAAATGAGTGTATCGGAATAAAGACGAGGTGTCATGTGTGATGTGTTGTGGTTGATATTGCTTAAATAATGAATTAACAATATTAAAATAACATCTAGCAGGCTGTTACTATCTCGAAGGCTAGATGGAAAGTTTTTAAACGTAAATATTGAATACGAATATAAAAAATAAATAGATAAATAGCCACAGTTAATTTTTATTTATATTTGTTATTTCATTATGAATCCAGTAGAAATATTTGTTTGATAATTATAGACAAATTTGGTAGGTACCTATACATACCTACGTAAAATTTCTACAATTAATTTATAGGTGTATCAATAATATTTCACGTTGTAAAATTGTCCATTATGTTATAAGAATTACATTTTTATTACTTGCCTTTTATAACAGATATCCAAAAAAATCTCAGGTCAGTAGGTTCATCTTTTATGGTGAGTAGTCAGTTTACAAGTGTTTGCCAAACCTGTCAAATCAATCATCCTTGTCTTTATTAAGAAAAAAATTAATAGAAAATTAAAAAAATAGAAAAAAATAAGTACCAAATCTGAAGCAATTTCAGTAAAAATTAAACCATTTCTATAGATAGCGTTCGATTTATTCCGCAAAAGACTCAATGGAAAGGGATTCAAATAAAAATTATGAAATTTAAAACAAATATCCGTTATTGCTTCTAACAATTGTTATAATATATTATAATTAATAAGATTCTGGTTGCGTCTTCGCCCGCCAAGTTTAATAAAATATTAATTAATAAAAAAATAAATATCTTTAATTGTTCTGCTCCCGAGTTTCGAAGCGTGATGAAGACAGCTTATAATAAATAGCCTTCCTCAATAATTAGATTGTAAAACGCAAAAATAATTTTTGAAATCGGCTTCAGCTAGTTTCAGATATTATTGTTACATAAAAACAAATAAGAAACAAACTATTTTGTTTCATTACTACACACTCGTATATATAGGGGTAGTATTTACATGCATATACGTATATTTAAAATTTTAAAGAAATATATCATCTAAACTTAATTCACTGTAAGTAATCATTAAGAACTTTTTTTTCTTAGCAATTTTATTTTTATCAGTGTTAAAATGCTGCTCTAGATTGTAGGAAACAGTATTACAAGTACAGACGTGTAATTGGTCTGCGGTGAGCACGAGCAGGCGGCGGGCGCGCGCGCGGCGCGGCAGCAGGAAGGCGGCGAGCGCGGGCGCGGCGTGCCGCAGCCGCGCGCCCGCCCGCCCGCTGCGCGCCGCCCACGCGCGCACCAGCCCCGACCCGCCGCCCTGGGGCCTGCCGCAAACACACGTACTTTATAATATACGAACATTATACTGCCTGCGCCTTCACTTTTATTTCTACTACAACGGTTTTGTAATAATATTTAGTCAATAAACATCAAATCGATTCTTGCGTGTTTTTGATCAATTCGATTCAGCTAAGCTAGGTCTTGTAACAAATATCCAGCTGAAATACATTTAGACGTGCTTGTTCAGGTATATAGGCTCATATTATTGAATTATCATACAGGTTTTGCCATTGGTTTGCACATCTATTTATGATAAGTAAATATGAAACAGCTATCCGACCATCCGAAATGATGTCCTACGCTCCCCGAAACACAAATTAAATCACCAACTGAACTTTTCAACTTTTTGTTATATGTTAACATTTTGACAGAAAAGAAATTCTCATTAACTTTTGGACCCGACCCGTGTAGAATACATAATATTAGCGTAAATAATAGGATTGCGTATTATAAATAATAGGAATTGTAAATATTACTAACGTTACAAAGTAGTCATCATCTACGGAAGGAAAAACATAGTGCGGTGACAGCAGCGGGTCGCACGCGGGATCAAGCGGCAACTGCAGCACGGCCTGTAGCGCCGGCAGCGACACGCACGTCGCGCCCGCCGTGGTTGTTGCCCACGCACACCCTCCCCTTGCAATTAAACAAAAACTTGGACTAAAAAAACTCTTACCGTATATGTCAAATAATAAACAATTACTTATTGGAGGATTACCATGTTTTTACGTTTAAAATTAAATCCGAATGAGGACCGTGCGCAAAATGTAGAGAGGGCAGCATTATTGTTCCCCTAGTGTTTCATTCCCGAAGATAGTGTGATCAAAACATCCATTTGTAAATATTTATAAAAAAGGAAAATTAATAAAATATGAATTTCAATCAGTTATTAATAATATTGCACATGGTGATGGTCAGAATAGTGAAAAAGTGAATTAGTGCGACTTACCATCAACAACTGCGTTACCACTTACCATCAGGTCAAGCATTAATTCAGATTGGAATAAAAAAAAAGGTAAAAAAATATTCTAGTAAAACAACCATGTTTATGGTGTAGTATAAAAAAGTAATAAAAGTGAAACTGTTTTAACCGCAAAAGTTGTACCACAAACGAGCGTGTCAAAGGTTTATGATGTAAAAAATATGTTATGTGTAAAAAAAAATATAAATTCTTAGTGTAATCGAATTAAAATACAACAATGTTTTCTTCACGTGGATATTATTGAAAAAGGATCCCAATAAATTCAGGTGTTAGCCACTAGTTGGCGTAAAAGTCTCGGCGCACGGTCCCTATAGCACAATATAATTTTGCTACTTTCCTTTGCAAACAAAGCAGACTATAAAAGAAAAATATCTGCAAATGATAAATAAGAAAAAAACGAAACAGAATTATGGATTGACATAAATAAAATCGATTATTTATTCTTTCTTAAAAAAAGATCCTTTTTCTGCTTCAGCGGAGCTATTACTAATTATTGTGTGCCGCCGATATGGAGTCCGAGTTATAGCTGAACTTTAAGTTTTTTAAAGAATTTTAATTTTTTTTTACTTTTAAATCTCATAAGTAGGTATTCAAACACGGTACAAGATAATAACTTAATTAAGGATAAACAATTCTATAAGATCTATACATATAATAAAATTGTAACTGATCGTTGTCTGTACATACAAAATATTAGATTAGTCTTTTTAACGCAATAGAACTCAAAACAATGATTTTTAGATTTTTTGTCTGTTTGTCTGTGCGTTTGTGCGCGCGCACATTACACACATTAGCGCTAATCTCAGAAACGGCATAACCGATTAGGGTACGGTTTTCACTAATGTATTGTAGTAAGTTTCGCTTAACATTTAGTATTTGTTTTATTTAAATCGGTAAATATTAATAATATGTACGTACCTAGGATGGAGGACCAATCCGAGAATTCGTGCAGACAGACAACAGGTAGCGTCTGGTGGTGTACAGAGCGCGCGCATCACGTCCTCGTCGGGCGTGTGCTCGGGCTCGGGCTCGTCCGCGGCCAGCAGACGCAGGCGGTGTCGCTGCACGCGCTGTGCCAGGTGGTCCTCCACCCACAGCAGCGGCACCTGCAGCGCCGGCAGCCGCCACGCCGCCAGCGCGCGCGCCACGCCCCGCAATCCGCCGGGTGACCCGGCCGCCGCCACTAGCAGCCTCTGAGTCTCGCCTTTTCGGAGATCATATGAATGATGCATATGAATTATATGCATCTGGTCTCAATATGTATAGACATGATAAAAAAAAAACAATAACATTAATTTAAATTTCCTACCTTTTGTAAGCAACTGTAATATGAAGCATTTGGTTTGAAATGATCTTCTAATACGTTTTCTGAATTGCTGTCTAATATTTGTTTTTCTTTAGAGACTTCAGTTACGAGGATGTGCCTAGTTTAAAAAAACAATTATTATGAGTCAAATAAATTTAAGCGCTGGCAAATGTTTGATCAGATAAACTTACGAAATATGTGTTGCAGCCTCGTTATATATGCGCAGTAATGGTGCGGTCACGCCAGCGAATTCAGAGTACGTTTCCTATAAAAAATATATACATTCTGTTTTTCCTTTTTGAATATGGACATAAGTTATTTCTATTCCGAGTTTCACTCAAAATATTTAAACCTTTACGGCATGAAGAAGCGACAAACACACTCATGTACCCAAAATATATTGCATTTACAATTATAGTATTTTTGACGCGCACTCGGTTCTATCCATGCCTCATACTATATCAAAGTTGCGTATGAGTTTTTTTACGTATTTTGCCGCAAGAGAAGGTAACAATATATTACTACGTTATAATAATATTACTCAGATTTATTGTATACCTGCGAAGCAGCATTAAGCCACACCGTGGTGCATGCGTGTCCTGGAGCCAGTAATTGAAGTCGCGTTGAGAGGAAGTTGTAATCGTCCACCCAGCAGGCGGCACCTCCCGGGCCGCTGGCACTTCGACATACTATTTTGCTTTGCCACTCTTCTACAAGTGTAATTATTTGTTGTGTATATCTATTATTACTTATAAGTTTATTTGATTTTGTTATTTCCTAATAGTGGCAATACCCAGTTTATAAAATTACCATCGAAATTAATGCAAAGCAATTCGAAGCGCTCCACAAGCGCCATGCGTCCCGCCAGCAGCAGACTAGTGATGCGCGGCGCCCACTGTGCGAAGGAAATATTCCGCCATTCGGTTTTCACGACGTCGCTCCACTGCGCAGCCCATTCCACATCTCCACTTTGAGCGGTAGCCTTTGGCCGTACGCGTTCATATATCTAGAACATGTTAAAGTTACAACTAAAAAAATAAACCATGTGTTTGGTGATACATCGGACTCTTAAATGCGAAAGTTTGTACGTATATCTATGTGTATGTTTGTGAACTTTACAAATATTAGATATAATTTTGCGTATAATACCGTAACTCGTGCATCTTCGTCGACAACCGCCAAATAAGAGCCACTACTGTGTAGGTCGGCGCACACCAGCGGCGCAGAGCTCGCAGTGGGCGCTAGCAACTGATCACACCGCTCCCACCTCGCGTTCTCTAAAGCATATTCCTTGCGCCAAGACCACTCCGACCGTCCTTCTGAAACGCAAATACGAGTATCATGTCAAAACTATATGTATACGAAAGTGGAGTACGCACACATTTTTATTATTACTACTAAATCTGGAATCTGGATGCGATATAACAACTAGACTGACCCACAAACATTTACATGCAATCAACTGAGTACTGAGTATTACCGTATCCACATGCTTGCTATCTACCACAATCTTCTAACGTCTATAACCGCTTGGCTAAAGAAGAGACAAACATTGATAACCAAGGTTTGCGAGTGCATTTGTGTGTCTCGGAGAAACAAGCATGTTTTGGCTATTACGTTCGGTAATTATATAATAACTAGCGACTCACTCCACTGGGGTTCGTCCCTAATAAAAATTTAGGTTTGAATGTATTTTTCGAATCATAACAAAATAAAAATAAAATGCCCAAAATTTTTATTTTTTTTAGGGGTGGACCATCCTTATCACTTAAGGGTATGAATAAAAACTTAAAAAAACCGACTTCCAGGCACTAAAATGTAAAAAATAAGTAAACGGGGGTTTTCATTTAGAATAGATACCTAATCAGATATTTTCGAACTAGTAGCACTTGTAAACCTACACAAGCCAAGCAAATTTGATAAAAATGGATCCGTGAACGCACCCAAAACCGATGACTTGACGAGAATAGTGACTAAGAACTTTTAAAGGACAACGTGAAGTACGCTTGAGCAATGAGGATACCGTCAGCCAGTGTGTCGAGCGTGCGGGCGAGCGCGCGCAGCGTGGCGGGCCGAGCAGCGGGCAGCAGGTGGCGGCGCCAGTGGCGGGCGGCGGCGTGGCGCCACGCGCGGCACACGCCGCTGCACGCCCACAGCTCGCGCGCGTCCACGTGCCGCAGCACGCACTCTAGCACCACTGCCGTGCGCGCCGCTTCCCAGTCCCCGCCTTCCCCCTGCCACAGCCGCTCGGATGAACATTCGCACACACTACCGGTTTCTTCAACACCTTCCCTCTGAGAACTTGTCATAGCTCATATACATCTGTGTCCCTTTCAATATTGGTCACTAATATACGAGTATAGTAATAGTTCACGGTGAGCAGCGAGCGACGCTCGCGCGTTCCGTGATTATTTTTAGACAAAAATTCTAATGATATATGTATACACGTGTATGTATGTGCGGGAATTGCTATTTTAGTAGTAAGATACCGATCCAGAAAATACTATTGTATAGAAGTATATAATACTAGTATCGTATTATATTATCTGTGATAATATATACGAGTATTTTGTAATGTAAAAAAATTGTATGATTTCTAGGTAATTTAACACATCATATAATAAGATATAAATAATATTTCGAGCTTCATGTTTTTCATTTATTACTTTATCATTTTTTTTATATTGAATTAATACTAGCTTCAGATATTTAAATTAGAAAAACACTAATAGAAATCTATTAGTTCTCACGGGAACCGTTATTTTTTCTGGGATGAAAAGTAACCTGTTGTTTGACCGGCAATATAAGGTATCAGCATGCCAAATTTTACTAAATTAGGTGCATAAGTTGTTGTGTACTAAGCTGTATAAGATACTATAGTTTTTTAACTATCCCACGGGAACTCTTTAACTTTTCGGAATGTTAAATATCTTACATGTTGACCGGGGATATAAGGTACGACCATGCAAAATTTCATTTATATCAGTCCAATAGTTTCGAAGATTAGCCCGTACAAACAGACAGAGAAACAAAAAAATAGAGAAAATCTGGATTTGTTCTAGTTTTCTTTTTACGGGATGTAAGAAGATAACTGACTCGGTTTTTAGCATTTTTTTTCTATGTACAGACATTCGACCTCTACAGTTTTATATATTTATAGATAGAATAAATAACGTATAATAGAACAGTAATATATAATAATGAAAATAGTTATAGCGAGTGTACCTTAGAAGATAGATATATACTATTGAGAACTTTTCTATCGACCTTTTTAATACTTACAATTTTCTTATACAATGTTTTGATCTATCTCTTAAGGTTGAGCCAGCGTTAGCCATATTTCCTAAGGACAATTCGATAGAACCAGTTATTGTGTTTTCCTGTGGGAATGAATAATTTGCCTGTCGTAAAAGGTATCCTAAATGTTGACCCCAGTACTAAGTTATCACTGTACAAAATTTAGTTAAAATCGGTTCAGTACTTTTTGCGTGAAACGCGCACATCGATTTGACTAAGTTAGTTTTAGTATAGGTATAGATAAGAATAGGTATTGCTTATGAGATATACATATACTATTCAGAACTTTCCTGTAGGACTTTTCAAGACCTACAATTTTTTAGTATATTGTTTTGATGTATGTATGTCTTAAGGCTTAGCCCGCGGAAGGTATTTTAGGTTATTGTATCTTCTCGTGAGAAAGATTTTCTTGAAGTAAAAGGTATCCTAAACTTTGACTCAAGTAATAAGTTATCACTTCACCAAATTTCGTTGAAATCGGTCCATTACTTTTCGCATGAAACGCGCATACAAAAACAGACAAACAGACATACAGACAAACAAACAATTTTTTTAATAACTATTGTTTAGGGGTGTATGTTGTGTACATAATACGTTACAAATAAACGAAAACATCTATCCCACGGGAGCCGTACATTTTTCCGGGATGAAAAGTAACCTATTTGTTATTCTGATGTATGACCTATATTATTAGAAAGTTTCATAAAAATCCAATCAGTAGTTTTTGTGTACTAAGCTGTATAAGTTACTACAGTTTTTTTACTGTCCCACGGGAACCCTTTAATTTTCCGGGATGAAAAGTAGCCGATTTATTATTATCATATATGAACTATATTATTGTAAAGTTTTATTAAAATCCAATCAGTAGTTTTTGTGTACTAAGCTGTATAAGTTATTATACTTTTTTAACTATCCCAAGGGAGCTATTTGATTTTCCGGGATAAAAAGTATCTAAGATGTTGCCTGAGGATATAAGATACCACCATGCAAAATTTCATTTAAATCGGTCCAATAGATTCGGAGATTAGCCCGTGCAAACAGACAAACAGAGAAACAAAAAAATTGAAAAAATCTGGATTTGTTCTATTTGTCTTCTTACATCCCCCTGACTCGTTTTTTTTTTGCTATGTACAGACATTCGACCTCTACCATTTTATTATAGTATAGATGTAAATTTTTTATTCAGTCGTTCATACTTTTCAGTACAATATTATTTTTTTAAAGTTAACATAGATACAATAGCTAACCTTTTTCAGTTAATTTTTGCATGTGTCAATAATTTATATAATTTTCGCAGGCACATCGACAAGGCTTCATATAATATTTTTTCATTTTAAAAGGAATCGTGAAAAGTATGATAACTGATAACTCAGTTTTGTGCTACGAGTATATACATATTATCAGCCATGTGATGAAGTCAAAACCAATATAGGTAGCGATGTCTTTCTAATGAACTTTTGGACATAAATAAACGACAACCTTAAAGTTATAGTAATACCCATTCAAATTCAGGATATAAACAATAAATAGTTCATTCTCTGGAACTTCAGTATCATTATTACTACAATCTAAAAATACTTGTGGGAAAAGCTCCTTATTCAGATTTCTATTTCTTAGTCTTTCTGCCCTAGCTGCGTAAGATGGTAAAACCTTGAACCAAGGGAAAACAGACGGCACCGCATTCTCTTATAACTTTCGAAGTTGTAAATTAAATCCTGCAATTTAAAAAATTATGGTAGTTTAAATATAATTATGTATCTTAATCTTAATTAAATTTAAAATAGTAGTGAAAAAGTACAAAAAATAAAAGAAAATATTCACCTGTGGACGTGTGTGAAGATCAAGGTTAGCTATGTTTAAGGAACGTTGGACCAGGCATTGACTAATAATACAAGCTTGTAAAAAATAGCAAGTAATAAACCCTAAGTTTTCAGAGCTTAAACTCGCTTGAATACAATGATACCTGTGATTACACTTCAAATTTAGCCAAATAACTGACGAAAATTAGTATGAAGCATCACGCTCAGAGCGTATGTATGTACATTAATTTACCCATCTTTCTAAGTAATAGAGATTCCACTACGAATCTTTTAGTGTTTTTTAATAATACTATATAGGCTATGTTTATCTTAAATTTTAAATGTTTTTAGATAATACATATTAAACTATGGAGCTGTGTCCGAATGAACAAAATAAATATAAAAATATATAAAAAATATAAATAAAAAATATATTTGGGTGTAAAAAAATGAAAAAAAAAATGGTTGAAGTGATCAAAAAATTGTTTTGAAATTTTCACTTCCGGTTTTGTACATATTTTTTTAATTTCAATAAAATTATTTCTTTATTAAAAAGAGCAATCAAAAACCTATACAAAACGCCAAGTTTAATAATTGTTTGTATTTTTTCCCCATTCGAAAAACTAAATCTAAAACATCGAAGTTTGGATTATGATTATTTTTCAAAGGTCCATAATTTTAAAAATAAACACCGTCGAAAACAAATATTACGTATCCACTTTCATACCTACTAGAGGTATAAATAACCCGCATATGAACAAATTTCCTAACCTCACTTTTTTTCCTGATATGAAATGCCCCAGGTCACAAGCACACAGCGCCCCTCTGCCCAAATTTTTTCAGTAATCTTCCCCATTCCTTATGCATTTAGTAAAAAGCTGTTTGCATTACAAACAGACACTTCAATTTTATTTATCTGTATAGATGTAACATGTACTGA
Organism: Brenthis ino; assembly: GCA_921882275.1. Classification (NCBI taxonomy): domain Eukaryota; kingdom Metazoa; phylum Arthropoda; class Insecta; order Lepidoptera; family Nymphalidae; genus Brenthis; species Brenthis ino. Next base: position 3,247,731 of record OV170226.1, on the reverse strand, counting down.
CAACTCTACGCACTAGGTCGCGCTAGCCAGTGTCGTGACTCGGGGCGTAGTCATAATATTATTATACAATACATAATATCAACGTGAAAATGAGTGAAAATGAATTCCCGTGAATCGTAATTCGTAAAGTGCCGTATATAGTTTCAACATATATTAATAACTTAGTATTAATTAAGATAATTTACACGCAACTGCGCGTAAAGGTTACACGCACTCTTTTTTTTATTTGTTGTTTGTTAGCATTTCTCATTCCAAATTACATTTAAACATTTTATGTTGTGTAGATTTTTATAAGCCATTTATAAAACTCTTTATTTTGATACCCCACTCGATAGATTTTAAGGAAAAAAATATTTAAAGACATAATAATATGGCGCCAAAAATGTAATGTCCCAACATATTATATATTTAATTAAGACGAATCTAACGATACCTTTCAAGCTAATATGCATCAAATCGCTTAGAGAGCCCGCGCACTAGGCAGCCAGTCGAACATATTACGGCGTATGGGAGCCCGCGCACTAAGCAGCCACGGCTGCCTGGCTGCGGCAGTCATCAGAACGCGCCTGATTGCACTGCAGCCCAGTGGCTGCGCGCAGCCAGAACAAGTGTAGACGAATATATGTGGCTTCCGTGAGTGTCCGCGCACTTGGCTGCAGCAGCCAGATGTATTACCATAAGTAAGGAATAAATAATATGAAAAATAAACACTATTTTTACCCGACTGCGCCAGAAGAAGGGTTATATTTGTGTATGTAATATGTATGTATATTTCTTTGGCACACTCTGGAGCCTAAACGGCTTGAAGGATAAAATCCATCAAGCTAAAGCTTGAGAGGTGCCATTAGATTAAAATGGCTGATATTTGACACCATATTATGTCTCCAAAAATTTTTTTCATCAAAACCTACCGAGAGATATCAAAATAAAGGGTTTTATAAAAGGTTTACAAAAATATATACAATTAACAATAAGATCCTCCACGTCCATATCGCTTGACGGAATGGTCCCAACTGTCCGTCGCTATGGTTGTTATAACTGGCTGCTCAATTTTGTGCGCGGGCTCTCTAAAGCTACAGAGCGTGCAAGAAATAATATACATACATTCCCTCGATAAACATCACCGTCCTTCTGACGCAGTCGGGTAAAAAGAAAAGAAATAAAAATGGAAACTTAAACAGTATCATAATAATATATTTTATTAGCATTGCCCCCGGCTCCGCCCGCGTTCAGATGACCAAAAATCAAATATTGCAGTTTTTGTATTTTTTCTCAGAAATGAGACATTTTCCCGCGGTAAAAAGTATCCTATAAGTTGACCCAGATAACCAGCTATCACCATACCAAATTTCATCAAAATCCCTCCAGTGGTTTTTCTGTGATGCGGTAACAGACAGACAGACAGACAGACACAAAAATTCTAAAAAATATAGATTCGGATTCTGTATCGATAATATTGTCTGTTTCAATTAGATTTTCCAAAAAATATTTAATGTACAGATTCGGCTTAGTTAGACTTTTATTATATGTATAGATTTCTGAACATAGGCTTTTAAAATTAAAATATTTCTATCGTTGATTAATTATTTATATAAGAAAAAATAAACAATGGACAAGTAAAATTAACATTAAATTTTAGTCGTCACAAAATATTGTGAAAATACTATTTTCTAATAATGACTAATGTGGTTATGTTAAGTATATGTATAGATTAAACATTATTTATATTTAACAATATGATTTAGCATAAAACATTTCATATTAATTCTAAAAATTACATCTAAATAAATAAATCTTAAACATGGAAAAATATTTTTAGGTGTCCAAAAGTTGATCGTAAAAAATGGATTCCCTGTATCTGATGTCTCTACTATTATAGAACACTATATCTATAGAGCAGCAAGTTCCTTTTTAACGATCTGCATATATTCGGTGGTGGCGTCGGCGAGGTCGCGGTCGCCGGCCACCTCCACCTCGGACACCACGGGGCTGCCGCCGCCCTCCGTCTGCCGCAGCTTCAACCGAAATTCCCGCATACGCGCTTCCAAAATACGTTCCCTCTTGCTCTCCCGCTCGAATATCTATAGACAAAAAAAAATTAAAATATCTAAGCATAAATACTATAAAATATGATAAAAGAAAATGTTTTTTTAAGAGTCTATTTATTTATTTATTAAGAACATCATTTTGGCATATAATATCATAAACAGTTTTAGGTTTTAATCAAAAAAGTTTCATTTCTAAAGTTTCAGCTCTAAGTGTTTCTTTGAATAAGAACTAAAATGATGAAGTATCAATTATACAGGTACACTAACCGCCGTTAGCAAGGCTTTATCATTCTTATCTGACTGCGCCATATTTTGTGATAGCTCAATCATGTAAATGTTGCCCTTGCTACTTCCACACGCAGCAAACGTACCCTATGTTATAAAATAAGTTTTAGCTATAAGGGTCTAATTTAAGTAACTTATAAATATATTTTATAGAGGGGACATATGTAATGGAAAAGGCTAGTCTGAGGCTTCTTCTTTCCGAACTGGTAGTAGACTCATTACGTTCAGTAAAAAATTGCAATAATTTAATGCTGAATAAAATATTTTGAATTTGAATAACAGCAGTGCTTTTTACTTTCGACTAATGTATGTATAACAAAAGTTACCCATTCTATGTGTTTATTTAAAATTAACGAATTCATTTTTTGACTAAATAGACAATGTAATCATACAGCATAACTGCTTAAGAAATTAAAATATAAATGATGTATTTACACCGTCGTGCATGCGCACGCGCAGCAGCGGCTCCTCGCACACTTGCATGGTGAGCACGGGTTCGTGCTGACGCCGCAGCAGATCCCACGTCGCGAGGATGCCATTCCACTGCATCACTAGCATCAACGATAATCTGCAACGTGAAAAGTATTGTTAAAAAAACTGGCCTTGATTTGCTTTATCAGTTTGCACCGTTTAGAGTCTGAAATAAAACAATAAAATGTATGTCGAAAAGACATTTATGGATGTACCCGAACGTAGTGATGGTTAGTCACGAGTATTACATAATTATATCATAAAACAGTATATTATGCTACTCATCTACCAAGCATGGGACTTGATGATATCTTTAAATTACCGAGTGGGGCTCCAAGTTGCAGCAGTAACTTTATAGCGATGTGGCGGAGACCAGAGTACAGCAGACTCCCGACAATCTTCACTCCATACGCGTACTGTCCAGTCACCCACTGTAAGAAAGTTTTTCAAGAAACCGGGATTACGTTCCAATGACCATACCGGGCCTAGATGTGCTTCGTACTGTTGGTTGAAAAAATAATGAGTTTTTAATATTAAATCAATATATTATGTACGGAACATTATGTACCGTATTGTAACTCGAAGTACCTTGGCTGGTAGTTTTTCCACGGGAGTTTTGCCTTTACGATTTCCACCAATAACTAGACCATTCTCAGTGCCTGCCATAAATCGAGTAGGTATTGTATGTTCATACTCAAGCGCGCTAATTCCATTGGCTGTTGCCATACTTTGCACATCAAAAGATGATTTTACAACATCCATAATCATTTCATCGGTGGGCTCACTCATATTTCGAATATCCCACCATTTACAAGCACCATCAGGTCCTCCTGAAAAGAATTCTTGGCCTGATTTGGAGTTAATGTACAAGACATTTCGCACAAGTTCTCTATGCGCAACATGTGGAGCACACGTAACAGTGGGTGCACCGCCATGACGTCTGTCCCATACGCCCACTTGTCCATTCATCATTCCGCCTATTAGTGTGTTATGATCTCGCGGATTAAACTGCAAATCCAATAATGCCGCAGGTGGAGTTAATACAACTTCAGGATAATTTGCGTTTTCCAAATCCCATACGTAAGATTCGATTGGAGCACGTGGATTGTGATTGAAGTCTACATCAACATACGTGACGGCAAAACTGTGACCTCCGTCTGGTTGCCAGCATATTGAGCTAATCGGGCGTCCCCCGCCGGTGGCTGCATCACGGTAAACATTCACTGTGCGGCAGCTACTCTTCTCTACGGGAGGTAACGAAGACATTTCCGCATAATAAGTACGATACATATCGATTGCATTGTTTTGCTGCACATAATGTTCCATGCCCTAGAATATATCAATTAAAAATTAAGAATATTATAAAGAGATTAATAGAAATATTTATTTATTAATTTAATTACTGGAGCGAGTGACATCACGCAGTGAATGTAGTTGTCATCTTTCTCAACTTTTCTGCGATAACGCTGCGTCGCTTCAGGATCTACAACATTAACGTCTTTGGGCCATCCTCCCTCTGCGTGATTCGCACCAGTCGTCGCATATTCGGCACTAAAAATATTAAAGTTTAAATTACGTTACCTTTATTTTCGTTTAACTGATTTCACATGGCATTGCACAATGCACATACGAGTATGTTCAGACACTTGATACTAAAACAAAGGCCGCGAATTCATTTTCCACGAGAACTGCATTTATAACACAATTTTTTTTGCCTATCTTACCGAATTGTATTCACATAATGCTCTGAAAAGCTCTTGGTGTTCTGTGTGGGTTGGTGCACAGGATTGCGGAGGATATACTGCTTGTACTCGGCCACATTAGAGGCGATACTGTCGCACAGCTCGGGGCCTTGCTCGCAGAACAGTGCCTGGCGCCCGAAATCGCACCTTCTTTTTGTATATGGATACGCTATTTCCATGTTATTAATATGCAATCACAAACTTAAAATATTTGATATAGTTTTTATTAAAATTGTATAATAATATATTATATAACAATTAAATATGATTTCACGATTTTAAATAAAATATATAGGTATTAATAAGGATGACAGACAAAATCAACTTTGATAGAAGAAATGATTTATTTTTAATTTTAAAGAACATAGTTTCCATATTTAAACTAGGTGACCTCTATGATTATTATATAATTGTTAGTTCGGGAGGAATCGGCGCATGAGTACCGAAAACTATTCCACCTCAAATTTTTATTATGCGATCCTCTTCAAATTGCCCGACTGATGATATAAATACATGTTGCCATGGGGCAACCCCATGCTTTAAAAATTATTAACTTTATCAAGATATTAAAAACTATTAACTTTATCAAGATTGTTAAAGAGAGCAATGTTATTAATAATTAAATTGTCTACGATTTGTTTTTAACAAAAAAAAACTGGAATCAATTTTACAAAAGTTATTTAAGCATGATCGGAACATGTAATTAAAATTGCTTTTTTATCAGTTTATATCACTTTTTTGTTATTATCATAGTAATTTATGCATTTCTATCAACAATAATAAGATATAATGGTAGTTTAACATTTTTTGGAATTACAATTAGATATAAATAATAAAACGATATTGGTACGCACTTAAATGTTCGAATCGAAAAATAATAAAATAAAGAATACTTATACATATGTATATGTATCATGGTGTATATATGATTGTATCTAAGTAAGGTAAGCTAGTATTAGACTTACAAAAAGAAGTGAAATTTATACAATAGTTCTTGTAGTAACGATACGGCCACATATTTTAAATAAGGTGTAGCATTTGAAAGTTAGGGCTTGTAGAGTTAGGACGTGTAGAGTTAAAAGCTTGGCTCTACACGAGATCTGATAACTTTTTGACAGTGCGAGCCATATGGTGTCGTCTTCATTTTACGTCTCGTCGTCATTTTACATGAAAATGTTTTTAGTAGGATAATTTTTATAAAAACTGAAAATTAATATAAAAATGGCATATTGATTGAAAAAGGGATGAATTCTTAGAACACGAGTGGCTTTCGTTGTCGTCATTACTCTTGTTCGGTCTATGAATGGAATGTGTGGAGAAGTGCGCACGTTATCACGTGACAATTGGGTGACAATTTTGACCACCGACCTCCGGACAAACCCGTGACGAAACTGGCATCTAGGTTTTAATAAACGCGCGCGCACGGTGGACAAAATTGTCACTCTCGATGTGTGTCCTGCGTTCCCGTTCTACTGTCGCTTTTCAGCTATTGATAAGATAACGTGTAAATATAGCATTAGAACGATATGATAGACGAAGTTGAAAAAATGTATAATATATAATATATATGTAATATAAAACCCAACGGCGTAAAACTAGAAAGCGAAGTAAATAAAAAGATTTATAAAATTTGATTTTTATTTACCAATTTTGTATTTCTAAGTATTATTTTAAAACATATAGGTTGTATAATATATTTTTGTCATAATTTCTCAAAACTATTCCCTTTGAAAGTATACTCAATAAATTCCGACGAAAAAAAAATAAGAAAAAAATGACATACATACTATAATTCATCCAAATCTCGCTTGGAAATCCGAGTGAAGCTGGTTCAAATCCCGGGTCTCTAGTTATTTTCATGTGCGAATTTACAACGTGGTTACCACTTGTTTCACAGTGAAGGAAAACATCGTGAGGAAACCAGCATGTCTAAGAGAAGCTAGCAAGTTTTTGAAAGATATGTGAAATCCGTCAACCCGCACTTGGCCAGCGTGGTGGATTATGGCCTGATCCTAAAGGGAGATCCATGCTCAAGAGTGGGACGTTTATAAGGGCTGAATATATACATAGCATCGGACATACAGAATCCTTCTGGGCTTCGTCCCAGTCGGATACAAACCCGCCATTTAGTGACAAATAATTAAAAGAATATATTGACGTTAATTTGAAAATTAAAGAATGGAAAGAAATCTATAGTATAATATCTCTCACACCTAGCAATTTTTACGAAATTATAATTTACGTATCATGAGTTCACAGATAATGACCGTAATACTTTCTTAGATTTACGTGAATATTTGACATTTTAAATAAAACTCTTTTCGGATTATTTCGCGGATTTATTTTGATTTTTGGTTCCCGACGTTTCGAATGCTTTCCAGCAATCATAGTCACGGGAGAGACTGGAGGTGTTAGATGTCTCGAAGGTATAGTTATAAAGAGTATATAAGGTATAGGTATAGTTGTTACAGACAGCTTACCAACAATTAACAAAATGAAAAATTGTACAAGTACCTTACAATATTTTATAACTTTAAACATTTTTATAATTCTAATTAGTGTTATAATTGAATATGGAATATTATTTATTTAATTTTTGGTGTTATCATTATAGTTATTACAATTTTAAGAATATTAATTAGTAAACTATATTTAGTGTTGCCATTATTATATTTATAACCGTAAAGAAAAAATATAAAATAAAATATGAATTATTCTATGTGTAATTTAAAACGTTAAAATTAATTAAGAATAATAATTTTAATTTAGTTTGCTATTATTTAAAAAGAAAATTTACTAAGCAACACTAAAAAATGAACTACAAGTAGTGAGTTCTTACTGTGTGGATCAAAATGATAGCATTTCAGATTAATATTTTTCATTTTTATCTAAGATAATGACCGTTTCGTCTAAATCCATGCTAACCTATGATGCTTGGATTTCAAAAAAGTTTCGTGAGTCGTGACCCTCGTGCGCGTACTCCGATGACGTCACGTGACAGTGATAGAAATATTTTTGTCACAATTATGCAAAAGTTACTCGTGTGCGCTAGCTTTTAGCACGCAGATTATTTAAGGATTGATAGCTTCTCTAAGACACTCACCATGTTTTCCTTCACGGTAAACTCTTCAATAAAAAAAAACATAGTAAAACTTTTTTATTTTGACATAATGTGACATACGTCATACACTACAGCACAGACCAGGAACAAAAAGATACTACAGAGAGATTTGCTAATGAAATGCCAAGTGTCTCAGTCAATTTTGTACAATAATGCTAAATTATAATTGTCAAAATTATAACTAAATTATCATATTTTCATCGTGATTGTTTGGGCAATAAAGCAGTTAGATAATTCCTTAATGCAAGTTAAAGAAATGGTGGTTGACCAGTTTCCAATGTTCCGGCTGGCAACGCTGCTTGCGCGACAGATGAGCTCACCACTTGCGGCACGGATCAAGGTTTTCTTTTACCAAATTTAACACTTTTTGATTTTAGGGTCTTGTACTCAACAAGATCCTTTAATTTGAACTGTATAGAAGAAGCTTTTACCTATTTTTTTATTGGCTAGAGATATGCCGTGTCTCACCCACGGTTCGGTGCGGCCATCTGCATAAATGTGGCGGAGATCTTCCACGCGTGCGAGTGGCGCGCCCGGTCGCTGTCGCTGCGCCTGGCGGGCGTGGGGCTGTCGGCGCGCACGCGGCCGCCGCCCCTGCCACGACGCACTGCTGTTGATCTCGGCGGCGATTTGCTTGGTTATTGTATAGTTCTTCATATAAATTAAGAGTTCGCCCGTAATAAACAGGGGAGTATAAGAAGTAGTACACAAAATAGTCCACTTTTTGTTACTATGGCTTCGCACACTTTGATAAAAAGTAGATATGCATTATAGTTTCTTATAGTAGGCTTTTCCTCTTTCTAAATCTATCTTTTCCGAATTTCACTTAAATTAAATGAGCCGTTACGGCATGAAATAGTAACAAACACACTCCTTATTATTTTTATATTGATTAATATTTATGTCCTCTATCGGTGCAAAATGTTTTGTTTGCTTTTACATTTCCAGTCTTTTCTGAGGGTATCTTTCCTTACACAGGTGAAATAATCATATTTACTCTTGGATCTTGTATAGTAATTTTTGAAGTAAATAGACAAGGGACCAACAAGAACTTGAAGGTGAAAAAGTAAATATTTATTAAGTACATGCGTATATTGCTAGTCTGGTCGCGTATTTGAGATTTATCTATATGTATGTATACTATTATATAGAATATTAAACTCTACATAATACAGTGTCTCTAAGTCTCGTTATAATCTCAGTGAGAAGATTATAACGAGACTTAAAAAAATTGAAAAAGCTTCAACATTTCTTTATACTCAGGTTTTAAATATTATACATAAGGGAAATGAAGAGCATTCGAGAGGCTGATGATAAAAGTGCTTAAAATACCGATCATTTTACAATAAACGTATGGATTAATATATAATCATATTATTGTTGACTAGCGACCCGCCCCCGTGATTTTAGATGGTTCATAATTTAGTAGTTTAGTTTTTTAATAATAAATAAATATTATTTTATAATTATTTTCTTTACTTTCGAAAACAGATTTTTTGGTGCAAGTTTGAATTAGAACATATAAAACTAGTCTCATTTTAATGTAAATATGTAATCTAGTAAAGAAATATTATAATGAAGGAGTTGGACGAGAAGTCGCAGTGGCTGGCGATATCCTTGTCGCTTGAGGAGCTGCGCCGCGAGGTGGCCGTGCAGCAGGCGGACATCTCGCGGCTGCGCGACGCGCTGCTTTCATACGAGCCACAGTCCCCGGTCCCAGGCGACGATGGCGGCCACCCCGCACCGAGTCATAAGCTCGTACAAGAATAAACGGCTACAAGTTTGGAATCCTTTCTTACACAAAAATCTTAATTCTTATTTAAATATTTTTTTACCTTTTTATCATAATTTTTATTAAATAAAACATAATAATAATGTGTCAATAAGAGACAATTTATATTCTGATAACTACTATATTATCCAAGTACAATAGAATTTAATATTTTTTAGATCTTAAATAAAAAACATTGTATTGGCGATGATCGAAACTTGAATTGGCGATATCGATACCCATCGCAGCGCCGCGCGCAGTGACAGCCAAGTGTACTGATTTTGATATTTTATGTTGACGCTGATTTGGAAATTCTAATTATATACCTATATATCAAAGAATTCTATATATTATTTTCAGTTAAAATTATTACTTTAGCCATCAAAAGCATTTTAATCAAACATGATTAAATCTGTTATATTTCGTCATGTTTACTTTTGATATGAATGAATATTACCTTGAAAATGTAATAAAGATGTATCATAGATTTTAATAGACTAAAAATAATACAGACAGAGTGACATAGAGCTCAACATGAAGCTAAACAATAATGTTTTAAAATTTGTAATATATAATATCTAATGTTATAAAACTGTATAAAAATATATAATTAGTATAGCTAAAGGATTTCATCATAATTAAGAAAAAAAGTTAATATTACGCTAACTCTCTTTTAAGGTGGAGAGAACTAATGATGAAGAAATACAAAGAAATATAGTATTTTTTTAATTTTTTATTATTCATATTATTTTCTTCTCAAAAATTGTAAATTAACGACTACTAATATCTACTTATTAACATAAACAGTAATACACGCTTTTATTTTTGACTGTCATATTTTTTGGCGGACTCCGAGTATTCTTTAGTTTCCGTAGATTCCTAACTTAATTATAATTTAAGGTTTATTTATAAACGCCGCGTGATTTAGAATACAAAGCTTATATAAACAAGGAAAAATTGAATTTCTTTATTCCGCGTTATTTGAGTCGATAAAGAACATAAATCACGTCTGGGCGGCTCATAACAGCGCTGATGCAGACGAAGATTAATTATATTTTTTGTCTACTTCTTGCGCCGCCACAGCCGTGGGCTCGCCAGCTTGCGGCCAGCCCGCGGCCAGCTCGGGGCCAGCCCGGTGCCAGCCCGGGCCCGTGGCCGAGCTGCAGTCGCCAAGAACCACTATTTTGATGATACCATGAAACAGTTAAAGTGAAACAGTTTGGTAAATACTCAGAAAGATGAACTTTTGCGTGGTATCAGTTTCAAGTTTTTAAATAGCTTCATCTTAGATTAAAACGTTTATCAAATGTTGCCAGAATATTTGAGAAGTAGGTCAGGTAGGCCAAGTAAAATTCGATGCAGTGGTACACAGTTTTTGCTATAGTATGGTAAACGGAATAACGGCTCAAACAACATTACGAAAGTGAGTGATGAATTTCATTAGATTAAAAAACTAAACGCAACACTTTTCCCGCCCTTTTTTCCATTCAAGAAGAAAACTTAAGATAGCTCAACTTGTGAAAATATTAGTTAATGTTTTGATCTGTCGAAATCTTTACACTACTTGAAAAACTTCTACACGTTTCCTATTAATGTAGGGTATTTTGCAACTAAAGAAGGACCAGGCCAATCTATTATTATTCCAACCACAAATTTAAATTTTTATAATATTTTTCATTTCTTTTAAAAAGTTTTTATACAAAAACAAAAAAATATTTGTGTACGGAAATTGACTGCAATTTGTATTAATTAGACCGTAACTAAATGTTGTTAGACGCGCATTTATATTACGCATTACGAGTAACTAATATATATATTTGTTTAAATAATATAACTTTTCAAGTTGTTCGTTCATTAGCAGATCAGAATTGCCTTACTGCAGGATATCGCTAGGGTAATGTTTGGGAGATATAGTAATAATAATATGCTTGTGTGGTTTTTGTGGCTTCCTGTGCTGTTCTCAGATATAGCGTTGTCGGAACATGCAAACGATTTGCCCTTCAGGACTCTTGTAGAGTTGGGTATGTATATATGTTTGTATGTCCTGTCTTATAATATGAATATATTGCTAATGAAATATAAAAGTGTCTCGTCAGTTCTGTGACCACGGGCTAGTTTGTAAGGCTAGGATCACGGTTCTGGGCTCTGTACATAGGCTTTTATAAAAAAAGTATTTGGGTCTCTCTATTAAGAGATTCTCAGTAGGAGTTTGATTTTGTGAAAACTTTGTGAGTAAGGCTAGGCGTATGCTGAGACGCAGGCGACGCAGTTCCACGCAGCGCAGAGTAGATTTTGTAATCTATGACCGAATATGGAACGACGTATGCTGCGGTGCAGACATGTGTCTGTAGACTGTACTGCTCTGCGCCTCGTTGTCGGTTGTAGTGCGGCACAGATTTCCGCGTGACGCGTGCACGTCGACACGTGTTTTTTGTCATTATTTTAAAATTTTGTTGCAATGACAGAACATTTAATTTTATTAGTTCGTTGTGAACTTCATTTGTATGATACAAATCATCCAGACTATTCAAAAAAGACATTAAAAGAGTTCTTATTAAAATTACCAAACTAGGATGCGAATAAAGCGTGTGTCATTAAACTGTGTCACAGCACGTGTTGCTCGCGTAAGTCTGCCTCAACTGCCTGCAAAATCTGTGCTATGCTGTGCTGCGTCGCCTGCATACCAGCGTACGCCTAAAGAGATAAAGAGTGCATCAGTATGTTAATACTCTGTTAAGATCTGTTAATATCTGTTAAGAGTTAATATCTGTTAAGATGCATTGGTACACTTTTTTTTTTTTTTAACGTTGGGAAATGCATTTACGCACGACGTGTGGGACTCACCGGCGTAATACAGCCAGTACTACCCACTAAAACCCAACAAAACCTTCCCCCGTCTTAATGGGGCGTCGCAGGATCGCTTACGCATTCAACTACGACGCCCCGACGGCAGGTCTGCCAAAGCAGACCACCACAACCTTGGAGTTGCCCCAAGGTCCACTCTGCTATCAGAGAAGTACCAGGAGCAACCCGCAAGGTACACCGCCCCCCGAAGAGGGCCACCTCCCACCGCCCACCGAAGTGGGCAACCTCCCTGTGCGTTTCTTAGCTTCGTACTACTACTACTGAGCCCCCCCACCACGACAAGGTGAACGCACGTTGGGGGGGAATGCATTGGTACACTATAATATCCCTATGGTTATCTTCGGTAAGATTGACTTCTGTGATTAAAATTTAGTCAGGAAGATACAATTGGCAATAATGCTTTGGCGCTATCTTTTTTGTATAAAAGTTTTATTAAAAACTCATAAAAAATTGTTTTGATACACAAGTATTGTTAATTTCTTTTCAAGCCGTCGCCGGTTTCGAGACAACAGAGACGACCACTTTCGCCATCCCCAACAACCAGTGCTCTGGCTTCATTGACGAGGTTGTACCTATAATGATCTAAGATAAGATTTTAATTTTAATAAATACCCTAATGTATATATTATTAACTTTCAACATACATAACTATTCAATTTTCGTACATGTATATGTAGTACTGGGATACAAGGTAGCTCTTTTCAATCCAAAAAAATAGGACCCTCCATTGATTCGTTAAATTGGGGGAAACCAACAAACACATTTTCATATTTCTAATTTTAGTAAGGATTGTATGTAACAGTATCAAATATACAGAGAATATTTTTTGCCGGGATAAAAATATTAATGTTTACATTTATATTTTTATCCCGGCTTGATTCTAAAATAAAATGACAATTAAAACATTCGTACCTGGTTCTGACTTCTTTTTAGTTATGTCATATTTTTTTGATAAAAAAAAATTGAATAAATACAAAAAAAAAAAACAAAAGTAAAACTTTGTATTCGGCCGGGATTCGAACATTCGGTCGGATATAAATGATCACGATGCTTATGCCCGACCATGCGAAAATAGCGACCATATTTTGAGTGGAATAATGCAAAATAAAACCGCATGAACACTCGAAAACACGCGTTTTCTCAGACATAAGACGAATCTAGATCGAATTTACGCCCCCGAAAACCGCAACATACCAAATTTCAATGAAATCGTTAAAGGCGTTTCCGAGATCGCCGATATAAATAAATAAATATACAAGAATTGCTCGTTTAAATATATTAGATAGGTAGATTATTTGAACCGATTAGGTTCATTCAAATTCGAAATTTTTTTTTTTAATAATTTAATTATTACAATTTTAGCTTAACCGAATGGGTCTTCCACCACTTCGAAATGAAAAAACCTCGACCCTGCGAAGAACTGGTGAAAGAAACTCAGTGAGACTAAAATGAATGATTGGAATGTATTTGTAGTCGTTGCTGTGCGGCCAAAACGGCGTGGCGGGCGTGGTGCGGGTGGTAGTGAGTGAGCGGATGTCGTTCCCGTCGGTGCGCATCGACCGGCATCTCCGCAACGTGACGATCACGCGGCAGGAGAACGGGCGCGGCCGCTGCCCCGGCGCCGCGCTCGTCGACCTGCGCGTGGGCTGCCTCGTGGCCGCCGACCGCCGCGCGCGCCGCACGAGACACGCCCTCCAGTATCTTCCTCTTGTGGGAGGCACCGGACTACTTACTAACGATTGAATCGTAATGCCAATATACATACTATATACAATTATGTATATTATTATGTATATACAATATGTGTGTAATTTGAATGAACACAATAAATGTTAATTATGTCATATGTATATTTTTTTTAATTGTTACTAGTTTTAGCTCCTACAGGACTTCGCTTTAAATTAGATCTCCTTAGAATCGAACATTTGAGTTAAGCGCAAGATTTTATATTAATTTAATTTAAGGTACAATTTTATATTAACATTCCATTAAATTTAATTATATCTTATTATATTAAAATTCAATTAATTTTTGGTATTATGCACCAAAATCTTTAACTGTACTCTTCTGTAAAGGGTAGGGCCACCAGCCGCGGAGAGACACACAGATAAAATAAAAGAACTAAGAGCAATAAAGGACTGGTTTGAAAATACTTTGACTTGTTGTGATTTGTAAAGTGCGATATTCCATTAAAGTGCTAGTCCCAGCGCCGGCAGAATTTGTTATTAAATTAAAACTTCATCGGGCCTACCCCGCGTGCACCCCCGCACGCACCCTTGCGCGCCCTCCGCCCAGCGCCGCGGACTTGCACTGAATAATGAACGTCAGTATCATTGCTATAACAATCGTTTTTAATCATTACCTGAAAATTATTTGTGTCAAATCAATAATATAAAAAAATATGAAAAATGGGTGCCTCATGATTAAACTGATCTGCAGAAAGAAACGCGTGTTGAAGCTTGTGTTGCCTTGTTGAATCGATACAGGAATGAAGGAATATTGGATCGAATTGTGACATGTGATGAAAAGTACTCGTAGATTCTTTACGATAACCGTAAGCGAAAAATGCAATGGCAACAGTGTCCTAAAGCAAAGCTTACCAATAAAAAGGTAATGGTAACTGTTTGGTCGTCTCACCATGGTGTTATTCACTATAGCCTTCTCCGACCTGCTCAACCAAAAACGGCAGATGTCTACTGTGCCGAACTCCGAACAATGAGCATGTGCAAAACTAGCAGTGAAACAGCCCCGACTCATGAATCGATCTTCACCATTATTGCTCCATGATAACGCGAGACCTCATACAGCACGAGAAACCGTTTTAACTCTACAGGAACTGCAATTCCGAACCATTCGTCACCCTCCGTATTCGCCAGACCTTGCTTCAACAGACTACCATTTTTTTCGTGATTTGGACAATTTTCTAAGTGATAAAAAGTTTTTTTCTCAGGAGGCAGTACAAAGTACTTTCACACAGTTTGTCGAATCTAGATCACCAGAGTTCTATCGCAAAGGCATAAATCACCTTCCTATTCGATGGCAGCAATGTGTAGATAATAATGGTAATAATTTTGATTAAATAAATGTGTTTAATAAAAATAAACGAATTTCAATTTTTCAGTACAAATCGCCAATTTCATACTTTAACCCCTATTATTATGACGAAAATAAAATGTGTTGGTTCTCTCAGCGCCGAAACTAGCGTGATAACTAGCGAGTGGATTAGCGCGTCTGGTCACGTCATTGATTACAATTTTTATGCAGTTTCGAGTACACTGCGCGTTTTGCAGAATGACAAAGTTTGACACTGACACCGACACCTGTAGTTGTCCCAATGTATTGAAGGCGTGTCGGGAGAGATGATGAGTCCAACGCGTTAGAATGCGCCATTGTTACTCTGATATATATAAATTACGTTTTCTTGTTGTAACGGTCGTAGTAGCGTCACAAATATACGTGTTTTCGATCGCCTGCACTCGCCGCACTCACCTGTGCGCTTCATTGCACAATATATCCTACGCTGCTACTCACTATGAATGTGACTACGTAGGATTATCAGGATAAGTCAACTCTTATAAAATTATTAATGGTACAACAAAATCGGAGATTTTTCATTTTAAGATTTTTAGTTTTAACAGCTTTATCCATATGGTGTTTATTTATTTTTGATAAAAAATAAATGATAAATTGAAATAAAATATGAATGAAATTAAATCGTAGCGGCATTAAGAAATATTATCACCCAATAGCAGCTTATAATAGAAATCGTTAATGGTGAAGGTACTCGAAGCAAGCGCGAACGTTCTCAAGGAGTCCTGGTGTTTGTAGGTGTAATTCAAAGTTACATAATATAAAGTTTCAATTGCATGTATTCGGTTTCTAGACTCGCGCCAGTTCCCAACCAGTGCTAAGTAGTCTCCGAAACAGAATTTCATTAAGTTCTCTCCGCGAGCGAAAGTCACAACTTCGTAGATACTCGTACCTGCACACCTCGCAAGTAAACACCTTGTTACTAAAAACTCTCTACGCTCTACACGCTAATAAAACAAAATACCACGCTTCAACTATAATATATATTGTGTTCTGTAAAAATAATAAAAATCTTTATTATAAATATACCTTTCACTCTTACGGCAGCATAACACTAGTGAACGGTTTAGAGACAAAGTTAAATCATTTTCCAAATTATTTAAAAAGGATTGCGAAATGGCAAAGTCTCATTATCTGAGTAACAAGATAGAAAATAGTGGTAATAAAATTAAAGCTACATGGAAAATAATTAACGAGGAAACTGGAAAGAGTAAAACTCTAAACAATAGCTTTAAATTAAATATAGATAATAAATACATTAGTTCTGACTCTGAGGTAGCCGCCGCGTTTGAAACCTTTTTTACCGACATACCAGTTTCCACTACTAGGTCTCTGAACTCTTCACCTGCCACTGCGATCAAATTATTGGAACAAAATGTGGAAGAATGCAATATTAGCTTTAAGTTCGAAAATATAAATGCACAACAAATTATAAATGTATTTAAATTACTGAATGTTAAAAAAACAAAAGATCTTTGGGGAATTTCTATTAGCATCCTTAAACCACTTATTGATGTTGTTGCATCTGACTTAGCATTAATATTTAATAAGTGTGTAGAATCTGGTGTGTTTCCTGACTTAATGAAACTTAGTAAAATTATTCCTTTGTTTAAATCGGGTTGTACCTCTGATGCCACTAATTTTAGGCCTATTTCAATATTACCTACATTTAGTAAAATCTTTGAAAAAATAATGTTAACTCAAATTACGAAACATTTTTATAATAATGAACTATTACATGTAAAGCAATACGGTTTCACTCGCGGTCGTTCAACAGCCGATGCTGGAGTCGCGTTACTTCTAAATATATTTGAGGCCTGGGAGGAGTCACGTGATGCACTTGGCATTTTCTGTGATTTGTCCAAGGCATTTGATTGCGTTCATCATGAAACGTTGGTCAGAAAATTACACCACTACGGAATTAGAGATAAGGCTCTGGATTTACTTAGATCATATTTGAATGAAAGAATCCAGAGGGTAGATGTGAATGGAAAGCGTTCCCCTGGATCAGTTGTTGAAATGGGTGTACCACAAGGTTCAATTTTGGGTCCTTTTTTGTTCCTCATTTATATAAATGACCTACCATACCTCGTAAAGGATGACCACGGGATAGTTTTGTTTGCTGATGATACATCTTTAGTTTTTAAAGTTAACAGACGACAAGCAGTAATTGACGATGTGAACATTGCTTTATCCAAAGTGGTACAATGGTTTAATGTCAACAACCTTTTACTAAACGAGAAAAAAACAAAATGTGTAAAATTCACTTTACCAAATGTTAAAAGTGTAAAAACCAGTGTACGACTGAATAATGAGGAACTAGATCTAGCTGATACCACTGTATTTCTAGGCATTACATTAGATGCCAAACTCCAATGGGGCCCTCATATTTCTCAATTATCGAATAAGCTCAGTTCTGCAGCCTACGCGGTTAAGAAAATACGTCAATTAACAAATGTAACGACAGCTAAGTTAGTATACTTTAGCTATTTTCACAGCATTATGTCATATGGTATTTTACTATGGGGTAATGCTGCTGATATTGACACAATTTTTGTGCTGCAGAAAAGGGCTGTTCGAGCTATATATAATTTAGGCCCAAGAGAATCTTTGCGGAATAAGTTTAAAGAAATTAAAATAATGACTGTACACTGCCAATACATCTATCAAAATCTAATATATGTACATAAAAATATTGATAAATTCAAGAAATATAGTGACCTGCATAATGTAAACACTAGAAACAAAAATAAGCTAGTTCAGCCCACCACTAGGCTCCATAAAATTGGTAATTCCTTTATTGGTAATAGTATTCGCTTTTACAATAAACTACCAGATGATACTTTAAAACTGTCAATAAATAAATTTAAAATTTACATTAAAAGACAATTAATAAATAAATCCTATTATAATGTAAAGGATTATTTAAGTGATAAAAAAGCTTGGGAATGAATTGCTCTTTATACTGAAGTAAGGATGTTTGTGAAACAATGATCACAATAAAAAAAAATGTTACTTGGCTGAGTTTCTTGTGGGTTCTTCTCAGACCAGGGCGCGTTACGAACCCTCGTAGCTTTAGTTTAAGTCTTCTAATTGACGTACACAAGTGATCATTGAATTGATACAATGTGTAAAAAGAAGTAAATAAATAAATAAATAAATAAATACGCTTACTCTTTTATTTCATTTTGAAATAGTTTATATCGAAATGCTGTGATACAATATCAATATTCACAACACAAACATACCTCAAGTAGTCCTTCTTTAGTTCGAAATTCTAGAGAATTAATAAACTGGTGGATTTGGTCGAACTTTTACTTAGGGAATAAATTTTTCCATCTTGTTCATGAATAACAAGTAAGGCCGATGTAAATATTAATCTATATATACATAAAATACTTTGTCCTGACTGACTGATCGATCAACGCACAGCCTAAACTGCTGATCGTAGAAACGTGAAATTTGGAGGACATATTCTTTCTACATTTCTTCTAAATTCAAAATATTTTATTCAGCATTAAATTATTACAATTTTTTGTTGTCTATGAGTCTACTATAAGTTCTAAAAGAAGAAGCCTCAGACCTGAGAAGAACTGGCGGCGTTCTTAATGCGAAATGCACGGAAAGTGGTATTTAGCTTTTAGATGAAAAATAAGAATGTATAATATTATAATTTTCGAAATTCATCCCTTATAAGGGTAAAGGGGGTGATAAAGTTTATATGGGCAAACAATTATTTATGATCAGAATTACTTGAAACTTGGTATTAATGCTCTATAATACAATTAAATAAACACTAGCACTGCCCGCGGTTCCACCCGCGTTCAGATGACCAAAAACCAAATTCTTAGGTTTTACACATTAGTATACTCTTACATTGCAGTTTTTGTATTTTTTCTCAGAAATGAGGCATTTTCCCGCGGTAAAAAGTATCCTATATGTTGACCCAGATAACCAGCTATCACCATACCAAAATTCATCAAAATTCCAGTGGATTTTCTGTGATGCGGTAACAGACAGACAGACAAAAATCCAAAAAACTATAGATTCAGCCTCTGTATCGATAATAATGTTTATTTCAATAAGATTTTTCAAAAAATATTTAATGTGCAGATTCGGCTTAGTTACAATTTTATTATACGTACCTACAGATGTATTGTAGATTTTTTAAATCAGCCCCTAAGTGGGTAAAACTGGGTGGTGAAGTTTGAGTTGTTAAATATATTTAAATAGAGTAACATGGCTCAAGTTGTCTGTAAATGCACACTTACTGTGTGGGATAGAAAGTAGAGAACGGAAATTATTCCGAATCCAAAGGAAAATTATGTATAACTTCTCGGCTGGCCACAGCAGTGACAACTATAACAGACCTAGAGCGTGCGAGAGAGAACCTAGCTAGAAAGTATCCTGCTGCTATCTATATCCTCCTTCTTAAGGTTGGCACATCTGCAATAAAACTTTCGTAGTTTAATCGCTGGCGAAGCCGCGGGTTCTGCTAGTTTGTAATAAAAACAATGGGCTCGAAATATTTTTTAATCAATATTTTCCAGTTAAGATCAATTTTAATTTAAATATTCTGTATTATTACAAACAGTGTTTCTAAAATATTATGTACATTTTTTAATTAAGAAACGTAACTAAATAAGGTTATACTCGTAATTCATTTATAGCCTTTTTTTTAAACATACATAATATTATAAAAAAATTACACATACAATATACCAACACACTTATCCACGAGCACGACTAGGGATGTTTAATAAATAAATTTGAATAGATTTATTTCTGTCCTTAGGTAATAATAGGATGGAATATGAGCGGTGCTTCATGTCCGTGCGTAACTCGGAGTAATGGGGACTGAGCGTGGGCGATATATCGCCAACTAGCAGATATTGATTTGCCGGTGTCACTCTCTCTACATATATTGTTACTAGCATTTGTATTGCTTATTATAATCTGTAGTATCTGGAATTTGAAGACCAAATTTCGTATTTTTAGGGTTCTGTGAAGCTGTTACAAAACATTATACAACATAAAAATAAAACTGCAAGATGTACTCGTACTATGTTAAATATTCTCATAATTGTAATTATTTACAAAAATAAAAGACTCTACTGCGTAAAAAGCAAACTAAATAGATGAAAACAATTTAACAAAGGACATACTTTATGTATTATGCAGTCGGAGACATATGTACATCTCGCGGCAACGATGAAACGTAAACCTAAGTGACTCCTTATAACATCAGGTATCTGCCAGTGAAAGTTCCGTCAAAATTGGTCCTGCCGTTTTGATGATTAGCCGAAATAAACAGACAGATAGGCAGATAGACAGACAGACAAAAAACTTAAAAATTGATTTTTTCTTATAAGTACCGTATATACTTTTATATGCATATAGTAAAAAACTGTTATTTTGACATTACAAACCGACCCTTCAATTATATTTATCTGTATAGATTAGTGTATAAAAAATGAGGTCGTTGTTATATGTAGATGTAGGTATGGATGAAGAATTGGAATACTTAAACGTTACAAAAAAAGAAGAAGAAAAGGCACGCAAAGTTTAACTATTACTTCGCGCTATATCTGACGGATATCTTTGACAAGAGGATTTGTAGAACTGTAAATTATTTTTTGTAGACCATGGAAAGTCCCTTTGATATAAATTAATACGTAAAATTTGTGACAATTGATGTACAGGATGGTTCAAAATCTATTTAATAATAAAATTGTAACTAAGCCGAATCTGTACTTTAATACTTGTTGGAAAATCTAATTGAAATAAACATTATTATTGATACAGAGGCCGAATCTATAGTTTTTAGAATATTTGTCTGTCTGTCTGTCTGTTACCACATCACAGAAAAACTACTGGAGGGATTTTGATGAAATTAGGTATGGTAGTAGCTGGTTATCCGGGTCAACATATAGGATACTTTTTACCGCGGGAAATTATCTCATTTCTGAGAAAAAATACAAAAACTGCAATGTAAGAGTATACTAATATGTAAAACCTAAGAATTTGGTTTTAGGTCATCTGAACGCGGGCGCAGCCGCGAGCAATGCTAGTATATTAATATAATTAATGTATCAGTAGGTACTCAAGTCGTACAATGGGCGGTCGAGTTTTAAGGAGTTGTTAAGAATTACAAAAACCGCTGTGTAGAATAAATACTAAATAATACAATACAATTTAAAAGCAATCCACTTTGTCTGAAACAACAATTCCAGTACAAAAATAACAGTTTATACTTGAGAAAACTCGTTACTGAGATGAATAAACAGTCGTTCAAATATTTCTTTTGCGAGAACACCGAGGAGTTAATCCAATTCATTCTATTATAATTTATGAGACGGCAAATAGTTCCTGGGTCGGTGCGATGTTTTGACGCGGCCCTGTACAGTGTACCCACAGTGTGCGTGTGTGCAGTGTGTGCTTGTTGCACATGTATTAAATACTAGTTCATCTATGCTATTACAATTTTTTGTTTAAGCGTGGATTCAACGCCTCGCACGCGATTGGGGTAATCGACAATTAGCAGCGCTAGCTTTGTTTATTAGTCACAAATGATACAAGAGAATATAAATGAATATTTAAAAATAGCTGCAAAATATTTTATTATATTAAATAAACTTATTTAAAATACACCAACTATGGTAGAATATGAAAAATATCTAGTAGAGCTTTTGAATAAATTTAGAAAATGTTGAAATTTCATGTAGGTAGGTAGGTGCATGTACATTTGACGCTTTTTTAAAAATACTAAATGGTTTGCAATAATTGGATTTTATTAAATTTTAAATTGTCTTCATAAAGGAACAGCAAACTTTTCATCAAAAGTAGTTTAGTATTTTATAATTTTAAGCTTTTTCGGCATCCCGATAGACGATAGATTACGCCTTTACAATTAGACATACTTAATTCGAATGCCACATTTTAATGTGATCAAAGTTACGAAAGTCAGAAATAATTAAATTATTTTAACAAACTACGACTTTTTAAATGTGACAGAAAGTGAACCCTTTATAATGTTGAATGCGTCGCCGTCGTCCACTGAAGTGTTTTGAACCCTCGACATGACTGAAATGAAAATGTAAGTTATAAAACTTCCAACGCGAAGTACCTTTCCTCACATACGGAACAGGAAACTAATTCACGTTTCGGACGCAATATATCAGTGCGAAGTAAACATCGGTGTTCGGGGCGCGTGACTCGCGTGACTCACCGGCAGAACTGTATTTTACTGAGCGCGGCATTTGGAGGCGAGACTTCACTTTATTTTCGTTCAAAAGTACAGGTAGAGATGGAATCGGTACGAGTATATAACAATATATATTGATTGATTCATAAAATTCTTAGCAACTTATTATTTTATTGCTTAGAAAGAGTCGCATCACGAAAGTGAGATTAAATATTTTACTGCTTAATGACAGTTTTTCTAGCTATACGATCGCGATAACACTAACACGAAATTCTATGGAACGAAAACCGCGTCATCTGGCGATAACGTTAGCCATTACTTTCTTTTTTTACGTCAACGGCCAATTTTTTCTGCTGATAGATTATTATTATTAGGTGAATTGCCTTTCAAAATATTTGGTTTAACTTGTAAGTTTTCACCACATAGCAAAGGGATTAGCAAAGTATTGATGTGTGTAAGTTATAAAAATAATTGACAATCACTCTACTGTTCAAGAAAATGTTTAAAGGATTAAACTCTGGAACTAACCTTAACAGGGTTTCAGAGCTGTGGAAAGGAAAATACCTTTAAAGTGTTGATTGCATTTAAAATACGTTACCTTAATTATTCGTATTTTCAGAACGTACAGCAAGTCATTACCCCCCATTATGGTGTATAATCACCTTCTCCCCCGTCTCCCCCCGTCCCCCACCGGGCGGGCGGCCCACGCTGCACTCAGGATCACTAGTCACTCCTCAACTGAATCCTTCGGCGCGAGCCATTAATTTTCCTAAGTGTCGTTTGAGCCTTTTTTATTTTATAACCAAGCACCTTTTTAAATGATGAAGCTTAAGAATAGTTTCTTTAACAAATCGTTAAATTTTCCTAAGAAAAGATTCAAAAACTTTCGAAGAAATTGTGGCTCGCTGATTAATTACTTTTCAAAATCCTGCTTTCAAATTGATCTCTCAGACCAACCTTAATATTTTAAACCTAGAACACAATCACTTTTTGATGTTCAGATTATTATATTAAGAAGAAAAGCAAGTAATAAATAATTAAACACGCAAAATCATTAGCACGCACACACGTGACCGATGGAGAGGTTTTAAAATTTCGCCCGGTTTTGATGTTTGAAAAAATGAGTCAATTATGTCAGCGTCCAGCGTCCAGCGTCCAGCGTCCAGCGTCCAGCGCCGCGCAATCATGTCCCCACAGATAGGTTTTCGAAAGTTATTTGCGCGGACACGACGTCCGGGAGATGTCCATTGATTGATTGCAAAGTACTCTCGATTGTTTGTTGTGATCAATGGGAGGCTGTATCGTTTAAATTAGAACATGGTTACTTCTAGTAACATCAAAAAGTATCCAAAATGAAACTTATTTTAATATTTCATAAATTCATAAATATATTTAAGCTTAGTATTTGTTATTTTCTTTCTTTTTTTAAGTAAATCGGACTCTTTTAATCTATAGGTAATGAATATTCACACTTACATATTATATCTATGAGCAAATAAATAAGTAATAGTGCAATAAATGCGTACTCTGTATCTATTATATTAGGTATATAGTAAGTATAAATATTATGTTACATTCATTGTGTCATGTTGAGCTTTTTCACTCTTCATTGCTCAAGATATAAAGCTTAACTTCCTAATTACTGCCACTGCGAGTTAAATGTTTTAAATATTATATATAGCATTAAAGAAAGTTATTACAGGTGTAATGCAAGTCCTCAAACAATCCGCCTGCCGCCGCCCGCCGCCGCCTGCCGCCGCCCGCCGCCGTCGGGACGCTTTTCATTAACACGAGACCGTCGTGTTACAAATATTTTTATTACAAAATGTATGTGAAAAATATTTTACTTATTTTAGTAATGCTTTAATAATAAATAAAGAAATTATGCGAAATATTATAAATACAATAAAATTTTTTTTTTTGCTGAAAATAAATTAAAATATTAATACGTAGAAAACTTACGCTTGAACATTTTTCGAAGAAAATGGGCCGTAACAAATGGATAGACAGATGCACACAAGAAAATTTATAAGTTTTATAAAACGTCGAAAGCATGAAACCAAAAAATCAGACCTAATGTAATTTTATCAGCTGCTTAAATTAACTTTACAAAGGACATTCTATAGGATATTTTTAAGAATAATTCATAGAGCCGAAGCGTGCTAGAGTGGAGAC
The DNA here is from genome assembly GCA_921882275.1 of Brenthis ino. Classification (NCBI taxonomy): domain Eukaryota; kingdom Metazoa; phylum Arthropoda; class Insecta; order Lepidoptera; family Nymphalidae; genus Brenthis; species Brenthis ino. The sequence continues at coordinate 3,222,959 of OV170226.1, read as the reverse complement.
CACGTTTAGGCCAGCGTAGTGTAGGACGCCCTGCAGCACGATGGACAGATGACCTAAGAAAGGTGGCTGGCAGTGGATGGATGCAGGCTGCCAAAGACCGGGATGGTTGGCGCTCTTTGGGGGAGGCCTTTGTTCAGCAGTCGACAGCGATAGGCTGATTGATTGATAGGTAATTAGAAAAATAAAAAGTTGTAAATGGAATAATATGAAACATAATTTCCATAAAACCATAAAACCTATTTGCAATGATAGCTAAAAGCTAACGGGTGAGGCGCGGTTGCGTTTTTGTTTCATATCATTTCATATCACTATCACGATCACATCCGCGCAAATTGATTGATTGATAAATACCGACGTCGGTTTCCGACGCGCTTTATCAATCACGCGCGGCACTCGGCGGCTCCTGTAGAGCTCTGCCTCGGGGCCGGTGCCGGGTGCAGGCGAAAATATCTTTTAAATTACTGTAAAAGCATATACGTGTCCAGTTTTAGCAACATTTATCAATAAAATATATATAGGTATCAACGTACCAACGTACCGATAGGACTCAGTTGGTGATTGTTGGAATATTCAATATTCTTTGAAAACATTACAAATATGACTGCTTAAAACATATAAACTTTGAATAGAAAGAAAAATCTTAATGGGCAGCTGATGGCCGTTATTACAAAGTGCAAAAGTGGAAGCTGGACAAACACTGTTATTATTAACGATATTGAAACAAACTTAAAGAATTAAAACACACATACATATAATAATATATATACACGCAGATATTCACATAACTGAAGATATATATGACGGGTTTCCTGGGTTAATAATAACCATCAAAAGTAGTGAAACAATACAACACAATGAGCAAGATAACTTGTTCTACAAATGAAAAGACATTTACGTAGAGCTCATGCCTGTAGACTCGTAGAGAATGCAATAAATTGTAAATAAAATCTGGGCGGCGAGTTGCGGAGACGAGTAATTACAGCTCGACTCCGGAACCAACTGCGCTCAGATGTTAGAACAAATTTATATATATTTCTCATTTCTTGCTGAAAAAATACAAGTAGTAGTTCTTGTGGTATTAATTTACCAACAGATCTACCCCTGTCCTGATATTTTTATATCCCTATAATTCACTTGTTATTATATTTTTAAACATTATATTTTAAACTTAATTTGAAAAAAATTGGAGTTTTGAAGTCTTAAAAAATTAATGTTAATACTACGTACTATAATAGATGTCGATACTCGATAGTTCTCTTTTGTTAAACTCAAACCAATCTGAACAGAGTCCGTGTCGACCAAATCGCTTTGTTAAAAATCCACAGAGTTTTCACTTACAAATTTCCTTCAGTATGCACAAAGAGCCGTTTTCCCTCCCTTTGCGATCGTCCATTCTGGAATCTAATTTCAGATTATTCTCTGGTTCCAGCTGGAAATCTGCGTCGAGTGCATCGTTATCTATGCATGCCACCGCCGCGTGTGCCGCCGCGCCGCGTGACGCTACGTTGGACTTTTAATTCTTCCTTTTATACCTTTACATTATCAGTAAGGTTTTATAAGTTAAAACAATTGGCACCCTAAAAATATATTAGTAAAATATGTATACGAAACGAAAAGGTTTTCCACTTGGTTTGTCGGCCACAATTTTTGCTTTACATTTTTATAATGAATTCTGAAAGTTAAAGTTGGATACCAAATTTGAACTAATTCTTTACAAAAAATTGGCGACATCTATCAATTCAAATAAAAAGGATCCTAAAAAATTGTGGAAAGAAACAAGTTTCATAAAACAGTAAAGCGCGAGGCGCTCGTGTACATTAATATCTCTCCAAATCTGTTTGTGTTCCCTCCAATTTGCATTTATATCGAAACGGGAGCTGCGCATTTTTTGGTGGCGCCTACTTTCATTTAAACCTCGACATTAACGAAGTTATATGTATTATAATATTATATTCAAAATGCTGTTTTAAAAAGATTAAGAGCTCGATCTTTAATTGAATTAATCAAAGCGTTCAACTTTTCTTAGTATAGAACTTGATACAAGTTTGATGAGATTATAATATTATTAGTACCTTTAAAGTTACGGCACCGTGAGTGTGTGTTACAATTTATAGACGAAAACGAGCATGAAATAAATGGCGAGGAATCCACCGTTTTCCAAAAAACTGATAGATATGTACAAACAAACATGTGCATCGTCCATTAGTGTAGGCTAGAAGCAGTTAGCGCGGAGCGCGGCCAGCTCGAGCCGTCGGCCACACTAGTGCTGAGTTACGCGCTACCTCGCTTTGAGTTATAGCGCCCAACACTCGCCCCATCGAGTTACTTCCATACACATAAACGCCATTGTTAGATCTCAGTCATTTAGAAATTATAGTCTCAGAAAACATTTTCTTCGCTTAGAGGATTGAATATAACAATAATATTTCTCTTATGTTAGTGTAATACAAGAGGAACGTGAGTTGATGGCGGCGTATCGCTCGCTAAATGCAGACAGGTGTCACATTGCATGCTTTAGTGCATTTAAATGAATATAAAGTGACACTCCAAGTCGAGATGTAATAAATTGTTAAGAGACGAGTTGAAATATGTTTATTTACGAAGATTTTTTGATATCGTAAAAGTACCACTGAATGATAGAAAATATTCAAAAATAAATTGTTAAATTAAACAATAATCGTTATTTATTTTGCTAACGGCCGATCATCCGTGAACTAGACGATACTTCACTTTATACCAGAGCGTGGGCTCCGTCATGTGTAGTCTTAAAAGAGCCTAATAGAACAAACGTAAGGAACGTTCCTCAGTCAATGCCGGCTCAGCGAGCGCCGGGAATGCATGCCGCCTGCCGTTTGCCGTGCAGGATGGGTTTAAAACCATTAAACCACCGACAAAATAACGCGAACTTCTGTTATTAAATATAATATGTCCTGTTTTCATATTTTTATAGGATTTTAAAAAGTTTTATAAAGGGTGTTAATTGTGGACTCCATAGACCAAACATCTCATTATATGTTAAGAGACTATTGTAATGGCGACAGTTAGTTTTTCCAATGGAATAACAAGTAACAACACATACTGCATAATAAAATCAGCGAGAAAATTATATTTTAAATAAATTTGATGTATAAGAAAGGTAGAAGTGTTCATGATAATAGTCACGACAAATGGGGAGAAAATATTATGTATACTTTACAATATTCAAAAAGAAAAACGTGCATACTGTAAAATAAAAATGAGTTTCTAACTTTATAACTAGAAAATGTTTCGTCTTGAGGTAGTGAAAGCAGTATATTATAGCTCTTTAGTTTTGCATCGGGTGGGTCGCAAGGATAATATGTCGGTGACCACAGCGGTGAATGCCAGCTCTGCAGAGCCTTAGAGGTGCACTCATGTAAATAACTTCACGTCGACGCATTCTTGACAAACACTGGGAATTCTATTATAGTCATTGAAATTGGAATTAAATGTTTGTAGTTTTAATTAGTTCGGTTCTAATAAACACTAACAACCTGGGCTTCCTTTTGCTCTACTCGTAATCTGCACCTCAGTTTTTCTAGATGTGTATAATAATGAAATATTAATTTCATTAATATAATATTTTCAACAAGGTATTAGCTTCTAAATAAAACTACCTTTACAGCAATCATGGTTTATGTAAAGCATTCAAAACGTCGAGAATTAAAAATATAAATTAATCCGTGAAAAAATCCGAAGATAGTTTTATTTAAAATGACTAATATTTATTATTTATTAATTTTTGGAAAACAAACAGTGAGATAATTCTTAAAAATAATTACAAACTAAAACATCCACACACCAGCAAAGTTTCCATCTATAAATATGTCACAGGTAGAGTTATATAGAGGTATTAGTTTAAACACTAAAACAATATAATGAAATTTTAACAAAAGTTACTGCAAAATAAAAACGCTACAAAAGGACAACAAAAAATATGACTGAGTCAAAATTATAAAAAATATAAAATAAAAAATACAAAAAATCAAAACTTAAACTCTAACAGAACATAATAAAATAATAATAAAAAAAAGCATAACATGAATAGGCAATTTTAAAAATGAATTATGGTTATGATAAAGATTTTAGAGATTTTAAAAACACTTTCTTAATAATGTATACATCTTTATAATTAAATAAGTCGATGTTACTAAATTTTTCATTATAATTATGACATGCTCGATTAATAAACGAATTTTGAGCAGATTTCGTACGTGTTAATTGTGGATCAAAAAACAACTTATTTCGAGAAGATAATCTAGGACATCTAAAATTAATTTGACTCATAGGTAAGGAAAATCAATAATATTATTGACTAATTTAAACAAAAATAACTGTTCTCTCAGTAATCGACGGTTGGCCAATAATAGATATTAATACTCAAAATAAATTTATGTAAATCTAAGACAGTATGAAGGTATTAGCTGGGAATGCGATTTTTAAGAAATGTGGCCTTTTAAATTTATTCGTGACTAGATGATCCTGGATAAACATTTGACATGAATTTGAAAGGTTTTTCTGCTAATTACAGGTTTCAGAACACTAATTACACATACTCGTATTTATAACATGTGGAGCGACAGAAGTGCCGCGGACTGTTAATTTTTTTTGTAAACGCAAAAGTTAAACAAAATTGTTAAAAGGGCAGTAAACATTGCTGTACATTAATTTAATGTAAAAGATATAAAACATAATACCATAATAACTTTATATTATTAACAAATTATTATCACAAATTATGCTCTCCATTTCGTAAAATGCCTTGTTCCAAGAAAGTGTTCGTTTTCATATCTATATTATGAATTTTGAAGGATCTCTTACATTGATTACGATAATTATTTCTTGCAAAAAGTTTGTAAATTAGTTGTTGTTGATTCTTCCATACGACGGGACGACGACCGATCGACGACTGGTCGAATTAATTAAACATATATCTGAATGTTTAATGTTTATGTATCGTAGCTACTTTTTTCTCTGTTGTATTTAGTAATAGCCGTGAAATATGATTAAAAGATACTTAAGGGCATGAGGACTAGTTCGTTACTGTTTAATGATAAATTCAATACGAATTTGTGAAATAATAAATAATTACATGCTTATGCATAATAATGAATGTAAGTGTAATGATCTATTACAGTCAGTGCGCACTCTCACCCCACTAAGTGACACCGCCAAGTGCCAAGTGCGGCCCAAGTAGCATCGCAGCGACGCGCGTCGGAGCGCATTTTGTAATATTTACCATTCATTGAAGTCGAATTACGTCTCATTTTCCGACGTCTGAGAATCTCCGTGAATAATAAGCCGTTTGCAGCTACTTGTGAACGGAGTTTGTCTCATTTCGCGACACTTCACTATTCCACTGCTGGTGGTGCTATTTATTACAAGTTAGCTTTTGCATTGTTGTGAAATATACATATTATTACTTATATGTACTCCTATGTGAATTTAACTGCCTCGGTGGTGTAGTGGCTAGCATGTACGGCTGCACACCCGGAGGTCCTGGGTTCGAGTCTCGGGTCGGGCCAAGTTTAGTTATTGAGTCTTTCTGTATAGTAAGTCTCAGTAACAGCCCGGAGTTGGGGAAGTTGGCGGTGTTTCACTCCCGTGCCTCGGAGAGCACGTAAAGCCGTCGGTCCTGCGCCTTAACTCTCATCGGTCGTGTCGAGTGGTCGTCCCACCGGAGTATGAGAGTGATAGGAATAGAGAGTGCACGTTGTGTCTGCGCGTACACTTGTGCACTATAATATCTCCTGCGCAGTTGGCTAATCTCGATGAGATTGGCCGCCGTAGCCGGAATCGGCTAGGAGAACATCCTATGTAAGTTTTATACTTGAAGTTAAGTTGAAATTATCTAACGTAGGTTTTGATAATATAAAGAAAGTTACATTTTTTTTATAAGCGATGTAAGAAGAAAACCATTAAATTCAGAAGAGTCAAAGACAGAATAAAAGTTTTTTTTTATTTACACTCGCTCTCTATAATTTTATAAAGCTGGGCTCGTTATGGCTATAAGTTTGTACAAACTAGTAATTTACGCGCGAAAGGAATTGTTAATAGTGTAAGGTTGTATTTTTATATATTGAGTGTTTTAATAGAAAATAATATATTTGATTAATTTGTAACGATTTATGTATAAGGCATTTACTTATGTGACCTTGGCCGATAGGAATGTGTTTTAAAAAATAATAAAAAATGGCGCGGATTTTCATTTGTTTTCCCGCGCTTTTGCACAGAGATGTCGGTACCACCCTGTAGTTCACTACGAATTGTTTGTAATACTGAAAATTATGATTATAAATTATGTAACTCACTGACGTTTATAAAAGTACTGAATATAAGAATATAAGCAAGGAATATCTCGAAGTTTTATTAGGGACTCTACATCAGGTAGATGCCGATAAAAGAGCGACTAATAAGATCTATATAAGTTCCTCTAGATGAGCAGATACGTGTACTTGCAGGGAGCAGGCCCGCGTCGTGTGTCGCCGCAGACAGAGTGCTCACGCTGTATTTATCACACCATGTAAATCGCTGCGAGCGACAAGCCGACGAGCCGTGAGCTGCTGAGAGGGCCGAGTGGGGCGGGTGGGGACAGTGCAAGGAGATGTACGACGGATGTATGTAGTTGCTTCATATTGTTTCTTTAGTTTATGAATTAATTATTATCACAACAACATCGGATAGAAGAAGACGAGAAGGTAAGATTCTAGTAAATAATAAGATTAATAAGTCAAATTATTAAGGTAATTTACAAACTGCTAGTTACAAATGCTGAAATGATATAGCTACTTTCGATCTCACGATAGCTCATATGTACCACCGGAGGCTAGCCTTAGTGCAAGCATAAACTAGTGCATTATGCAAGTTTTTAACGTTGGAGATGTAAGCAGTCGGCGTCCGCGGCCGGTAACGGCTCTGTGTTAATATTCATGCACGTTTAGCACCATGAATATGCGATTAGACGTATGCCCTCGGACCACCGCCCGCCCCCGCCCGCCCCTGTCCGCCTTCGCCCGACTAGCCCACACATGACTTATCTTAACCTGGTGCAAATGAGCTGCGAAATTGTTTAACTCTCCGCGACGTGTGTTACACTGTTTTTATTGAGAGAAGATAAAATTCTAATGAAAAAATTTATTCCTCTATATATCACACTTTTATCTTTGAAGTTATATGTAAGTGAATGCGAAAGACATTTGTGGAATAAATGGGTCCATATAATTTTTTGCCTTGAGATATGTTATAAATCGGAGAGTGCCATGGAGCATTTTTTATCTCGCTGAAGTGACATGACCGTGACATAAGTGAAAAGAAAAGGCACATGAGGATATATAACTTATAGTTATGAATTATTTAAAAATACTATTAAATCCAATAGGTATAAATCCCACACAAAATATTTATTGTGAAAGTTAACCAAACAAAAGCTCGCACATAACACCTGTAACTGCTAAAGGACGCCGCGCAACTTCCGCGGACAAGCTCTGCGACAACTTCCCGAACAATGCGAGAATATTTCAAAACGTATCCGCTTTTCAAAACTACTTTTTAAGTTCTTCATTTGAAAATGCTTTTGTTATGATGATTTATCTTAAATAAAAGCAAGCATCTCAACAATATTTTAAAAATTATGTTGACTTTTTTCATTTTATAAGGAAACTAGCGGACCCGACAGACATTGTCCTGTCTACACGTCTTTAATTTGAAAATTTCAAACTTTTTAATATTTTTTTTGATGAAATTTATTATTCAAATTGTGAATCTAAACCATTCCCAGATCCCCTTGAACACACACAAAAAATTTCATCAAAATCGGTCCAGTCGTTTGAGAGAAGTTCAGTGACATACACACTCACAGAAGAATTATATATATAAAGATATACAAGATTTTTCTTGCAAAATCCGTATAAAAAAATTACATCAGATTGATACGCATGTAAAGTCGAAATCAAAATTTGATTACCAAAAAATTATTTGTTTATAAACGAATTTCATTATTTCTCTACATGCATGCCATGACGCCTTCATGACGCTTTACGTAAAGAGATATATTGGGCATTGGCGCACACATTTCGCTATATACACATAAAATACGTTACTTTAAATGAGTAGCGCTTCTTTGTTCGAAGTCAGTGTTTTAGTTAAAATAATAAACAAAGAGTACAAAGTTTCATATTTTTCAAACAGTAAAATATAATATACACTAATTTGATAGAAATGTTGAAAATTTTCTTCAAACACGCTTTAGGAGTGTCCGCGAGTTCAGATTTTATTTATCATTTATTATTGCATTCTCTTTACCCTCCACGCCGCCACTGCAGCGACTGCAGCTCTCATTGCGCTGGCAACAGTTATTATATATTAACTAACTAAAGCCTTAGTGTGCATGCTTGTGCTGGTACATTTTTATGTACGTATCGATATTCGCCCCTTTGAAATTATGAGATAAGCTCAAAGTGTTTTTATTGTTAAAGTATTGTGAAATCCATTGTCACTGACCACTCTGCTAGGGAAAATAGTTCTAGCGTACAATAATATACCTAAGGGATTTATGACTTGTATCGAAATCATCATTAAGCCCTGCTTTAAAAAACAACTAAGTATCTTCAGTAATGCAAAAAATAACTCCAGTATTACACTTCACCGGAGAAAAACACTGGACGGTTTAGCGAAAAACTCAGAGTCGATATTTATCAATCACTCAATTTGAGACGGACGCGCGGATGTGATCACGTTAGGTAGTGGACAAAAAATTGGTTGGAATCAGAACGTTATTTGCATTGATCAAGTAGCTTCAGTTTTATGGATCGATTTCGCGTGCGAGCTTCATTTAAATTAATAGTTGCCAAAAATTTTATCTACACAGTATTTTTTTCTTTATGTATTGTACTAATGTGTATATATTTTCATTAATTTAATTAAAATCTATGATGTAAGTGATTTCAAAAGCTATATAGAGTGTATATATTATTATTATTAGTAAATACCAAAGTCCAAAAATGATTTTGTTATGATCTTTTGTTAATCCATGTGTTTATTTTCTCAAATCTGAAAAATTTCTAGATAAATAACATTTTAAAGAGACTTTTACTGGCGGATATAAAACTGTTTAACACATTAACTACTCCTACTATATGAAAAAGCAATGCTATCCAGTCGCGTGTCGTAATGCCGCTGAAGCGATGTGAGCGCGGGGCGCTTCACTAATTCAATCATTATAAGAGTTTGTACAAATGTAATCAGCTTAGTTTGTTAATTAGCACAGTATTATTGCAATAAACGAGGACGTACTGACTGACACCTGCCGAATAAAAGCGAGCGCGGGCGTCGAGTGCGGGCGACGGCAAAGTGTTTGATAGAGCATTTACAACACACGTAACGTGCAAATCAAATGTTACGAGGCTCATAAAAATTCCCCGTAAAAAGAAAATGAGCGTCACATATCGATGAATAAAGAAAATATTATGAAAATCTAGTGACACATTATACGGTGAGAGTCATTTTAACTGAAATAAGCTCGTTTATGTCAAATAACAATTATAATTGTTCGGAAAAGTGAAAGTTACACATAAAATATCAAAATGTATGTCGTAATTTTAATCCTAGTTTATGCATTTATTTTAATTACATACTTTTTTATTTACTATCGACACACAGGTTTATGAGAGTAAAGCCATTAGAATTTTAAAAAAAAATAGTGATATCTTAATAACCGTGTACTACACAGACGCAAAACATAATAATTATTGTGAAAATCCTACTAAACTACAGTTGCAGCATATCTCTCTTATTTGTAAAATAATCAGTAGATATGCAAAAGCCAATTCAATAATATCGTTAATTGTATGTCTGTAGTTATATAACTTATGTATTTAAAAATATATTAACATAAAATCCTTTTCAACATTTAAATATAATAATTTGGCTTACATAGACAATAAGTTAAAACATACACTTTTATTTCCATTTATTTTGATGCCATATCCGCCATCGACGAGCCCATGAGGCACGCCCGAACGTAATGATTGTCGTAAAAAGTTATAATATCGTAAAACATTATTCAGAAGGGCGGCGCGGGGCGGCGCGGGGCGGGCGGAGCGGTGTGGGGCGGGCGGATGTAGCACACACGAGTAAGGTTCTTTAATGTACAAAAGTGCGTAAACGACAAGTATCCTCCTGAGTATTTGCTACAAAATAACTGACGGTTGTTTTAAGTCAAGCACAAAACATTTTAAAATTGATATTACATATGTCTATATTCGAACGAAAATTTTTCCCTCATTAAAGTTTTAATTTATAGTATTACATTGATCATAGAAAATTATTTTACGTTATTCAGTTAAATACTCTTTCAATAATATACACAAGGAAATAATTTGTTTCGACTTCACTTTTGTAAAAACTAGAATTAATAACATAGTGGAATGATTAAATGTAAAATATGAAGAAATAAACATATGGTTGTCCTGCCCTGAGAGCGGGGTATGGACTGAGCGAGGACGTATCGAGTGCGTAGGTACTTACGTCTAGTAAATACGTATCGACTATCGAGTGTGTAGCCAGTACATAACGAATATGTAGCGAGGGCGCACCGAGCTCATAGCGAGCCTAAAGCAACTTCATAGCTAGAATCATATAGTAAAATAATAAATAATTTAGTTCTTTTAGCGTCTCACACTCTCCTAAGCGAATAAGCAGTGACTTACTGCGCCGACCTCAAGTAACTTGGGAAATGGGCAGGAAGAAGAAGAAGACTCTCCTAAGCGAATGGGATTAGGCCATAGTCATACCGTACCATTCCGATTTAAAGTGCAGGTTAGCAGACTTGACATGCGTTTGGAAAACTACGAATGTTCTCTTACATTTCTATAGGTTTCCTCAGGATCTTCCTTGCTTATGTGTTAATATTACTGAAAATATTGATATAATAAGCTCAATTTCTAAATTGAGCGTGCTTATGATGAACTCTCCCTGTTATAATTTGCAAGTGTGCAGAAAAGACGTATAGAGTGAAGCGCGCAGTGCAGTCCCGTCTTTATCGCTGAACAATGGCTGGGCATCGATCACGCGCGTCTCATTCATCTCGCAGCGAAGAATCATTCTTTCTCCAGCTCTGACTAGTTTTATTCCCAACGTCATTCGTCGAACGATAGACGTTTTATGGTTATTGTAGCTCAATCTCTTTTACTTTAATATTTTCTAAGTCTACAAACGTATAAGGGTAATGAGTAAACAATAAATTAGACAAGTACGAACCGAACTCTCACACCGAGTTTTAGTTAAAAAATTTCACGTATGTACAAGGTATATAAAATATTTAACCCTTATAAGTATTATATTCATTTCCCACATCATACTGTTACGGTCACTGAGCACAATGTTTACGATTTTTGGTTTGGGCTTGGATTAATAGTCTTTCTGGCCCGTTTTTGTGTTTAGATATTTTTAGTATAGTATACGGTAGCTGCAACGCTGGCTTTATATTTACCAAATATACTAACAACGCTAGCTTCATGAACTAATTCAATATTTTAACTTAAATCTAAATTTATGTCTACTATTAATTCTGGAGTTAAACATTGTGAAGCAACATGTGCACTGCGCAGATACTAATGAATAGTGTAACGTACAATGATTGTATTTAAATGTTATACGAGTATATGTATCTTGTGTCTTGTTTTTTTTTAATATCACAGTTTAATTAGTAAGCTACGAAGCTTGTGTTATGGATGCCAAATATTCGATACACTACACATATATAACTTTAAAGACATGCATATTATAAATATAAACACCCATGACTGGAGAACAAATATTCGTGCTCATCACACAAATGAATTTCCCCAGCGGGATTCGAACCTGCAACCGCTGGCAAAGCAAATAGGATCACTACATACTGATCCAAACGTGTTGTCAAAAATCGCTATAAAACAAAACATATTAGTATTGGAGACCCTTGACTTTTGAGTTGTAAAAAGATTTTCAAATCCTATAAATAAAGATATCATATTTATACAATTTTACATATTAGACCCAAATAGTCAAAAATTGTGTTGGGTGAAGTAGGTTCAATTCCTGTACACGACAATTACTCATATGTATAAACTATGAAGACTAATATTTATCAAATATGTTTGTTTCAATGTATATTTATTTTTGTATATATATATATATATATATATATATATATATATATATATATATATATATATATATATATATATTTGTAGGATAACAACAGACTTGTAGCAAAAACAAACATAGCGTTAACACTCTCAGCTCTGTTACGTTGCGGAATTTAAAATTCATCGTGAGCAGCGTTAAAATATTATTTCAATAAATATTGTATTGTGGTTTTATTGAAAATAAGTTAAATTATTTTTATGAAAAGTGCACCGCAAATATACATTTAAAAGATTAATGCAGATAAAGCGATGGTTTCTGTCTATTCGTGCAGTATAAGTAGTTTTATAAATAATTATATTTGGTTTGTTCATAAATGGAAGCAAAACATTCATAGATTCATTCTGTTATTAAACGCTGGTTTTAGTTGCGTAATTAATTAGTATTAAACTTATAAAAAAAAATAGATTTTCGTATTTAAAATATTTATTTTCACATATTTGTAATTTTCTTTATAGTAAATAAATTATATAAATTTTTTGAGCAACATATAGTTTCACGCCAACCGGTCGCGAACCATCCGCATGCAGTGTATTCCAACGACTTCCATCTTGTGACCGGAATGTTTCCGGCCACTTCTACTTACCTACTATAAAATATAAGAAAACAGTCGTACATTTTTATATGAGGATGTAGAAAGGTAGCAGCATAATAAAACTGCCAAAACACGCTTGCGTTAGACACTAGCGAATATGAGTGCGTCGAAGCAGAGCAATGGCTAGTTATAAATTATATTAAATTTCCGGTAGACAAGAAAATAGAAAAGTACATCCGGTGCGGTCGGTTCCGGGCGAGGGTCGGAATATTGCATTAAAAGGTCCACCGGATCTAAGTGCGAATGAGTAATATTTTAATAACATCTCTCGATGTTTCAGGCTCCGCTGGTCTATGTTTCTGCTACGATCCCAAGCGCTATTTTATTTCTACTACCTTTGAGTTCGTAGCCGCCGCAATGAGGCTAAAATTTTTGCAAAATTTTTATTATTTTTTATCTGCTATGAGTCATAGTTCGGTTTACTGTGAAATATTAATTTATTTTATGAATCGATCTATGTATATTTTAAAATAATTGAAACTTATTGAAAGATAATACTTATACCTACACAATACATAAAATGCGCAAAGCATTCATTTTAAATTATTGCCTGGACACGAGCGAACGGGAGTTCAATGCAAGGGAGATCAGGACAAAGTCCACCGAGCGGGTCCAGAATGGGATGGCCACCTTCACATTTTTCTCGAAATCTAGTTAGATTTGGTCAGACATGCAGTTTCCTATCATATCTTACAAAGAGTATTATATCAAAACTATCTTCCTAACAAACAACATACACCCTAAACGCTTATAAACACTTGTACATTTCTCGTGCTACAATATAAAGCTTTGTCCCGGAGGCCGGAGCGTCTGCGAACTAGATCTCATCTCAATAGCGCGTCCGCCGCGGGAATGCCGCGGGACCGCCGCGCTCGGGATATACTTACCTTCCTATGTACAATATTTCGTATTCTAAATCAACTGCTATTTTTTGGCTAGCATTTACTTTGTTTACAAAATATTTATTGTAAGAATCTTGTATTTTAGAAATTCTTTGTGCATATACGTAAATATAAAAATACGAGCAGTTTCTCTATGGTTGCTCTCTTTTCATAATAATATATGAAATACTTCTTCGAGTTGGAGTTCAATGTTAGTTTAAAAATATACGTTAATGGCAATTAAATCAAATTTTAAAGCAAAACCACAGTAAAAAAATACGTTGGTCTAGTATTATATAATAATTTGCTCTGGACTCTTTACCGTAAACGCTCTACAAACGTGATTAAAGTATGGTACATTTTATTTTACCGGAATGTAAATAATTTACCTTATATAATTTATATGTATATATATATATATATGTTGTATATATATATATTTATATATATCTATATATATATATATATATATATATATATATATATATATATTGGATGTTTTGTTTAGCGTTAAAATAAATCATATTTTAGATTTTCGTTTTATTTTTTAACGTTATACTTAAAATATAATTCAGCTTAAATTCTAAAAAAATGTACGCAAACCGCACTGCATAAATTCTCAAATAAATTGATCATGTTTTTAATAGAACAGTTCTATAAAAACATTTCATTTATAAAGACATTGACGTTTTACAAAATAAATAAGATATAATATCCGTATAAAGGAGCACTAAGCAATATCGAAAAAGGCATTTTTTCTTAACGTGGCCATTGCAAATAAAATTAAGATTTAAATGGAATAATCAAAAAAAAAATTAGGATTTTTTTGATATATATTTAGTTTCTAGTTATCAGGGCCCGAAAATGGGTTTCTCCTTTTAAATAAAAAGGCACAAAATATTTTTTTTAAAGTATAAAAAATATTTTTGAAGTTAAATGTTGATCTTTACATTAACACATTTTTAATTTTTAACAAAAATGTACACTGGCTTCAAAATTACATTAAAAATATAATAATTCCCTCCCCCTTTATTGTTTAAATATAAAAATATATAAAATTGACTTTCAAATGACGGTGAAATTGTGTCGTGCTCATTAAAATACAGATTGAGTACCTCCTTTTGGAAGTCCTTCCAGAAATAACTTCGATTCCGTGGATTGTGAGACAGATTGTCAAACTGACATAAACATCAACTACAAGGGCTGTTGAGTTTTGTAACACCAGGGGTGTCGACTGTCGAGGTTTAAAAAATACTTTAACTTGAAGTATAGCTATGATGTGATAGACAGCTATAGTGATGCGCCTCTAAATTGCAGAGGAAATCCGACAATCTAAGAAATAGTAAATATAACAGGGGACAAAATCCAACGGAAAAGGAAGGGGAGTGGAGGGGTGAGGGGGAGTCGTATTAAAAGCTCTAACTGGATTTAAACGTGGAGGAGTATAATTTTAATGCCGTCTCTCAATTCATACACTTAAGTGGAATATTATATCACCGGCACGGACGGCTCCTGAATAGCCGCCGCGTCGTAGCGCTCCACCGACAAAGTGTTTATTGCTTTTAATCTAGAAATGAGGTAAGACAATAAAATATAAATCTACTGTATCCAATACTTTAGCCTCTTTTATTTGTATTTATATTCGAATAATATTACGTAGTTGCGTACATCCTAATTTGGAGAAACATACAATTTTACTTAATAAAGAGGAGGAGAGGTAGCAATGATTTAATAGTATCAAAAATATTATAAATGAAACCCGCGATACTATTGTCAGTATAAACTGGACATATTGCAGGGCTCCAGGATAAAAGTTTTAAATTTCTTTAAAAGCTTATTTATTCACCGTTCGTCTCTATATTATTTCTATACTCTATGTAGAGGTATCGATGAAAGAGGGTACATAATGGCGTCAAGAGCAAAAGAAGGACATAATAATAGCCTATTTGATCCTGAACGATGAGGACATCAGTCACGCGACCGCGGCTTCGACGAGCAGATTACAAGACTTAGAGTGGAAATAAACTAGCTTCGATCATTTTGCTACCTTACATTTTAAATCAAATCGTATCAAACGTGAGATTTATATCTACACTGACTGGTATTATAAAGGGTCACATAAATGTGAGTTTGGACATGAAAATTAATTTTCAATTTTAAGAATAATTAAGTAACTACTACTACGTATTGTATTAGGGTAAGTACCCTTTATATCTATTTATTAAAAAGTATTTACTTTTTAAACAATATTGCCGAAAATATAATACAAATTATACATTTAGCAAAAGTACAGTTTTTATTTATTTTAATACCAGCATTGCCCGCGGCTCCGCCCGCGTTCAGATGACCTAAAACCAAATTCTTAGGTTTTACATATTAGTCAACTCTTACATTGTAGTTTTTGTATTTTTTCTCAGAAATGAGATATTTTCCCGCGGTAAAAAGTATCCTATAAGTTGTACCGGGTAACCAGCTATCACCATACCAAATTTCAACAAAATCCCTCCAGTGGTTTTTCCGTGATGCGGTAACAGACAGACAGACAGACAGACAGACGGACGGACGGACGGACGGACGGACGGACGGACGGACGGACGGACGGACGGACGGACGGACGGACGGACGGACGGACGGACGGACGGACGGACGGACGGACGGACAGACAGACAGACAAAAATTCTAAAAACTATAGATTCGGCCTCGGTATCGATAATAATGTCTATTTCATTCAATAAGATTTTCTAAAAAATATTTAATGTACAGATTCGGCATAGTTACGATTTTATTATATGTATAGATTATAATTTGAGGTTATGAAACAAAATGAAAAGGCTGAAGGCATAGTAAGTATTCGTACGCATTATAATATATCCAATAACTGTCATGCTTATATTAATATTAGCGGCTCACACTCGCCTTGCTCGGGTTCGCCTCTTGAGAAACAAAAACAAATCTAGGCACAAATTCAGAATTGGGGACTTGGCCCCTAGCGGAGTGGGTGGTATTTCTGGATAAGGGACGTGATAGGGAGTCGAAATGTTAAATAAAAATTGTCCGCGAACGTATGAGTAAAAAGTTATTGAGACTTAAAGTTACAACATTTCCATACATTTTCATATATTTCTTTACCACCATTCGGAGTGGGTGGTATTTTTAGATAGGGGAGGTGACAGAGAGTCAAAATATATTAAAAATATTTGGAGGAAACGTACGAGTAAAAAGTTATTGAGACTTAAAGTTATAACATATCTAACACATTTCCATACATTTCTTTACCTAAATAAGTGATTACAACAGATAAACATACCTTTAACGAATAGTACGCATCCTTTTTTATGTACATTACACATTTTCACAACAATTAATGCTTTATTGTATTTAATATTTTAATAATTTCACAACACAAACAAAATGATCTTACATTTTGACAAAAGCAAAACTGACACTTTGTTTTATATTACCGCTTAAATGACAACAGATTATATTTGATTATTTTTGCTTTTTCTGTTGGTAAAATATTAATATTAATAAATAAATAAATAAAAAGAAAAATATTATTTTCATTTCATAAATACATTTATGATTTTTTATCTGATTTATGTAAAATATATTGTTTTACAATTGTACATTTAGTAAAAAAAAAACATTTTTTTATCTGTGAATATTTTTCAGTATTATTGGCGGGTGTTCTTAAAATACCGCGAAGTTTCATAATTTGTGACTCTGTACTCTGTGTATTTTCCATTAGTTATTAGTTTTTGTTAATTTTTATATACTTTCGTTTCTTGTTTTTGTTTTAATATTATTTTTATAGTTTTAAGTGTTCATAGTGTTAGTGTAAACAATTTATAAACGTGAGTAGACTATTTTTAAAATCTAAATGTATTATTTACTTTTGGTTTTTATTTTGCGACATCGTGGTTAGTTTAAGACATAGGTTATTTATTTATTATTCGTCATATCTTGGTTAGGTTAGGTTAGAACATTTAAGATTATTTATTTATTATTCCTCATATCTGGGTTAGGTTAGGTTAGAACATTTAAGATAATTTATTTATTATTCCTCATATCTGGGTTAGGTTAGGTTAGAACATTTAAGATTATTTATTTATTTATTATTCCTCATATCTGGGTTAGGTTAGGTTAGAACATTTACTCAGGGCAGTTGCTGGACTGCTACTGGGCGCGTCCCCCGGGTGGCGGATAGGGGAATGCCACCACATTGGTGGTACCGGTCTTGACCGGCGCGGACCAAAACCAGCAGGCATGGGCGTGCCTTTAGGGGTTTGTTAACCCCACGGCCTAAGGGAGCACACTGACAGAAAAGCGCGAGGTGGGGCGGGTCCGGCGGGTGCTTAATTGCGCAGCCGGACATGCACCAGGGTGCACCCCCCCCCTCAACTCGTAATCCCGGTTCCTGGTGTCGTTGATCACGTCTAGCGGCCGGGACTGGGAACGAGGGCCTTGGCTTAACCGCCCGGGCTGCGAGGAAGAAAACCTCTCTAAAAAATTACCCCAATCCTAAGCGGAGAAGCAGCGCGAGAGGATGCATGGCCGATGGGAAGATCGGTCCCTACTGCTTCCCCCGCTAGAGTACCGGCCGACACTCTTAGCGGGATACACCTAGGCTTATCCGCAGACAGGGGGCACTGTGCGGATGGACCCACCCTTCCCCCATACTCGTGGGATTTAAAATGGAAAATTCTTTTAATAAATCAAAAACCCAAGACGTAGTGCCTGCGATGGGCGGTGAAGACGTTGTGCCTGCGACGGGCGGAGATGAGGTTGTGCCAGCGACTGGCGGTGCTGGCAGTCGGCCTAAGGAAGGTGTTGTGTCGCGTGTTGCGACCACGGAAAGAGTTGAGGAGGTTGCGGCAAGACAGCCGCAAGTAGTGCTTACCCGGGTAGAGTTGGGGGAAAGCGCACTTAGTAGGCTAAGTCCTACGTCCTCTTCTGGACGATTCTGGGCGGGTTCTGGGAAGGACTCCGACGGGGAAGGTAGCTTTATCTCCGTAAGCTCGATTGGGAGTGGCGTGTCCCGGTTCAAAAAAGATACGCGGAAGAGACCGCACAAGACAAGCGGCCAGTCAGGGTCCTCTGATGAGGATATAAGGCGGCCTAAGACCAAGACGGCTGCGAGCAGGGGAAGAGGTAGACCCTCCACCGCTGGGGAGTGCGTTGGCCTGGCAGAGGCAAAGAGGGCCCTCAACAAGGCCAAGAGAGAGGAGTTGAGGCTGCGGGCCGAGGAAGAGGTGGTAGAGATGGCGTTGGCTGTGAGCACTGGGGCGAGCTCGCGCCTATCCGACGCTTCGTCAGTCACGTTATTGGAGGAGACCAGAGGAGAGGCAGTATTAGCTTCAGACCTGCAGAAGAGTGTGACGGCTAGCCTGGAGATAATTGAAAATGTGGCCAGGAAGTCCGGCAACCTAAAAGGGGGCTTTATAAAGGCCCTTAAAGAGGCGGCTAGGACCATAGCCTCTGCGGTAGATATCCTTGCCAGGCGAACGGCGTCGGATGAGGCAGCCCAATTAAGGTCAAGTAATCTTCGCCTGCAGTCTGAGCTCGATGGCATGCGCAAGGAGTTCGCGGCGTTGAGAGCGGAAGTGGAAGCGTCCCGAGCCGAAGTGCGGTCTTCGCCATCCCAGGCACATGTCCCGGCAAATCCCCCGCCACAACAACCGGCGGGCGTGGACGAGCTGGCCCGGTCGATCATGGTCCAGGTGGGGACCATGATCAATGCGCGGTTCGAGGCGCTGGAGGGCAGGCTCCTACCGGAACAGCGGGTTCGTCCTTCGCTGGCGTCTGATAGGGCGAAGGAAAGGTCGATTCCAAAGGCTGCAGCAGAGAGCACAAGAGTGACGACCCTCACGGCCCCCGCCAATCCGGCGCCAGGGCCATCTACGAAGAAACCCAAACAAAAGGGTAAAGCAAAGAAGGTTGTAGGCCAGCCTACGAAGCAACCAGTGGTACAAGCCACACGTGAGGAACCGGTTCCGTCCACGTCAGCCCCTTCCAATACAGAAGGCTGGAATGTGGTGGTTAAACGAGGGGCGAAAAAGACAGCGGCGGCCGCGAAACAACCACCGAAAGAAACCGTCCAGCCCAAGAAGAAGCAGGTGAAAAAGCTTCGGCCTCCTCGCTCGGCAGCGGTTGTGCTTAAGCTTAAGCCTGCAGCAGTTGAGCGCAATGTCACTTACCAGGAGGTATTTGCCCAGGTCAAGACAAAACTCGACCTAAACGACCTGGGTATAAAAGACATCAGGTTTAAGGTGGCCGCCACTGGGGCGAGGATGTTGGAGATTCCAGGTGCCAGCAGCACGGAAAAGGCTGACGCCCTGGCCCAAGCCATAAGGGGAGTTTTGGATGGGGATGAAGTCCTAATCTCCAGGCCTAC
This sequence comes from Brenthis ino, assembly GCA_921882275.1. NCBI lineage: Eukaryota > Metazoa > Arthropoda > Insecta > Lepidoptera > Nymphalidae > Brenthis > Brenthis ino. The sequence goes on along the minus strand of OV170226.1, from coordinate 3,202,888 downwards.
TAAATGCGCCGAGCTACGGGTAACTGGCCTGGACGACTCGGTGTCAAAGGTGGAACTGGCGGAGGCCATCAGTCGGATGGGTGGCTGCACTGCTGACGCCGTCAAAGTGGGGGAAATTCGCCGAGGGACGTCTGGTTACGGGACGGCGTGGGTCAGTTGCCCTGTATTAGCGGCCAAGAAAGTAGTGGACGGCGGTCGCCTTCTCGTGGGGTTTGTGTCAGCACAGGTCAAGCTGTTGCAGGCCAGACCCCAGCGTTGTTTCCGGTGCCACGAAGTAGGGCACGTGGCAGCCAAATGCAATGGCAATGAGGACCGGAGCAGCCAATGCTTCCGTTGCGGGCAAAGCGGGCACAGGCGCGAGCTGTGTACTGCCGCACCGCACTGTCCGGTCTGTGAGGGCGCAAAGAGGCCAGCGAACCATATTATCGGTAGCGCAGCCTGCACCCGAGCTCCAGCTCGAAAGAAGAAGGGGGCCAAATCTATGGCTGGTGCGGCTAAGCCGCCGACGGAGGTACAAACGATGGACCACCAATAACAATGGCCATCAAAGTATTACAGGCGAACCTGAACCACTGTGCCAGAGCCCAGGATCTGTTTGTTCAAAGCCTGGTGCAGTGGTCCGTACAAGTGGGAGTCGTGTCGGAGCCGTATTGGGTTCACCCGCGTGACAATTGGGCGTGTGACAACGACGGGTTGGTGGCCGTCGTTACCCAGGTCGCCGCGGGTTCCCCTCCATTTAAGCGTGTCGTAAAGGGCTCGGGATGTGTCGCGGCACTGCTGGGTGACATGGCGGTCGTCGGGGTCTACTTCTCCCCCAACCGACCCGTCGTGGAATTCGAGGAGTTCCTGGACCAGGTGACGGAGTTGTCTCGAACCCTCCAGGCCAGGAACCTGGTTATCGCGGGGGATCTAAATGCGAAGTCACATATGTGGGGCTCGTCAACAACGGACGCTCGGGGCAGGTTGGTGGAAGAGTGGGCTATCACCACTAACTTGACGGTCCTTAACCGGGGGACGGCAAACACGTGCGTGCGATGGCAGGGCGGGTCCATCGTGGACGTTACGTTCGCGAGCCCTGCCTTAGCTCGCCGTGTCTATGGCTGGCGAGTGCTGGATGATGTGGAGACGCTCTCGGACCACCGTTACATCAGATATGAGATCTCCACTCATTCGGCGGTGCCGCCAAGCCATAGCCGAACCCCGAGGGAGGAGGGTCCGCGGTGGCAGTTGAAGCGCCTCAACCCGGAGGTGCTGAAAGAGGCGGCAATTATAGCCGCTTGGCTGCCTCATGATATAACATCTCCGGAGGAAACAGCAAGGTGGATTGAGGAGCTGGCAAAGCGCATCTGCGATGCTGCAATGCCTCGTTCCGGGCGTCGCCCTCCTAAGCAGCAAGTGTGGTGGTGGACGGCAGAAATCGCGCAACTGCGCGAGAACTGCGTCGTTGCCAGACGCCTGTTCTCGCACTACCGAAGGAGGGTGCATCGAGATCGAGCAGAGGAAGACCGTAGGTATGCGAGCTACGTGGAGGTGAAGGCGAGCTTGCAAGCTCAGATTGCCAGGGCCATAGCTGAGGGGAGGGCCGCAATGTTGGAGGGGCTCAATGACGATCCCTGGGGCACACCCTATAGATTGGTCATGAACAAGCTCCGCCCCTGGGCCCCTCCAATCACCGAGTCGCTCGATGGGGAAGTGTTACGAAGTGTGTTGGAGAATCTTTTTCCACACCGACATAACTTTGTGCCGCCGCAGATGGCTCCGAGTGCAACGGCTGAGGAGGCTGAAGGGCAGGAGGAAGTGCCAGAAGTCAATGAGGAGGATATGGCAGCTGCAGTAGCGCGCCTGCGGAAAAAATCGGTCGCTCCCGGGCTGGATGGGATACCGGGTCGCGCTCTAGTCCTGGCGATGGACGCTTTAGGGCCTTGTATGAGGGGACTATTCACTGCCTGTCTGGCTCAAGCCACAATTCCACAGAGGTGGAAGACAGGCAGGCTAGTCCTCCTCAGAAAGGAAGGGCGTCCAGCGGAGTCTCCCTCCGGTTACCGCCCCATCGTGCTTTTGAGTGAGATGGCTAAGTTGTTCGAGCGCATCGTGGTAGAACGCCTAATCAAGCACATGGCGGAGGTCGGGCCAGATCTATCGGACACGCAGTTTGGCTTCCGCGGTGGTCGCTCAACCGTGGATGCCATCCTGTGGGTGAAGTCCCGCGCGCAGGATGCGGTCTCCCGGGGTGAAGTAGTTTTTGCGGTGTCCTTGGACATCGCAAACGCCTTTAACTCTTTGCCCTGGGTTTGCATCAGGGAAGCACTCCGCCACCACGGGGTGCCCACCTACCTGCGCCGCGTTATTAAGGCTTACCTTTCCGATAGATCGGTGGTCTTTCCTGAGCGGGACGGCTGGGGGAGACGCGAGGTGTCGTGCGGTGTTCCACAGGGCTCGGTGCTCGGGCCGCTCCTGTGGAACATCGGTTACGACTGGGTGTTGAGGGGTAGCACGCTAAGGGGAGTGAGCGTAGTGTGTTACGCGGACGACACCCTAGTCTTGGCGCGGGCGAAGAGCCACAGAGAGGCGGCGATACTGGCGACGGCGGGAGTGGCCCACATAGTCAGTAGGATACGGAGGTTGGGATTGGAGGTTGCTCTCGGAAATCGGAGGCGATTTGTTTCCATGGCCCTAGAAGAGCACCTCCACCCGACACCCACATCACGGTCGGCGGAGTCCGCATCGGTTTGTCGAGCACCATGAAGTACCTGGGACTCGTGCTCGACGGCCGGTGGAACTTTCGGGCCCACTTCAAAGCCCTTGCACCGAAATTGACGAAGACGGTGGGTGCACTCGGCAGGTTGTTGCCGAACGTCAGTGGACCCAATTGCGCCAGCAGACGCCTGTATCTTGGAGTCCTGCGGTCCATGGCGCTATACGGTGCCCCGGTATGGGCAGATGCTCTCTGTCGCGAGAATGTGGCTGTCTTACGGCAGTCGCAGCGAGTTATGGCGACGAGAGCTATAAGGGGTTACCGGACCATCTCGGCAGATGCGGCGTGCGTGCTCGCGGGAGTAACACCCTGGGACCTGGATGCGCTTTCCTTGGCGTCGACCTATTGTCGGCGTCGAGGCCTTGCGTCCGGGGACCTCAGCCTAGCACAGCACGAGAACGAAGAGCGGGATGCCGCAATTGACGAGTGGCTCGCAAGGTTGGAGCACGCATCGGCTGGCCGGAGAACTATTGACGCAGTTCGCCCCGTCCTCAGGCAGTGGCTGGCGAGACGTCACGGCGTCCTCACCTTCCGGCTGACGCAGGTCCTCACGGGGCACGGGTGCTTCGGCGGATACCTGTGCCGCGTCGCCGGAAGAGAGCCGGATCCACGCTGCCACCACTGCCACGGCTGCGTTGACGAGTCGGCCCAGCACGTACTTGAAGAGTGCCCGGCCTGGGAATCGGAGCGCGAGGAGCTCCGAAGTGTTGTGGGGGCTGACTTGACGTTGCCGGCTGTGGTTTCCTCCATGGTCGGTAGCGAAAGGTCATGGGCTGCCGTCCTATCCTTCTGCGAGGACGTGATGTCGCGGAAGGAGGCGGCGGAGAGAGAAAGGGAGGCGACTTCCGATCTCGCTATCCGCCGCAAAAGGACCGGGCGCCGGAGAGCGGCCCACGATCGCCGCCTCCCCCCCTAGCACCAGCCAGAGGGCGGTAGACTTGGGGAAGTCTGCCGCCTAATCACCTGGCCCGAGTAGGCGCGCGCGGTGTCCCCCGCGCGCTACTCCAGACGTCGTCGTTGAGGGCGCTGCTCCCGCCCTCCGACACTGAGACGTGCCGAAAGGCAATCGCCGTCGGGGCTCGCGGATGATTCTTTAGTTCCCGTGGCCCTGACCTGGAGGCGAATGAGGCGGACACAGTCAGGTTTTAGTGGGTAGGCTGCCGTGCGTTTACCACCTTTTGCGCGGCAGGAGCCCCACATAACCCGTCGTTCTTCCCCAGGCGGCGGGTACCCGGCAACAGGGTTTCCTGACTTAAAAAAAAAAAAAAAAAAAAAAAAAAAAGGTTAGAACATTTAAGATTATTTATTTATTATTCCTCATATCTTGGTTAGGTTAGGTTAGAACAGTTGCCACAACGCACGAGCCGAGCGAGCGAAGCGAGCGTGCCGCGGTAGCGGCCGGCGAGTGCCATAAATGACTAGAAAACTAGAAAATTCGAATTTCACGCAAAGTACAAATAAAGACAATCATCTGGAGATCATTTTGACAATTGAAAGTGACGTTTTGACTCCAAGTGTCTAAATGGTAGTAATGTCAAAATAATGTATGGAAATGTTGTAACTTTAAGTCTCAATAACTTTTTACTCATACGTTCGCGGACAATTTTTATTTAACATTTCGACTCCCTATCACGTCCCTTATCCAGAAATACCACCCACTCCGCTAGGGGCCAAGTCCCCAATTCTAAACGGCCGCCCAAATCTATCCCACGGAAATCATACATTTTCCGAAATAAAAAAAATAGCTTATGTGCTATTCCAGACTATAATCTATCTCTGTGCCAAATTTAATCCAGATCTGTTCAGCCGTTCTGGCGTCATTGAGTAACAAGCATCCATACAAACATCCAAACATCTTTAACTTTCACATTTATAATATTAGTAAGATACATTTTATTTAAATTATATATGAAATTGATTTTTTCCTATTGAATTATAAAGTAAATTAACAAAGTAGTATTGTATCTAACACTTCTGAGAACACTCACTTATAAACGGTAAACAGGCGTGAACTATTAAATGAGCACAAAACTGAGGACGGTGGAAACAATTTAAAATGTTGAATATGAATTATTAAATTCTGCAGAAGTAGTGTCCTCGGCCGAGGCAGCGCTGAAGTCTTGGCGGACAACTGAACAAATTTCTCGCCTTTTGATTCTAGTATAAAGGAAAGAAAAGGAGCGGCCATGCGACAGCTCTCATTAGCATTACAAACGACGTCGCACTGAAACAATATCTACCAGTTAAAAATATTACAAGACGTAGTTGTAATGGCGTCCATTTATATTATATCTAAATAGCAAGTAAATGTTATCTAAAAGGATGAGGAGATGATATCGTGTCTTATTATTTCATTTGTGAAATGCCTTCATTTCGAGCGAATTTTGGAATCTATACATACTCGTATAGTAAAATTCTAATTGAGTCGAATCTGCACACTTGAAATAGTCATTATTATCGATACAGACAGAGGCTATGCTGATCTATTGGTCTGTCTGTCTGTCTATCTGGGAATGCATCACAAAAAAACCACTGACAGATTTTGATGAAATTTGGTATGATGATAGCATACTTTTTACTGCGGGAAAATATTATATCTTTGAGAAAACTGTACTAAACTTTAAAACGTAACTAGGGACGTAAAGGCATAACACTTTAAATTATTTAAATTTACAATAACGAAACAACACACCGGACCGTTACTCGTACTCTTACACTCTGTCAATATGACAGTTGTGTCACATAGATTTTTGATAATAAAAAACAAAAGAAAATAAATCAAATTAATAAATAATTATTATTTAACACATTATTATTGCCTCTTTAATTCATTTATTTTAATTCATTATAATAAATACAGATATTTTAAATTACAAGATGTAAAAATATGATGACTATGCTAATAGACGAAACCAAGCGAAGCAAGGGCGAGTCGCTAGTATATTAATAATATTCCAAAGGAACATTTGCTTTTTAGTATTTAGCTTAGTAATATCACAGGCCAGTACTAATGTTCAGTTTCCGTGTGTAATGGCATAGCGCACGCCACGTCCCCTCGGGGAGGGCGAGGATATTGGCAATCACGAGAGTCTCGAGTCGGGCATCGCTTCGGTCTTCGCGAACAATTAGCTCTTCTTTGCAATATCAAGCGAGTATCTAATTACGAGCGTGTTACGTAGATACGAGAGGATAATCGAGTTACGGTTTTGTGTAACAAGTATGGAAGCGGGTGTTGTACTGAATACGATCGGGAATGACACGTGATATATTATATATACTCGTACGTGTTACAGGTAATTCATGTCTTATTTTTATTGCTTTTAGAGTTCCGCACCCAAAGGTTCAGGTTTCATTACTGACTTACGTTAACCTTTTGTATTATCTTTTGAACCATAGCCGGTTTAACATGTTGCTAAGTTGCTTAACTAGATGGACAGCAATTTTTTTTAGACACGATTTCGTTGCATTAATATATGGATAGGTGGTAAATATCTTTAAAAAATTATGTAGAACTGATATTATATACTAAATAAATCAAGCGCGTATTATACCTACATATTTATTTTAATGAGATTCTGGGTCACCAAAAATATTTAATTATTCGTCGCTTTTGCGTTTAATGGGTGAGTTTTTTTATGTGAATTTGGCGGCGGGTAACGATTCTTTTCCTGTCCCCGAGTAGTGTCGTTCCTACTCGTCATTTAATTTTTTTACGAAGTATTTAACTTACTATAATATACAAACAAAGTTATGTAGAATGGATAATTCTTATATATAAAAATCACCATCTTATTTTCTATAAAAAATCTTTATAAAAACAATATACACTTATGTTAATATCAATTAACATAAGTTAGAATTTTTGAACTCATTATATATTTGGTGGAAAATTTGGGAAACTTGGAAAAAAAATTTAAAAAAAACCTGCGCAAATTAATTGTTATTTATCGATTACACTGGGACTCGTGAAGCACTTAGTCGAGTAATCATACACCAAATTGCCTTACATCATTTTGGAAAAGAGCTGATACTCTTACACTGCTGGACCGATCTTAACCAAATATAGCTAAGAACCACCGCTAGGTAACTGGCTTTCAAATGAAAAAAACGTCAGCGAAATCGGTCCATCCGTTTGAGAGCTACGATGTCACAGACAGACACACACGCACACAGACAGACAGACAGACATCGACGTCAAACTTATAACTCCCCTCTTTTTGCGTCGGGAGTTAAAAAAGTAAAAGAGTAGTTCATTCATAGTTAAAACAAAGTCGAAATTGAGAGGAACCATAGAACGAAAAGGTAAGCGCATTGGCGCAGTCTTTGCTTGCCGTTAAATTGGACCGGATAATTATACTGATGAGTTGCATTTTAGGCGTCTTGATATTTTCCAGACAAAGCGAACTTGTTTTGTATCGTAACAAAATAGAAATATCATCGCCGGTGAATCCATGTGCTTTATAGATAGCGTTTGAAATCACATGAATAGAATTAAAAATGCGAGCTACCTATATTGAAATATTTTTCATTGCAGTGTTATTATTATTTAAGTTTTCAAACCGTATAGTTGTTTCAAATTTAGCTTAGCTTAATTTTTTGCCATAAATAATTGTTATGTTCAAAAATAGAAGTTTTTTTTGAGAAATAATATAGTAAGTAATTTTATTAAGTATATCAGTAAAACCTAAAGTATATCAGTAAACCTTAATATCTAATCAGAAAGTAAGACAGAACATGTTTCCAAAAATGTTAATACAAGTTTGAATTCCCAGCTACAGTTAGGTAAAGGATACGGAACATGCTACCACAGTGCACGGCGGTCTTTACATAATGACGTCACTATGCAAACAATAGTTATTAAAACAAAAGGTAATAACCGACTATTACGCTCACGGCGCTTTAATGAAATATTCATAATTATATAGTGTAAAGTTAATATGTTTAATCGCATTAATAGTGACATGAATCAAATTTATTTTTCGCGCGGGCGTTGCTCGATAGCGAGTGAGTTATTACTTGGCGTTTAATCCGCGTTAATCCGCGCTCATTTCTGTTGCTGGCAAGTTTGTAATTTGTATTAAAATAATAACTGTGCTAGTTTGTAATTCCTCATTATTTGTGATTTCAAAATATCTGCCCGCTCTTGAACTTATATTGATATTTTTACGATACCAAAGTCAAATAAAGTATTGCTTTTTTATATTTTTCTTTATATTAAGATTCGGACAAGAGACAAAGGCTTTCATCTCTACGACGCACAAAGAGAGACGCAGACTAAATTAAAATTCTGTGTCTTATTGGAATCGCGTCATTTTATTCTTATATTTTCAGAATATTATTTTTATATTAATATATTAGATCATCACAATGCGCAAATATTTATTGATTCTTTCAAATTATAGTCCGATCGGAATCCGGTTTGGGAACTAAGAAATTAAAAACTGAAGTTTATGTCCTTAAAACGTTAGCATGTATATAAGGAATAAAAGCCAGATGCTAGAACTTTAAAGTTTAGAAGATGCAAAAAAAATATTTTTATTTTTGTATGAAAATAAAAATTTGGGATATATTATTTTTTCTTCTTACAGATGTTGTTGTTAAGTTGTAAATAGTGTATTCCTAAAAGATTTTCAGTAAATTAAAAATGACCCTGTATAATCTGAATCTCGGAAACGGCTCCAACGATTTTCATGAAATTAGCATGCAGGGGGTTTCGGGGGCGATAAATCGATCTAGATTAGTCTTACGTCTGAGAAAATGCGTGTTTCGAGTTTTCATGCGGTTTTCTTTTGCATTGTTCCACGCAAAATATGGTCAGTAATTTGCACGCTCATAAGCATCGTGGTCAAGCGGCCAAGGTGCCAAATCAACAATCACAGGTGTCCAGGTTCGAATCTCGGTCGCATGCAAAGATTTTACTTTTGTTTTTTTTTAAATATTTCTTCACGTTTTAGTTTAAAAGAAAAGGAAATTGTACTTTAGGCCAAAAACTCCGAGCGAAGCTCGGTAGCCCAGGTACTAAATAATAAGCGTCAAATTAAAAAGTTAAGTAGTATCCTGTTTTTTTTCGTTTTTACTAGCAAAATACATTGGTATAATCAGTTTATAAAAATTTGGTCAATAAAGTACTATTTTTCAATGATTATTATTTCTCCATAAATTCCTTTTTTTTTCCATTTTAATCACGTCGGGGTCACCAGTTTAGGAACTATGCGTGTGTTGACAATAAAAGATACTGAAGTCCAATTACTATAATTAATATTTATTGTCCATTTAATACCACGGCTATCGAGCGACTCTCGTAATACAAAAACCACACAATATATACCTACCTACTAGCCGTAACAAAACATTAAAATGAAATATGCATATTATGTTTACATAAAGTGCTTAACCCTACAGGTGTTTTTACAGGACGATCATACAATGTTTTTGCTTCCTCAAAAAGTAGAGTTCAAGGCGAAAAAGAAATGAGCCCTACCTGAAAACTGAAAGATTTTTTTTTAAATGTTAAATATATCCACTTGAAGTTGGGGCTAATTTTCAGCCTCCAGAGTCTATAAAACATATTTTTTTCGGAAATGGCTAAATATTTCAATATCACATTTTTTTGGTTATTATATGTATTTCGAAGATTACATTCTTCTACTCTTATGATAATCAAAAAATTACTGCTAAAATTAATAATAAAAAACCAAGAAAACATTAAATAAACAGGTTTTTTGCAAATATTTGCGAAAACTTTGAGGTTATTGTAAAAAGAATTAATTTTATTAAAGTTGTAGATTTTTAGTAGAGCTACAACTTTGGTACAGATCATTTTTCGATAGGACATCACAGTAAGCCGGAAATTGAAAAAAAATATTTGTCAACGCTTTTTATGAGAATAGTAATGATGATGATGAGTGTGAAGAAAAGAGGGGGCATTTCTCCTCACTCCTCTTGTTTTCTTACCAACTCCTTTTCTGTGAAAGCTGCACGTCTATGGAACTCTTTACCAGAACACATCAGACGGGCTAATAATTTTGACAAGTTTAAGACGATGTTCAAAACGCATTATCTCTTTAGTTTGTCTTACTATAATATATAATGTACTATATATTTGATATGATATATATTTATTTGAAATACGTAACTTAAATTAACACACTGATTATATTTTTCTTGTATACTGTTTGTATGCATGTATGTTTGTATGTATGTATTTATGCAAGTACACCGCCTGCCATTTTTATATATTGATTCCTCTACCCTAAGGTTGCCTGGAAGAGATCGCTTCTAGCGATAAGGCCGCCTGCTGTGCATCTTTTTATTGTTATGTATTCATTTCTCTATTTATTTCTAGTGTGGTGTGCAATAAAGTGTTCATTATTATTATTATTTTCGGGGGTCCATCGGATGGCCATCGGGGGCATTTTAAGGATATTTATTCCTTATATACCTGCTAACGTTTTAAAGACATAAAACTTAATTATAATTTTAAATAAAACTATCTTTTCGGATTTTGTCGCGGATTTATTTGGATTTTTGTTTCCCGACGCGACGTTTCGAATGCTTTACAGCATCCATGGTCACGGGAGAGACTGAGGTGTTACATGTCTTGAATGTATAGTTGTTACAGACAGCCTACCCACAATTAACAAAATGAAAATTGCACCAATTACATTACAATATTTTTTAACTTTAAACATTTTTATAATTTTAATTATAATTGAATATGGAAAATTATTTATTTAATTTTGCTATTATTTTTATAATTATTACAATTTTAAAATATTAATTAGTAATCTATATTTAGTGTTGCCATTATTATATTTATAACCATAAAGAAAAATATAAAATGTAGTATTAATTATTAAAGCCATATAATTGTTCTATGTGTAATTTAAGAAGTTAAAATTAATTAAGGATAATAATTTTAATTTAGTTTGCTATTATTTAAAAACAACTTACTAAGCAACACTATTAATATATACTTTTACAAATGAAAAATGAAAAATATTAGTCTGATAAGCTGTCATTTTGATCTACACAGTATGAACTTACTACATCTGCCTGTCTGTTATGTTTATATTTATTATTTGATTTTATTATATTAATAACAGGATCCCATGACGATGGTAGTACCCAGCCATCTTACCTATTGAAATTAGGATGTTTTTTAATTTCTATGGCTTCTCGAATCATTCTAGGGCGATATCGGTTTTCTTTCGCCAGGATTTGAGGTCTATCGAAGCGAATATAATGGCTTGGGCGGTCCTGACTATGTTTGCAGACATATTATATATTTTTCTTTATGGTTATAAATATAATAATGGCAACACTAAATATAGATTACTAATTAATATTTTAAAATTGTAATAATTATAAAAATAATAGCAAAATTAAATAAATAATTTTCCATATTCAATTATAATTAAAATTATAAAAATGTTTAAAGTTAAAAAATATTGTAATGTAATTGGTGCAATTTTCATTTTGTTAATTGTGGGTAGGCTGTCTGTAACAACTATACATTCAAGACATGTAACACCTCAGTCTCTCCCGTGACCATGGATGCTGTAAAGCATTCGAAACGTCGGGAAACAAAAATCCAAATAAATCCGCGACAAAATCCGAAAAGATAGTTTTATTTAAAATGTCAAATATTCGCGTAAATCTAAGAAAGTATTATGTGAACCAGTACGGACTGGAAATCGCAAACCAAATACGCCGGTTAGAAGATCTGAAGACAAAGCGCGCAAGATTATTAACATCTTTAACATTCTTGAAGAGATGTCGGGATCATCGTCTCATTCCTACGTGTGTGAAAATATCATCTAAAAAGAACATACGGGGAAGCGCCAAGATCGTTAACAAGGCAAGTTTTAAGTTGTTACGGACGGTGATTCGTAAAACCCGCCGTGATCTACGCAGTAACGACCGGTACGTAGAACAAACGTCCCTTAATATAAAGACAGTATTGACACCAAGTGATTTCAATGATTGCATTGAAACTTTAAATAAGCGCGAAACATCTAAATTTAACCAATGCAAAAACAAACATATATTAAAATACCAAAAATTAGTCGAGAAATATAACATCAAAAAGAAAACCAAAAACAATAACGGAACGCGCCCGTCTACCACAGTTTCAAATTCGTGCGTACGTCAAGCAGTTGTCAATCTGTCAAAACAAACATTGGACGAATCTACTATTCAAGTACTAAGTAAAGGCTTAAATTTTGCTGTTGCGCCGACACGCATCCCTTATGAGAACATTATTTGTGCGGTTGAAGATGCCCTGGCCAAAAATACTATGAAATCTGAGGATATGGAGGCCATACGTCAAGATGTTTCATCTTTGTTACGTCGTAGTTCAAGGCCCAAACCTTATCTCAACAAACAACAGTATTTAGCGTTGAAGAACTTACGCAGCAGGTCAGACATTATCATACTACGCGCAGACAAGGGAAATGCCACCGTCGTGATGGATACATCAGATTACAATGAGAAAATTAAACAACTTTTGTCGGATGAAAGTACATATAAAAAGGTCAAAACAGACCCAACCACCACTGTGTTAAATAATACTAAAAAGCTGATTAAGAAACACTCCGATGCATTGAATCTTGATGTCAAAAATCTTGTTCCATCTTGTGCAAAGCCGCCTAAACTGTATGGACTTCCAAAGATACACAAACCTAACGCTCCGCTACGTCCAATTGTGAGTCAAATCGACACACCGACTTATAAATTGGCCCAACTAGTAGCGAAAGTACTCTCAACACTCAGAGGACAAACATCAGCGTTCACAAGGGACTCGTACCATTTTGTCAATGAGATAAAACACCTACAACTCATGGACAATGAAACTATGGTCAGTTTTGATGTACAGTCTCCATTCACCAGCCTACCAGTTGAGGACTGTGTCAAAATAGTATCAAGAAAGCTACGGGATAATAGTATGCAAGAAGAATACACTGAACTTTTGAAACACTGCCTTACATCTGGCTATCTATTGTGGAATGATGAATTCTACAAGCAAGTGGATGGAGTGGCCATGGGTTCGCCGGTCTCTCCCGTTGTAGCTGACATCTTCATGGAGGCCTTCGAGGAGACCGCCCTAAACACATCACCTGTGACCCCTCGTTTCTACAAGCGGTATGTAGATGACTTTCACAATATTACCATCTGATAAAATATCTGTATTCTTAGAACATCTTAACTCCATAAACCCTAAAATACAATTTACAATGGAATTGGAGTCTAATAATTCTTTAGCTTTCTTAGATGTATTAGTTATACGTAACCCAGATAACACCTTAAGTCATACTGTGTATCGAAAGAAGACCCATACTGATAGGTACTTGAATGGTGAATCTCACAACCACCCTTCACAGTCAGCTACCGTGGGAAAATCTTTGTTTCAGAGGGCACGCGGGATCTGTGACGAGCAACACCTGGCCGGAGAGCTGCAACATGTCAAGCAAGTTCTGCGAGACAACAAGCTGCAAGTGCCGCGCCTACGTCACAGGGACCGAGTGAAACCAGCCACAGTCGAGCGCGTCCCTGCAGTCCTACCTTACATGAGAGGCGTCACTGACAAGATTGGCTACATTCTAAAGCGAGCTTCAATTAAAACTTACTTCAAGCCGCCAAAGAAAATTAGTCAGTTTCTACCACCTGTCAAGTGCCACATCCCTCTACAAGATGCAGGAGTTTACAAGCTTGATTGTGATTGTGGGCTCTCTTACATCGGACACACAAAGAGATCCATTAGAACCCGGGTCAAAGAACACATAGCTGATGTGAAGAACCGTCGCAATACAACATCTGCTGTCTGCAAACATAGTCAGGACCGCCCAAGCCATTATATTCGCTTCGATAGACCTCAAATCCTGGCGAAAGAAAACCGATATCGCCCTAGAATGATTCGAGAAGCCATAGAAATTAAAAAACATCCTAATTTCAATAGGGAAGATGGCTGGGTACTACCATCGTCATGGGATCCTGTTATTAATATAATAAAATCAAATAATAAATATAAACATAACAGACAGGCAGATGTAGTAAGTTCATACTGTGTAGATCAAAATGACAGCTTATCAGACTAATATTTTTCATTTTTCATTTGTAAAAGTATATATTAATAGTGTTGCTTAGTAAGTTGTTTTTAAATAATAGCAAACTAAATTAAAATTATTATCCTTAATTAATTTTAACTTCTTAAATTACACATAGAACAATTATATGGCTTTAATTAATACTACATTTTATATTTTTCTTTATGGTTATAAATAAATATAATAATGGCAACACTAAATATAGATTACTAATTAATATTTTAAAATTGTAATAATTATAAAAATAATAGCAAAATTAAATAAATAATTTTCCATATTCAATTATAATTAAAATTATAAAAATGTTTAAAGTTAAAAAATATTGTAATGTAATTGGTGCAATTTTCATTTTGTTAATTGTGGGTAGGCTGTCTGTAACAACTATACATTCAAGACATGTAACACCTCAGTCTCTCCCGTGACCATGGATGCTGTAAAGCATTCGAAACGTCGCGTCGGGAAACAAAAATCCAAATAAATCCGCGACAAAATCCGAAAAGATAGTTTTATTTAAAATGTCAAATATTCGCGTAAATGTAAGAAAGTATTAACTTAATTATAATTTTGTCTTGGTCTATTAATCTATACCTACTAATATAATAAAGAGGTAAAGTTAGTAAATTGTGAGTTTGTGACGTTGTAGGGGGTAATCTCTGGATCTACCGAACCGATTTCGACCGAAATTTGGCAAGAAGATAGTTTGAGACCCTGGGAAGGACATAGGATGAGTTTTATTAAGGAAATCATCCCTTAAGGGGGTCAAAATGGGGTTGAAAGTTTATATCGGGAATCAAGGGACGAACCCGAGCGAAGCGAGGATGAGTCCCTAGTATAATATGAAATAAATACTTGTGTGCAATTTGCAGTGCAGGTGATTTATCTAACATTATTATAAGGTAACTTTTTTGTTCTGTACTTGATGTCAAAAGTGGATAATATTTAAAAAAAATCTATTTTATTTTAATTTATTTATGAGAAGTAATTACTTGTGAGAATAGAGGACTAATATTTTTAAGTAGACGCCATTACTGGCAGTTATCTGTTGAGAGCAACACACAGTAACGATGTCGTCGATGCCAAATGTAGCTCTCGACAGGTAACAGCGGTCCGAGTCTCCGGGCGCCTAACGCCGCTCGTTAAAAAATTAATTTGGCGGCGCCGCTAAGAGCTTTCTGGTTTGTGCAATCAAAAAACTAAGCACGATTCATTATAGAATTTTAAAGTCATTTTTGTAGATCAATATCGTGCTATAAAAAAAATCTAGCTTGTTTAAAATAATTAAATCTTTAAACAAGCATTTCGCGACTATCAAAATCGCCAAACCAATTTTGAAAGTTTGGGATTATGTACTCAATACTAATATTTTCGTTTATTTTGAAGTAGTTTATCGAGGTCGCTATTCAGATCTAATATTTTTATAGTTATGTGAGTACTGTACTACGATTTTGTGTTGATCATGATGAATCTTACGATAATTATCTTTTAAAGGTTTGCGAAGTAACAAGTAATAAGTCTAAATTGTTGACATAGTAGCACTGTTTTGAAGGAATCATAAAAATAAAATATTTAAGAATAATAATCATAAACATTTCCAAAGGTTTTTGAATTTTTAACTTTATAAAAGGAAACTGAAAAAAGTGAAAAAAAGTGAAGAAATATTCAATACGCCATTTCCTGCTGCAAATTGCACTCGAGGACGCTCCGGCGAGATACGGACAAATACGAGATTGAATTCATTTTGTTACATTAAGTGCCTTTGACATTTCTCATTTTTAACGTTAGTTTGTTGGACACGTACGAGTAGCATTCATTGGATTACGTTTTATAAAAATACTGTACCTATATATAAAGAGGATTATCGCTTAATTATTTTTATATCATGAAATAAAAATATATCTTACAAAATAACAACAAATATAAGGACAACATACTTATTTAATTCCTACTCAAATCGGTTGTTACTGTAAGTTAAAAACTTTTTAACAAAAAAATAAAAACCGACTTCAAACAAAAGCACTAAAAAGTAACAAATAACTGATTGGTAGTTTTCATTTACTATACATACCTAATCAAATATTTTCGAAGTCGGTGTGCTTTGCTTTGTATGGGCTGGCACCGATTTCGAAAATATTTGATTAGGTATGTATTTAATAGGTAGGCTTTAATTACTTAGCCAAAGCACACCGACTTCGAAAATATTTGATTAGGTATGTATAGTAAATGAAAACTACCAATCAGTTATTTGTTACTTTTTAGTGCTTTTGTTTGAAGTCGGTTTTTATTTTTTTGTTAAAAAGTTTTTATTTTTCCCTTTTTAGTGTAGACCGTAGTAGCAAAGTAAGGATTCTAACGTGTTAGGCTTGTCAAATCAAACAAAATAAGCCAAAACTCAAAGTATCTACTATTAGCCGTTGAAGAGTTCCACCTATCCACCTTCTGGCCTTGCTATCAGATCAGGTCAACAACACCGAACCACTGTACTATCAACGGAAATAGAAATACTTGCAAAGTTTCAAGTCAATATGACAATTAGAAGTAGGTTAAATTCATCATTAGTTGTTTTTCCACCCTTAGGGGTGGTATTTTTTTTTGAAATTTAAATGGGACCAATCTGGAAATATACCCTTTCAAACAAAACAAAAATTGTCCAAATCGGTTAATAAATGACGGAGTTCTGAGGTAACAAACATAAAAAAAAAAAAAAAAAAAAAAAAACATACAGTCGAATTGAGAACCTCCTCCTTTTTGAAGTCGGTTGAAAACAATAGTAAATCGTTAGATTTCTATTAAAACCTAAGATTTGGTCATTGTCCAGTCTATTGCCAGAAAGCCGACGATTACGATTGTGTTTTTGTCGTTGATTGTTACACGTTGACATATATCATAGGATGTTAAGCATGCTTCAGACATGCCATTTTTATTTATTAATATGGTGCAAATACCGACCAGAAAGTAAGAAAGGTGGTTCGGAACGCACTCTCCACGATACGATAACATGATTCGTCTCCGCGCTATATTCTACACTCCCTAGCTATGAGTAGCGTGGTCGCTTATAAAAGAAAAACAATCATATTTAGAATAAGCCCGTATTAGTAGTATTCTTCGTAGTTTCTTAGACTCACGCTATCGATCGGTCGCGCCCACGCATGTCCAGTGCGCTGGATGTTTCTTGCAGTTTGCATAATTACGGCTTGGAGCGACACATCTGTTTAATTAAACTCGCTTTCGTTACGTTGGCACGAGTGTGAAGCAATCTCGTGGCACTGAGCCTCCCTCCTGTTTATACTTCTCATTAAAATTCCTGTTCTTGCTATAATAGATATATAGAATATTAGCGGACCCGACAGACGTTGTCCTGTCTACACGTCTTTAATTTGAAAATTTCCAACTTTTTTTAATAATTTTTTTGATGAAAATTATTATTCAAATTGTGAACCTAAACCATTCCCAGATCCCCTTGAACACACACAAAAAATTTCATCAAAATCGGTCTAGTCGTTTGAGAGAAGTTCAGTGACATACACACTCACAAAAGAATTATATATATATATATATAGAATATAACGTTCCAATAAAAAGGGAATCGAGAATGGGATATTTTATTCTGCAGAAATTTCATGTTTTCCTGTTTTAATTTTTTTATTTATTTAGAAAAGTTTAAGTAAAGTGAAATTAAATTTTGGATTAGAATGATGTGGTAATAATGATGTGTTATGTATGTATGCATGCGCGCTGACTCAAGGGTCTTTAAAAGATTATAAAATCTACTTATAATTTTAAAACGTACTTTAATTAACCTCGCAGTATCGTAAATCCCTACCATTCCAACCTTTCCATTGTGAGCTCGCCCACTTATTTACAAGTATTAAAGGCTCAGATAAGAAAAATTCATCTGTTAGTATTGTTCTAGAAACATTTGTTTGTAATTTATTTATTTGGTTAGGACGCTCAGTGCTGCTTAATGAACCTTTTTATGTTCAACAAATATTTAATCATGTTTTGGCCGGGTTTGTAGGAGCATGAGTCAGAGCTTAGCATATACGAATTTACCCGCTATTTTAATAGAGTTAATCAGTTACCTTGCTTGTGACTTGTCTATTTACTTAGACCGGGCGATATCTGCTTTTAAATTATAGCAATGATATTTTCATATTGCAAATTTTTGTAGAAATGGTTTGTGTATTTGACTAGGGACTATATAAGACTAATCCAGGCTGAGCTAGATCTAGACTCTAGAGGGTAGAAATTTTGACAGTGTAATCTTATAACGGCTTATATAAACACCTAATATATAACCTAAAATAGTAACCACCTAATATAAGCATTTGTGTATTAAAACAAATTTAGGCTCATTCAATGAGAGAAAACACACTGCCGTAACACTAGTATCTGCTAGATGTAACTGGGCCAAAAGAGTGAATCCTGAAAATAAAAAGAAACATGAGTCTATTTACATTATTCAGATTTTTATTTCAATCTGAGAGCATATTTCGAAGCAGTTTCACTGCACATTGCACATACGCCGGCTGCTCGTTCTTGCTATTGCGCGGTAAATATTCAGAGAGCTGGTACGGACTTGTTGCAACGTCCCACATTACTTATTTACTATGAGCATACTCAGTTTTGATTTTCTTGGTTGTTCTTGTTTGAAATTTTAATATTTTTCTGAATAAACACACAAAACAAACATATTTTTTTGAAAGTTAATCGTGATGCGTCATATGTGTATGTGTTGTCTATTTATTACACTGGAGATCGCGGATTCAATATTGAATTCATATGAATTTTGCATCGCACAAAACTTTTATTAAAACGGCACTCACATTCATCCTCTACCTACTACAAAAAAGCAAAACAAAGAAAGTGATCATGACGAGAGTACTGCGTTATGATTGCTTGTAGCTCTAATAAGTGCGTGCAGCGGCGCAGGGCGGCGCGGGGCGGCGCGGGGCGGCGCGGGGTCACAGTACTGTGTCACGTGTCAATTACTCCCCTGATGTGTGGCTTTGCAAAGTGCGAAACTCTCTTTACTCGACAAATAAATTCGCAAAGCATTCTCATATGAGATAATATACATTTTCCCAGGGAAGGCCTAAATGTGTTCATTGTGCCCTTGCTAGTAGAAAATAAAAATACTTTCGCGATGTTATATTTCAATTAAATTCATGTTATAAATATTCATGGTTGCTTTTTAATTGTTGTAGCTACATACTGTCTATTTTAAGTTGTTTCGTTGTGTAGCTTGCTAGTACGAGTCAAGAGTCAAGACGCTTTTGTTAAGAGTCCCAAGTCAAAAATTAGACAATCATACGAGTATATATTATATGAATAAGCATTCGCCAGTTGCGTGGACCTCGTTCTGCTGACTTACCTTTTGTTGCATCCACGAGAACAATGCGTGCGCTTTATCTTGAACACGGCCTTTGTCCCGCGCGTCTCTCACGGTAGGTGTTGTCAGTGGTTGGTAATTGTTGTGATAAAACCCACACGGTGGATAGATAATTATGATATAATCGGGCGGTAACTCGAAAGTTAGTAAACTTTCATTGCGCTATATTATACTTTCTGACTACCACATATTTAGTGATTCATTCTGGTTAACATAAAATTTCTTTGTTATAAAATCTATTAGCATTAATGAGAATAATTTTAATATAACATTTAATTGGAAAAGCGTGTTTGTTATTTTTTCTTCCTGCAATGTTCATTGTAAGATGTGAGCGCGCTATAGTCTGGTGGACTATGGTCCAATCTTTCTCGCATGATGGCCAAATGCGGGACTTCAAATATCTTTCCAAAATTTTTTATATATAATATGTGTGTATTTAAAGTTATATATATCTGGTATACGTATATGTATACAAGCCTCGTAGCTTATCATGGAACTAGACGGTGCAGTGTGTTAATGTCCATAAAATAAAAAACTAGTTAGCATAATAACTATCAGCTCTTACCATGTATTCTTCACCGTAAATTAATTTTAAGCTTAACTGAATTTCATGCAGAATATATTTTTAATAAGTTTGAGGCTCCGGTGCGAGGGGTCGACTAGAGTGGGCGAGAGTAATGTAACTCTAACAAATCTCCTTCGTCCAGGTATACTTTGTAAGAAATATTATGCACACATAATACTCTTTGAAACAGAAGTAGTAAAAAAGCACTTGTTTCAGCTTATTTGTACGTAATCTATTTTGACTTGGTTTGTGTGAAAGAATCTCCCACAACGATATTACAAAGTTAATAAAGAATCTCATCCATTTTACAATGAAGTAAAATACAAGATTAAGAAAGTTTATTATCGCATCAATCAAGAAGTTAACTAATGTAAAGCTTTCTAAGATATACGCGAATATTTGAAATTTTAAATAAAACTATCTTTTCGGATTTTTTCGCGGATTTATTTAATTGTTAATCGACCTCGATTTTTGGTTCCCGACGTTTCTCGAGACTCTTGGAGAGTCTTGACCCCTGTGACCACGATTATTGTACAGTATTCGTAACCAAAAATCAAAATAAATCCGCGAAAAAATCCGAAAAGATAGATTTATTTAATGTAAAGATTTGGACGATATTATTATTAAAAATTTGTGTATAGAAGTAATATTAACTTTTCTTATATATTTTATATAAGGAAAGTAAGCATTATTTTTATAAATCCATACTAATATTATGAATGTGAAAGTGTGTTTGTTTGTTTGTCCTTCTTTCACGTCGAAACGGAGTGATTGATGCACTGGCGTGAATTTTTGTGTGGTGACAGTTAGAGAAAGATCCCGCGGCTGCGCTCGCGCTGAAACTATAAAAAAACTAAAAATGTAGGTTTTGTTCTAATTTTCATCCCCTATTTTATTCCCTCATGGGATGAATTTCAAAAAATGCTAAAACACTTAATTATTTAATTGTATTGAAGAGCATTAATACTAAGTTCCGAGTAATTCTGATCTTAAGTATTATTTTGGGCTGCATTATAACGTGTTTCCCGTGAGAATGAGATAATGTCTCGCGGTAAAAAGTAAATGTCACTCTTCAGCCTTCCAACTATCTTCACACAAAACTCACGCCTGTTTTGGCGTGAAAGAAGGACAAACAAACAAACACACTCTCACATTTATAATATTAGTATGGATATGGATTATGAAACAACACTATTACAAAGTTATCCGTTTCAATTTCACGAATCATTTGCAACTTATAAGAAATACCTCGGTTTTATGAAGGTATAACCTATAATGTGGGCTTGGCCGCGGTGTTTGAGCATCTCGACAAAATTGCCTCTAAAACGCGCTCGCCTAAGTGCGCTTTTATTACTTTAATATAGCCTTCAGTTACTGCTAGACCCTTTACATGAAGCAATGACCTTTAGGTGCCAGGTATGTGATTGCGAAGAAATCTGGGAAAACACAAAAATAATATCTTCAAAGGAAAATTTCACTTACCTCACTCATGTTAGTATTAGAAACGAAGTATATTTTTCTTTAGGAGTTCGAACAAACACGCGTGAAATGTTCGATAAATTGGTTCAAAGTTCCCCGACGTTAATGAAGCATATTTATTTTACTAATTAGCATTTCTAATGAGTTTCGTTTGAAAAATAATTGCTTACATTCAATAAATATTAATAATTAATTTGTTAAATAGTTAACCGTCAAATTTTATATTGTGCGAGGTAAAAGAGCTGAGCTTAGTTGGAAATAGGTCGGAGTGAATATCTCTGTGGCGCCGCGTGGTTGGTCACTGTTTCCAAATACTGTATCACTTTACCACAACGATGTACATAACATAATGTAATTAATTAATGTTTATATGTATGTTGTTGTAACAACTGTATTAGTAAACGGTTGTGTTGAATAGGGCATTAATTAGAACGACACGCGTGATCGCGCGACGTGCCGCCTCGCCGCCCGCCCGCCCTCGCGTCATGTCAGTAGCTACAATTTTCATCCATATAATATGAAATAAATAACAATTGAATATGTTAGGAAATTAACACACTACCATCAGCTAGTTCCATGATAAGTAGTTGAGGCTTGTGTTATGGATTCCAGACAGTTGATACACAACATAACTTTAAATAGATACATATTATAAATATAAACACCCATGACTGGAGTAGAAACATTCGTGTTCATCACACAAATGCCCCTAGCGGGATTCGAACCCGCGACTGCTAGCACAGGAAGTAGGCTCACTACAAACTGAACCAAGCGTGTCGTCAATAAAATATGTACCTACTCCTAAAGCACGCAGGTGGACAAGATACTTGTAAATCTTTTTGAAGTAAGATTGTATCCATTTCCATTAATTTGGATAAGATATATAATATTTTCTACAACTCTAGCTGGCAGTTATTGCCGCTCTGGTAGTGCACAGTTTCAGGTAATTTTAGTTCAATGCTTGTTGAGACATAAGACTACTTTATTCAACTTTGATTTTTATTATTTTACTTTATTTACTTATCCATTCAGAGGTCTAACGAAGGCGTGCGAGGTGAGACGCGGGTGAGGCGCACCCGACTCTCACACTTACTTTTATATTATAACAGTTGGAAACCGGTTTTAGTGTTATTAGGTACAATACAATGTTTTATTTCGAAACTGTTCGCCATCAAAATTGGTATTCTCAACCCTTGCATTTGACAACATTTTCATTAAAAGTAATGGTTGATTTTGTTTGGATTTTTATACTGTGGTAAGTGATATTATGCTGTCAATAAAATAAACGGAAATAAAATGAAATTCTCTGTGTGCGAGTCACACGTTCATTTCGCATTATTCAATTTTTTTTACAATTCAGTATAATATATAATAAAAAAATCATTCAAATCGTCTTTTCTTGAATGTACAAAAAAGTCATGTAAAAATCCCAAAATTGTTAATTTGATTATTATTACGTCCCAAACATCAATTTAATATAAATAAATTACAATGAATGACTGGCCTGATTTGCATCGCCTTGCATCGCGCTCAGGGTGAGACCGGAAATGGCGTGAATGATCTACATAATATTAAACACCTTAAAATATATCCCTAATACTTGTACCGACTGAAATGACGCTTTTATTTCATGTAATTTTAAAATAAAATTTAAATGGCATAAAGGTTTTAAACTCATATTTTATTTGTAACGACGTAAAATAATTTATACGATATTTATAAACGCCGGCCTCGAGGTCGATTAACAATTAAAAATAACGAAGATATTGCAGTATTTTGGCCTCTCGATTAATTTGTTTGTCGATCAAGTTTACACAGCTACGGTTTTTAATTCGATGACGTTAATGTATGCGACGCAACGGTGGCGACGCCTTGTGGCTATTTATACTTGCTAATAATACCTAGATAATAACTTGCTAAAAAGTATACAACACAAACTGACAAAATTAGAAAAGTTATACAAATATAATACCTATACATATAATAAAATTGTAACTAAGCCGAATCTGTACATTAAATATTTTTTTGAAAATTTTATGAAAATAAACATTATTATCGATACAGAGGCCGAATCTATAGTTTTTAGAATTTTTGTCTGTCTGTCTGTCTGTTACCGCATCACAGAAAAACCACTTGAGGGATTTTGATGAAATTTGGTATGGTGATAGCTGGTTATCCGGGTCAACATATAGAATATTTTTTATCGCGGAAAAATATCTAATCTCTGAGAAAAAATACAAAAACTGCAATGTAAGAGTATACTAATATGTTAAACCTAAGAATTTGTTTTTTGGTCATCTGAATGCGGGCGGAGCCGCGGGAAATGCTAGTATAGTTATAAATGAAAACATTCATCCTTAAAGAATTATAATCAAAATACTTTAAAATAAATAAAATAAAGTAAAAGCACTTTTGACCGTAAGAATGATGTAGTGGAAGAAGTTATGAAATATCGTAGCACTTTCCATCCTCTCCAGACGCTGTCAGGTGCTGGCTGTGAGACCTTGTGGTAAATAAAATCCCGATCACGATTCCTATAGAAGTTATTTGGTAACATCAATCTGCGACTCGAATTTGCCAAATCTATTAACTATTTATTGATTTCAAAGCAACCAAAAATCTATTTCAACAACATTAATTTGAAAAGTAATTGGGTATTTTGGGCGGTTTAAGTGTTTTTTTAGTCTTTTACATTTTGGAATTATTGGTTAATGTTGTCAACTACCGAATTGTTAGTGTTGTCGCGGGGCGCGAGGAGGCGCGAGGAGGCGCGAGGGAGCGCGGGGTGAAGCGCTTACGTACATTAATATTTATCTAAATCTGTTTATGTTTCCTCCAATTTGCATTTATATCGAAACGAGAGCCAGTTTTTGGGCTGTATTTAAGCTCCTAGTTGTATTCTTTGGGTTAGACATCGTTACAATGATAGGTCATCAATTATACATAAGATGGTAGGTGTTCGTGGTCAGCGTGGGATGTCCGCCGGCTCCGGCCGAACATTACTTGCAAAATAGAACAAAGTTCATGTATTTTAAAATGACTAAAATTATATCTTCTTTTAATAATAAAAACAATGTATTTTATCAATAGATTGTTTAATTTCAAATCAATTATATTAAAATTAATAGTAAATAACATAGGTACGTTACTTGGTAAGCTTATTGTAAAATATACCAAATACTTAAGTGCAATGTCGAGAAAACCATCCCTTTCCCATCAATCATGCCATGGACCTTTTTTGTAACCTCCATATCCCGCTCCTAGCATTCTTCTACGCAATAAATGATTTACATAAAGACATCATTGGACTCCACGACATCCCAGCTTAGCTGTGCTTTAACCAAACTAGGTATTAAAGGTACAGTGTTCACATATAATATACCTATTTCATAGATTTACAACAACACGTAGTTCTAAGCATAATAATTGAAAAACAAATTAATACGTTTCAGTAAAGACATGGTAATATCTTATCCAACACCTTAGTTCCTATACAGATAGTGCGCAGAGTGCGCTCGTAACATCTCCGGTAGCAATACATTAGATACATCAGCACGGGGCTGACTGTAACGTATGGGGCTTAGGAGGATATAAGCGTGTTTTATATCCTTTTACTTGGATAAAACTATTTGGGACATATTTCTCGACACTCTCCATATCAATTTGTAAGAGTCGTGTCGCGATGCTATCAGTGGCAATAAATTTTTGTGTACGCTATTCTTCTATCGACTTTTTATTATCTTAATAGAATGGGACTTTGGACTTGCTACTTTGTGAATTCATGAAATGGACAATATTATTTGTTAACAATATATTATGTTTTTTTTTGAAAAAAAAAAAAACTTTTAAAAACACAATATTAGGTATATTACTTTATGTTAGTAAGCAATGCGTCAATCTATACTATAATAAAACTGTAGAGGTTGAATGTCTGTACATAGAAAAAAAATGCTAAAAACCGAGTCAGGGGAGTGTAAGAAGACAAATAGAACAAGTCTAGATTTTTTTCAATTTTTTTGTTTCTCTGTCTGTCTGTTTATCTGTTTGTACGGGCTAATCTCCGAAACTATTGGACCGATTTAAATGAAATTTTGCATAGTGGTACCTTATATCCCCAGTCAACATCTAAGATACTTTACATTCCGGAAAATTTAAGAGTTCTCGTGGGATAGTTAAAAAACTATAGTAACTTATACAGCTTGGTACACAACAACTTATGCACCAAATTTAGTAAAATTTGGTATGCTGATACCTTATATTGCCGGTCATACAACAAGTTACTTATCATCCCGGGAAAATGAACGGTTTCCGTGGGATAGATCTGTTTGTGCTTTTCTAGAGGGAAAAATAGGAGAAAAAAACCCGAGCGAAGCGAGGGTCAGCCGCTAGTATTATTATATGAACAGATATTTGCCCACAAATAGTGTATGCGGTTAACTGTCGGATATTGTTATTATGAGATTGAGCACAGGAACATGATCTACGAGTAGAATATAAAAAAATAATTAAAAGGCTAAGGCTAAAACACCGACCATATTATGACTTTAAAATAGCTATTCCATGTTTACAGCAGACATTTTTCCTTGAAAATTATAAAGTATCAACGCCTTCGTTCAATTTTGAATCTGCCTGACCAGGTCCGGCACATTTTTTTTAACGTTGGGAAATGCATTTACGCATGAAGTGTGGGACTCACCGGCGAAGCCAGTACTACCCACTAAAACCCAACAAAACCTTCCCCCGTCTTAATGGGACGTCGCAGGATCGCTTACGCATTTAACTACGACGCCCTGACGGCAGGTCTGCCGAAGCAGACCACAACATCCACGGGGTTGCTCCAAGGTCCGCTCTGCTATCAGAGAAGTACCAGGAAGCAACCCGCATGGTACATCGCCCTCCGAAGAGGGCCGCGTCACACCGCCCACCGAAGCGGGCCACCTCCCTGTGCGTTTCCTGGATTCGCGCCCGGCTGTGTTGCCAGGCACTACTGAGCCCCCCCACCACGACAAGGTGAACGCACGTTGGGGGGGGGGGGGGGGGTGAATGGTAGATCCGGCACATAGGTTAGCCACTACTTTACTGCGGTACAGAAAACCTAGGCTATAATATAAGGTATTATCAACATTCTTAGCTTCATGTGCTTGAAAAGTGTTTTACGGGAAAAATTAAAGTCCTGATATAGTAAATAAAAGTATCTTATGTGTACACCTACGACGCATTTTTTTTTTACACGCGAAGTAAAAATCATACAAACTTTCGCATTTATATTAATAACTAGCATTTCCCGCGGCTCCGCACGCGTTCAGATGACCAAAAGTCAAATCGTTAGGTTTGACATATTCGTATATTCTTACATTGCAGTTTTTGTATTTTTTCTCAGAAATAAGATATTTTCTCGCGGTATAAAGTATCCTATATGTTGACCCTGATAACCAGCTATCATCATACCAAATTTCATCAAAATCCCTTCACTGGTTTTTCAGTGATGCGGTAACAGACAGACAGACAAAAATTCTAAAAACTATAGATTCGGCCATATCGAAATTAATGTCTATTTCAATAAGATTTTCTAAAAAATATTTAATGTACAGATTCGGCTTACTTACAATTTTATTATATGTATAGATATTATTAAGAACCGTTGTAATTCAATATTTAATACAGCCACCATCGAGTGTTTTACCTCAGCTCTCGCGAATCACTCATCGAAACCTTTCAGAGGTTTTTTAAATAGATTATTCAAAAGGGCATGAGCCCTTTAAAAATTTAATTGATTAAAGTACATTTGAGAATCTTAATGTGTTCGCTTTCTTTATTGATGTGTAAAAAATAGGATCGTTGTTTTATTTATTCGTATTTCGTTAACGATAAAAGACTGTGCCCAGTAACGAGATATTGATGAGCAGTTATATTTTCTCGATTTTTAATTAAATCCTGTGTCGCAAAGAGCGTCCCTCGCCGCCGCAGCACACAGTACACTCTACAGTGGGAGGGGGACATTAAAATAATTATTTGCTTGTGTGAATACAAATGACCGTCGAGTGTAAACCGATAACGTGATTGGTCGCGGTTTCAGTTAATTGATCTGTGCTTTATTTAAACCTCTTGTTAAGGCAGTGCGATATATTACAGCGAAATGTAATGTAATTACAGATAACTACATACAAATAAAATTCTTGCTCGTTGTAAATTCTTGGAAGGTATATGTTGGTAATGTCCATCTTTCACGTAGTAAATGCTTCATGTATTTGGCATAAAGTTTGTAATATAATAATAATACCGGAGTTTAGTAGACTACTTATAACACGACTTTATAAATATATCATCGCCGATTATTTTAAGCTAATTTTAATAATTATTTTTAAATTAATAAGATCAATCCCTTTAAACCTTCTCCAACTTTTATTTAAGTGCAGTAATTGCTATTAAAGTGATATTGAAATTGATGTATCTTTTTAAAATTGTCAGAAAGTACTGATCCCTTGACATTAAACTGTTGTTAAATATTAGTTGGTTAACAATTGCCTGTTATTTTTTTCGACAGTTTGTTTACTTTAGAGGACACGCTTCCCGTAGTTAAGTTTTCATTCGACTACGATTTTCATTTTGATTCCGTAAGTATTGAATATTTAAAATGTGACCTATGTGATCGCCTACGTTTCTTTACTTGAAAGTAAGTAGATTGTATTATTAAATGTTATTTATATTTTATTAAAATTCTGTTAAAACAGCTAACAATTAGTCTTCTTCGTAGAGAATTAATACCTTATAAAACTGGTTGGAAACGAAAATTTAAGAAAATTTTGCTTGTAAAATACAATTTTCTTTATTTACGTCTTGTTAACTTAGATTCTTAAAACACTCCTTCAGAATATATCTTGTTGAGAGTCCTCCGAGCGGCAGGTCGGAGTCACGAAGTCGGAATCAGGACGTGACGATCCTCCGACATGAATATTCACGGCGGGACTCTAAGCTGTCATATTGCAAACCAAATACGAAATGGAAATGCAAATTGTATTGAAATAATGAATTATTTAATGTTAAATATATATTAGATTTGTGTGCGTTGAGCGGACGATGCTCAACACTTATTCTGCTGGGAACATGTATTAACCAACTTTGAATTTTATATGATGTGTTACGTAGTGAGTAGTGACATGTCATGGTTTTTATGTAATCTATAGGGATATATATATATATATACTGAATGAACTGTATTACGCTCATATTTTTAAAACACATGTAAGCGTATAACTTATGAATGAAAGTTTTTAACGGATTTAACTCGTGAATGTTTCATAAGTGTTATTTGGGCTCGATACTTCGAACACTTTACAGTAATCCGGTACATGCGAAATGTATAAAACGAACAAGAGTAAAAATATTATAGATATATTTTGGGTGGATAATGGATTTGTTTGTGCGTCCGTTTGATTGTAATTAATTGGTAATTAACGAGTATCAAAGTGTACGCGTTGGATAAATGAAGATATTGGCTTAAATACGAGAAACCTTTATAAATTTATTGTAAGGATGATATATTATGTATGTGAGTTACTTCGTAAGCAAAACCAAGTTGCTAATAGTTTAATAAATTAGTGGAATTAGTTCAAGACAACACCACTGTGTTGACACCATCATCGTGCTTTACTAAACATTACATTTTTTAAGCATTACATCTAAGGGCGCATCTAAAAAAATATTGAACATAAATTTTACATTTCCGTTTCCTGATAAGGCTATGTATGTACATGTAATATGAAAGGTAGAGGTAGCGCAGAGCTCGGGTATAACAAGCTTGAACGAGAAACAAAAGAAGCGAATAATGTGGAAGTAATGAGTTTGCAGCGGAATTACTCTTTCATCTCTTAATTTTGTTACTAAAGCTTTTGTTTGTTACTTAAGTATTTATTTTTTTCACAAACAAGCTTTATTAGAATATTTTACTTCCATTTGAAAATATTCCTTGAAGTTTTCATTTTAAATCCCCTAAAATGCAATAACAATAAAAAGTCGATATACCATTTTTATTTACGTAGTTTAAACATAATATATGTATATAATTTATTATATTATTTATGTATTTATACACATATGTATATTAGGGTGGAGCGAAAAAAAAAAGATTTTTTTCTTAGCTTGGGATCAGTAGCTTATAAAAAACCAAAATTTTTGAAATAAAAAATATACTCAACATCTTGAGGTGGTTCACTTATTTTTAAGATAATTATTTTTTTTTGAATGGAATTTTTTTTTCGAGTGAAAAAAGTTGAAAAAATAACATGTTACTTTTTCGTATAATAGTGAAGGTTGAGCAGAAAATGACAGTATTCCTTCCTCCTAAATTATTTTTCATTCAAACTAAAAATGTTAATCAATTATTTTTCATTTTAAATAAAACTATCTTTTCGGATTTTGTCGCGGATTTATTTGCATTTTTGTTTCCCGACGTTTCGGATGCTTTACAGCAATCATGGTCACGGGAAACAAAAAAGCAAATAAATCCGCGACAAAATCCGAAAAGATCGTTTTATTTAAAATGTCAAATATTCGCGTAAATCTAAGAAAGTATTATCTAAGAAAGTACAATTATTTTTCTTTAAAATCTCTGGGACTTTTTTTATTTGGATGAACAAATATCCTGTTTAATATAACTAAATTGTACATAATCAAGTGAAATCTCACTAGGATGATACCAGGATTATGAAAGTCCGGGGCGTATTACGTAGTGACGCGCGTCGCGGGCTGTCTCGAGACTCGGCTATTGATATAACGTCATTTTGTCCTCAATTTCTTCCCCTAGCATGACGAAATAAGGAAATGAAACAAGCGAATACATATTTGAAGGAATCAATCATACGGTGACTGCGCTCGACGCGGGTCAATCTAACGGTTACTACGCGATTTCCCATAAATCCTAATTCGTTGCTCACAATGCACTCCAATAGTCACGATGATTTATTTATATCCATACGTAATATAGTTAATCGTTAGCTCGTCTATTAGTGATCGTGTAAGTTATACTCGTAGTTAAGTGAGTTGGTCAATCGACGCCTTATTTACAGTTACTTCTGTTAAAATAGGCTTATTGGCTATAACAGCGCCATCTATTCATAAGTATAAAACTGAAATAACATTAAAGTTGTTATTTTAGTTAGACCTGGATACGGCCTATCCCTCCTATATATATTTAGCATTTTATATTTTGCTTAAATTTCTAAATATTTTCACTATAAATAATTAGTGAGTAACATAAGCTTAAAATCAATGCCCACATTCGTTACATAGGGAATTCTTGTTCTTATCTTTATGCTAGTATATCCATTGATTTAGGCTGCGCATTTTTCTCGGTCCATCAGCGTTAGAGCATTACCAAAAGAAATATCAACATAAACACATCGACATAGTAAAACAAAAAAGACTGCGAAAAATATCTAATATATAGCTTGTGAAAGAATACAACATTCAAAACTCAACGAGACGGTTCCTCGCAGCATCACAATAACAAAGTTGTAAAATTCACTACATTTATAACCGTACAGCTGACGTTTTATTTAATATCGTATTTGAAATTTCCACAAAGCAATTTTATTCGCAGAGTGCAATTTCATTTGAAGAATATACCCGTGAGGTGCGAGTGCGGTTCGAGTGCTGATACAGTAATGAGATTGCCTACTTAGCTAATTTTCAAAGAGAATCTATTCCGCAAACACAATTTACATAAATATACCCTAAATAATATTTGTGAAATTTAAAAAGTCTGTGCAAATATTTTAGAAAGTTATGAATAATATAAATAAATATGTTGGGACATTAACACATAGCGCCACCTAGATCCATAGTAAGCTACGAGGCTTGTCATCAATTGTTTTGACTTTCTGTATTCAGCATTTTTAACGTCTCACTGCTGGGCTCACGCCTCACTTCAATACGAGGGGGATCAGGCCATAGTCCACCACGCTGGCCAAGTGCGGATTGGCGGACTTCACATGACTTTCGAGAACTTGCTAGGTTCTCTCAGACATGCAGGTTTCCTTACGATGTTTTCCTTCACCGTAAGAGAAGTGGTAATCATGTTGGAAATGATTCGCACATGAAAATATGAGATGTGCGAGACTCGGGATTGAACCCGCATCACTGTATCACCTAAGCGAGCGCGTTACCATTGGGCTACCACTGCCTTTTACGATTTAAATATTACTTTGTGTTACTTCGAGACAGCAGAAAACTTTGCTAAGAAAGTAAAATCAATATTGTTAGCGAATACGATTCCAAAATATTTTCGCTAGAAAACCTTACTTGTCTAAATGTAGCATCACGAGCTCTCTCCGCTGCGGGCGTAAAGTAAACAATGAACGTTCGAAGTCATATTTCAAAGTAAATAAACGATAGTGTTGTATCGTAATTTGAAATACATTTCGTAGCCGTGAGCGTATTGCAGTATGAAATATATATCCGTCTTAGAATAGAATTCTGTTGCAAATTAATTTCTATCGCTTTAGCGTTTATAGTATTTATAACAAGCCCTCTAGTGTTAAGACGTTTATCTGGACCATAAATTAACCATAATTTTTAAGAATATGTTTTATCTTATACATTATACATAGCGAGAGCAAAATAAAAATGTCGCATAAAAATATTTAATTTAAATAATAAAATTGTAGGCTAACGAAGACGTAGTTCTTATAATAACTTCATGGGCTTTACGTTCATTTTCATTTAAACTTATGAAGTTTTCAGTGCTTACGATTCCTTTGATTGGTTCATTATAAAATAATGCTTGAGAGAAAAGTTTAAATTTTGCTCTGAAATTACAATATTACCTACTTTGGTTCTAAATAATGAAGTAAAGGAGCTAGTTACTTTAAAAGTTAGGATTCCTGTAATTTCATATTGTTCGTTAATCTGGTTATTACGATTGAGTACTGTTTTCAAACAACGTACCTATAGATTATCTCATTTTGAGATTGTTATTTCTCCCATCTCTCACAGACTAAATTATTGAAATATTTCATTATAACTTGCAACGATTTCCCTTATGTTTTTATTACCATAAATTCTAAACTATTGAACGTGTTTGATAATTAAACTGATACGGCGAAATTGCGAAAGCTTAAAGGCAGTGTCCTGAGCACAATGAGAATAGTGGATTCACGCCTCAGAAATAATATTTGTTTCATGTTTTGTGTCATATAGGTATGTAAATGCAAATAAAATCATATTATACCATATAGCGCGTATCAAAAATGCTTACTCCGTGTACATTGCTAAAAAAATAATTTTCTTTCTTTCAGCAGCGGAGCAACAGATCTACTTTGTGAATAATACGTAAATACGATTTTATTATATCTACATACATACTCGTACATATAAAGCAAATGAAAAATCAGCGTTATTTTTTTTTACTAAGAAAAAAATATTTATTTTAATCTATTTTTCCAATATATTCAAAATCAGTCGACGCAAAAATGAAACCAAATTAGAAGCCGACGAAGCAATCGACGCAGTATCGAGGGAAAATCTGCAAAGCGTGGTGGCTGCAACAATACTCCACCTTTATGCAAAGGAAGGCATTCAACCATTCTGCATTCATTATCTCGTGTAAGTGGACGAACTTGTGTAGCTATCCCTGTATTTAGATAAATATCAACCCATAGACTGCTGTATGATGTTCAAAATACCCAGCCTACAAAATAAAATTTAGAAAAAAGTTTACACTCATTATCACTTAAAAAAGGTTAAAGTTTACAAAGGTAGAATTTCATTGATATATTTAAAATTTACAGCTTGTAAATTACAGATGTATATTTAACTTACGATAATTTAGTAAGTTAATATTTATTTTTAAATAATTACAAAACGTAAAATATTATCTCATATTGATATTTAGCACAGCTATCAACAAAAGTATAATATACAAATAGTGATATAAAAGCAAAAAAAAAAACTTTTTTAAGTTTGCTATTTATTGCCTTTGATCTCGTACTTTAGTGACGTATTTTTATCTGAAACCATTAAAATATGTGACCCATTTCATATAAAATTGAAATATATATATATATATATATATATATATATATATATATATATATATATATATATATATACGCTTTATTATACTTAATTCAAACTAAATTATTTATATGATAAAATCTCATTTTTATTTATGTCAACTCTATAAGTGTTGCACGATTTACCTGTGTAGATAAACAAGAAACAAAATTTAAAAAAATAAAATCTTATTTTTTTTTATAAAATAGATAAATCTCGTGACAAGCTTTTATAAATTGTGTAATGTAATAAATTTATGGGTTTGATTTAATTTAAAGTTTATTTTCCTCTTATAAGAGCATTTAAATAAAAGTTTGTTTTTAAAAGTAGTTTGTTCAATTATTTTTTTGACGTTACAGAAACAAATTTTATTTTTTTATATAGACTAGTTTATTTTTACCGACGCGTCCATATTTAGGGTTAGCAGTCGTCGAAGAGTGTGAACAACGGTGCAGTGAGTTGCGGGAGTGAGTAAAAGGGTTAGGCGATGTCTTTGAGTTGCAAATACTACCCGCTCGCGTCGGTCCGATGAAATAATTGTTCTGTTGCAAAGTGCTTAGACTCGTTCGCCGCAACTAAAGTAAATCGCTTATGGAAATAAATAAAAA
This sequence comes from Brenthis ino, assembly GCA_921882275.1. Lineage (NCBI taxonomy): Eukaryota > Metazoa > Arthropoda > Insecta > Lepidoptera > Nymphalidae > Brenthis > Brenthis ino. Next base: position 3,168,936 of record OV170226.1, on the reverse strand, counting down.
TATATTTACTTTTGTAATACTATAAGAGAAATATTTTAAATATAATTATAAATTGTTGTTTGTTTTACTAATAATAATAATATAATAGATAAGAGAGCTCAAGTCTCTTTAGATTTATGTAGCTATTCTTAAACACAAAAAATATTTCCATTTGTGTTAACAGGCTTCTCCTGGGCAAATTCGTTATCTAATATATAGATCTCATCTATGGATTTTAGCTAAGATAAAGGTCAAGAGTAAGACCATTTCTAATTAAAAAAAAACTTTTGAACAGAGTAATACTCTTTGCTCAATAGAATATTTTAAATTTTATCTTTAACCATAAAATACCATAAAAATACCAATTTTTTTGAAAGCATCTCCCATTGAATCGGGACCCCTTAGATCATAAATAATAATAAACTAAGTATTAGTAACCTTGTTAGCAAGTACTTGAAATGATTAAATCAATTGTAATGCACTCAGAACCGTTGGAGACTATAATATTTTGATCCCACGATCGGTGCTAAGCTTCCCATTATGAGACTCTCCTCGCTTCGGCTTAGCTGCTTAATGCATACGCCATTGCCTCGTGTAAGATTTATCTTTATGAACTTACGTATATGCGAATATGTAAGTATGTACGTACATATATAGATTAGATGTAGTAGTCGTTATGTACATCATTGTTTTTTACTGGTTAAAAGTATTAAGAAGTAATAACGTTATTTATTAGAAAGCATTGATTTGCAATAAAGAAGAAATTTGTATCCAGCATCCACTGTTATAGTGTCGATTGTAATCTCAGGTTTGACGAAACAGACGTCCCACTTCGAAAATATACTTCATGCAAAAGGTAAAATAAAGTAAAAAATGATTATACTAGATTAGACATATATATATAAATATATATATATATATATATGACAGAGGAGGATTTAGTTACCTTTTTCTGCTGTGAAACCCTATTATTGCTTAAAGTCACTATGTTATTTGGTTTACTTTTTATTGCTTTTAAAGTGATTTTAAATTTAGATCAGAGATTCAGTCTCTAGCGGGGTGGAGACGCCATCACGACATTCATTGGAGATACGTGGCTTAGTAACGTTGGTTGATCATTGTGGATCATAGAGACATATAGATATTATAGATGAGACAAAACAGTTCAGTACCTCCTGTTTGTCCTCCTGTTTGTCTACAGATTTTCTACTTTTTTAGTAGCTATCGACGCTTTAGTGTTATCAATAAAAATTTTTGGAAACAGTTAGTTTTTTTTATATATACCTCTAAGGTAAATTCTATTTATAAATGTTTTCCTCAAAATTTTCAATAATGGTTATGATCGAATTTCAACCACTGGGGCGACACAAGTATAAATAAACTCGCTAGTTTATGAAACTACCAGTTAATTTTGAAAAAATATTCGTGCATATTTAAAGCCCATTTAGTGAGCAATTATTTTTATTATGCATAAATAACCTGCGCAAGCGGTTCTATAGGTACCATCTAGTATAACCTAAATGGCGGAACATTTAGCCATTTATACCGCTTATTTATAAGTAACCTCAACAGAATAAGTTGGTACTCGAAAGCTCTATTGCAAGAAGGTTAAAAAGGATCGTAAAAGCGAATATCTCCGACCGCTCGAAGCGTGCTTTAAAGCCGGATGCAAGCGTTTTATGATATTTGCTATTTCTTCGCGGAATGATCCCCGCGCCTTGTTGTGAATATTAAGCTGTTCGAGGAGAGAACCTACTTTATAATTTGAGTCGCGCGCGGCCTCCGCGGATACGCTTCGAGGTAATTAAAACAAATCGCCTTTTTATATCTCGTGTTCTGTTTTGATGGACATTTAAATAATAACGATTTAAATTTGAAATTCAACAAATTATGGAAATTGTTTACTTTGCGAATAACAATTTTTCATTTCTGTCTTGTTATACATTTTCTTTTAAATAATTTATTGAGGAACGATTTTAAGGTTTTGAGAATATTAAAGTTTTTCAGTATATAATATTTTTTTTTATAAATTTAATACATAAAACAGATGGTAATTATATAATAGTCCAAAATATTTATAAACACAAAATATTGTCCACAGCTGAGTACTAAATAAAAAAGTATGTATATATGGTATAAAACATTTTAATATATGCGGTAACTTTGCAAGTGTCCAAGTAAATAGTTTATACTACGTACCTGTGGTAGTCCTCCGACAACTCGCGGCGTGCATTCTCTAGAAGCCAATCTAAACTTGCTCACTACGTGAGGAGAGACGACTGCATATTTTCGTATGTGATAGTGTATACATATATAAACCTTACTATTTTTTGTGCAAAACGATAGTAGCTTATTTTACAGCTTTCTAAGTATTTTAATTATTCCTAAATACAAAAATAAGAATATACATACACTTAAATATATTTATATTAAATAAGCTGCTAATGTTATAGTAAGTTTAAGTGAGAGATAAATGAATCTATTGAAGATAAGTTACGTTTTCATTAATTCTGCGTGTTATTAGCTTTTATCTCTAGGGTGCTCGGAAAAACTATATTCTTAAAAAACCATTTTCATTTATAAATTGATTCTGCTATCTTCAATCTAATATACACAAGAATCTAGACAAATGGGCGAAATCGGAAAAAAAATCATTTCCTTCCTAATTTTGTCCTAAACACCAAAGTGATAATAAATCAAATTCCACAAAATAATGTAGGTACAAATAGCATATAGAATTACAAAACGTTATTGTGGCAATGCACGATGCACGCGTTCCACGAATTATTTACTTATGTGTTTACGATAATGTAGGCTTCTCCCAGGAGATGTAAAACAAAATACCAGTTTCTGTCGTCGACTATTATCGAAGCGCTTCATATGACATATTTGTGACGCAGGTACACATATTTATGTACATACACGTATTTTTGACATTACAATCTCTTGTATATCTGTTACAAACTATAACGGAGAGCATTTTTATGATAATTATATATTTTAATTATTATTAAACATGTATGTATGTATGCATTCAGCCATTTTTAACGTCCCACTGCTGGGGGTGGGCCTCCCTCATTACGAGGGGGATCAGGCCATAGTCCACCACGCTGGCCAAGTACGGGTTGTGCGGACTTCACGTCTGTCGAACACTTGCTAGGTATCCTCAGACATACAGGTTTCCTCACGATGTTTTTTCTTCACCGTAATGCAAGTGGTAATCATATTAAAAATGATTCGCCCATGAAAATATCAGAGGTGCGAGACCCGGGATTTCTACTTGCTTCACTCGGATTGCTACGCGAGCGCGTTATCACTGGGCTACCACTGCCTTTTGGCTACCACTGTCTGTTCATATCTATAGTCATATTTACTTATATTATTTTTAGAGTGGGCGAGTATTATTTTCTGATTGTTTACATTTTAAATGTATTCTTGGCATACATTCTTTAAGCTGCTGTGGTAAGGTTTGCTTAAACTTGCATTTAGCAACAAATCCTCGTACATTACTCGACATCAGCATTAGCTGAATACAAATGAGAGAACTCGCGAGATAAGTGAGGTGTCACTTTAGCTCTACAAAGGGGATGTAACGGGTATAGCGAATACGTATCGGGTACGTATCGCGGAGGTAGCGGACACGTGGCGAGATAACAAGCGCTTTAAAAATATAAAAATATACATTATTAAAATACAATATTTTTAAATAATTTTGAATTAACTACTTTCTTCTTTGGCTACCACTAGCCAAAGATATATGAAAAAACAAAAAGCCTCTGCATAAAAAGATAACTTACTTTTTGTACTTTATGGCATATTGGAAGCAAAAAATATATGTATACTAGCATTGCCCGCGGCTCCACCCTCGTTCAAATGACTAAAAATCAAATTCTTAGGTTTTACATATTAGTATACTCTTACATTGCAGTTTTTGTATTTTTTCTCAGAAATGAGACATTTTCCCGCGGTAAAAAGTATATAGAATACTTGACCCGGATAATCAGCTATCACCATACTAAATTTCATCAAAATCTCTTCAGTGGTTTTTCTGTGATGCGGTAACAGACAGGCAGACAGACAGACAGACAGACAGACAGACAGACAGACAGACAGACAGACAGACAGACAGACAGACAGACAGACAGACAGACAGACAGAAAGACAGACAAAAATTCTAAAAACTATATATTCGGTATATATAATGATGTTTATTTCAATAAGATTTTCCAAAAAATATTCGGCTTAGTTACAATTTTATTATAGGTTATGTATAGATTATAACGCTTATATTTTTGCAGAAATGGTTACTATATATTTGGTATGTATTTCCTTTTTAGAAACACCCGGATTACTTTGATATTAGTATATTAGCTTCCTCCTGTAACTAAGACGCGTATACCGGCACATAAAATGTTTAAATCCATTAAGCCGTTGAGGCGACTGGACGTGCTCGGAAATAGACATAATATAGTGTATATCTACGATCTAATATGTTTTAGTACTTTTAATATAACACGAGCCGGTTTTTTTAAATATATTTGACATTTTAAATAAAACTATCTTTTCGGATTATTTCGCAGATTTATTTTGATTATTGGTTCCCGACGTTTCGAATGCTTTACAGAAATCATGGTCACGGCAGAGACTAAGGTTTTAAGTTATCCTTTTTCCGAAATATTATAAAAATATAACTACACAAAATAACTATATTAATATATTTATCAAATATAATAATATGTATGCTTAACAGGAAACACAGTTGCGTCCAATTAAATCACGGTACTAGAAAAATAGCTTCTTCCGGGCCAGTCGCGTTAAAGAATATAGGTGTGCTTTTCGAACACTCTACTTAGAGTCTAAGTCAGTGCCAACGAGTGTAGCGAGTGTACGTAGACTTCACAGCGAGAGCACCACGGGTGCGTAGCGAGCTCGTAGAGTAAGTGTTAGTTGTCCCTTCGACGGTGTAGTCGCGACCTTATCGTTGAATGATGGGCGAGCGTCGATCACGGCGGGCTCATTCATTACTTATGTAAGACTTTTTGCTATGATTTTGACTAGTTCTGTCCCCGACATTTTGTGATTTTTGTTATATTATATTTTAATGTTTATTCAATAAGTCAGTTTGCAGTTGTAACATAACAACATTAGATGCCTTCATAAATAAATACAATATTTTAAACTCAACGTAAAGTAAAAATGTCTTCATATTGCATAAAGTATATAATATATTAAACATTTCTTGAAATTTTTATTTTTTATTTTGAAACAAAATAGTCACATATTGGCATATTACTACTGTCTGCACTGTCTTTACATTGCACGAATATCGTACAGAAATATTTGATGCAACAAGATACAGTGGCAAGCCGTAGGCTTTAACTGTTTTCCACAAAAATAATCTTAATCTAATCTTAATACTCCTGTGTTGCGTGAAAAAAAGATAAACTACTGAGGAAGATAAGATATTCAGATTCAGCAACTTATAAGTTTAGATAAATGGAAAGCTCTTTTGTAATGTATATACATAATTATTATAACTTTTGAAAGTTTAGAACTAATTAAAACACTTTATAGCACCTCGACAGTAGCGCGTAGCTCGTAGCTCGTAGCTCGTAGCCGCAGGTAGGTCTGTAGGTCGGTATCAAAGAAACCACAGCGCCGACTTGACATCGCCTTATCGCTGAGAAATGGCCTCGCATCGATCACTGGCGGCTCATTCATCTAAAAGCTAAGAAAGGAACTATCAGTATTTGCAATATAAAAGCGTTTCCACTGATTTTTACCTTTATTTTTAACTCCAAGTAAAGAACTCGAATGTATTAAGTTTGATAAGAAAAAAATATTTTTTCCTTCCTTCCATTCCTTAATAGATACACCTGTCACAATGTCCGGGACTATTGATTCAGCATTTATCGTACTTTGATCTTTCTTAAATGTAGTTATACTTTATAAAGTAAAATAATCTTACATTACTTTTTATAATATATATAATGTATATATTATAAAAAAATATCTATATACCTATATATAACAAAGTCGTGTTAGTTTATAACTCAAGAACGGCTGACCAATTTTTATGATATTTTATTTTTTGGATTTCTCTTAGTCCGGAATAGGATAATAAGTATTAAAACATCAAAAAAAATCACAAAAAAAATACATGGCTAATTAACACTAGCTAATAACTATTTAAGACGTACCTAGCGATGAATATGAGCGAAGCAAGGGTGAGCCGCTAGTAAATTTATAATTTTTTTTACTGTGTACACTTACACATTCGATAATATTTTAATAGGCATAAAGTAAAACCTTATATTCAAAGTAAATTCCTATATCAGAAACAGTTGGATATTTACTTTCAATAAAGTCATATTATATTGTTTATAATGAGATATTTTAAAATATTTTGCAAGCAAAAAAATAAATGCAAATATTAAAAGATCATCATGTTTAACCTTTGTAGTGTCAGCTTTATAAGATTTATATCTTTTAAGTGTATAAAGATTAATCCTCTCACTAAATAAGCCCTACACTATACTCGGTCTCGCTAAGATGTGTTACAGCTGAGCTCACTCGCATCCATCACGTCCGTCTTCATTCATCTCTCACGGATTGAAAATCGCACTACTACTGTAGTTGTAAGCTACGACTGCAGTAGAAGTAATTACTGGAGTAGATAATAAATTGTAGTTGTTGAAACACGCTTCTTCTTTACTCTAATGGTTTTTTGTGATTTTCTCATATGAATCTTTATAGTACTTAGTTTTATCATTATTTAAATAAATGTTTAAAAGATTTGTTCGTTTTAAATTTTCTATTTATTTCAACTGTTATATTACAATAAAAAATTTTTAAAACACGTGATATTCATTTGTACGTACCATCTATATTCATTCTATACATGAACAGAAAAATAGTAATCTTGAAAAGGTAATTAAAAGTACACTTTACAGTTTATTTATAGCAATACTAGCGACTCACCTTCGCTTCGCTTGCCATAGACAAAAACAAACCTATCCCACGGGAACCGTACATTTTTCCGAGATAAAAAGTATTCTAGACTATTATAGTCTATCTCTGCGCCAAATTACATCCAGATCCGTTCAGCCATTCTGGCGTGAAAGATTAATATTAATAATCATTTTAATAAAAAAAAATCATCCATCCACCATCCTATCAAACTTTCATATTTAAGATATTAGTATGGATTATAGATGTTTGCTTTCACTTCAACATTTTTACAACATCTATATCATACAACTGAATGATCGATAGTGTCGATGTACAATCGCAGCGGAGGAAGTTCTCTTTTGATTTAGCTCAGTTAAAATGAGAATCGACAATTTTTGAAACCAAAAAAAAATTATAGTAGGATGAATGCCGTTGGAAAAGGAAGAGAATATAACAATCATGTAAATTATTTTTCCTTTTTTTTTATATTTTTGTTATATTTTCTTCCTTTTCCCACGGGTTTCATATTTTTTTTTCACTTTTTACCATTTTCAAAGGCTTCATCCAAGGCCTATTAAGCGAGACTACCCCTGAGTGTTGTCATAGACTCATCACAGAGTGTCTCGATTTTTATGTAAAATATGATACTGTATATATTATTTTGCTAATTTTTAATGTGTAAATTCTTTCCATATTATTCAATGTAAACTAAACAGAAAAATCTAAGTGTCTGTTTGTAATGTCAAAATAATATCTTTTTTCTATTTTGCATGTGAAAGTATAAATGGTACCTACTTATAAGAAAAAAAATATATTTTTTAATTTTTGTCTGTCTGTTTTATGTCTGCCTATTTATTCCTGCTAATTATCCGGATAATACACAAAAACAGACAAACAATAATTAACGAGTTAAAGGTAATACAGATTATCTATTTTTATTTGAATTCAGAATTCGATATCTTGTTGATTGCCAAAGAAAATAAAAAAATTATAATATATATAATGGGTTACAAAGAGAAGAGCAGGTCGTTCACATTAGTAATATAGACAAACACTTGACATGAAAAGAAAATATTAAATTATGTTACGATATAATATTTATATTAGCTAATAAATAACTCACTAGTTCTAATATGAAATAGAAGCGCAGTGAACAATTTTGATCTCTCCATTTATTCCATATAACGAGTCTCAAGAAAATATAAAATTATAAAGAGTATCAATATAACACAGTACACGGTCATTCAATATTTAAGCAATTATAAATTATATCTATTAGTATTCCACTAACTATACTAGTATTCCCGCGTAGAACTGTCGAAGGACAATTTCCACGAAGCATGCCAAGTCCGCCGGCGACCGCGACGGGGTCGTTACCGGAAGTTTAATTTGCTGCATTTTTGGTTGAATGCCGAATTGCTAACTTCATAATACCTCAATCTTAAAGTCAGGATTAGGTTAAATTTTTTTTAATCCCTAAATCATTATAATTATATGATCACGTTGAAGTTTTTATTCCCACTTTTCAAGAAATTTCATTCTTGCATCTCGTAAATCCACTACTATATGTAAGTCATCACCATTATAACAGAAACTTAAAGCACACTAAAAATGTCTTCCATTCCTTGTCGCCTCAATACTTCGGGATCGAGTGAGGCTGGATGTGGCGACGAAGGATGCCTTCGACTGCAGTTATCTGTAAAACGTTTGAGAAAATATTCCGTTGGCAAGAACAGGCGATAAATCTATGAATTCTGACGTCTTTTGTCGCTACCTATTTTATTTTAATGATTTGTGATTTTTTATAATAATAACAGTATTTCGGTCAAGTGGCACACCGAAGCTGTTTAACGGTTTATAGTTGACCTTATTTGGTCTAGTTAAAACAAAAACATCGTTTTGCTTTAAAAGAAAATGATGAGGGGTTTCTGTACTCCACCTATCTCAGTTTCTTTAGACATTTAATGGGCAGGTATAGTATACAATATACGTATTGTGTATAGGATGAAAACTAATTTTCCCGTGACGGGATTGCTTTAACTCATTTCATTTTTTGCTAAGGGTAAAAATGTAGCTGTAATAAATCAAAAATAATACGTTATAAAATATCTACGATCCCATACTTCCATTAGGTGAAAGGTACAGGTCGGTAATTACATATTCATAAAGTCCGTCGAAGCGGGAGGAGGGCCTCGAGGGGAGAGGGTTAGGAACACGCAGGATGCGACTTTAAAAAAAAAAAAAAAAAAATCTTTATTTGGAACAAATTTACAAAATCAGAACATTGTACGATATGGACTACATTAGTTAAAAACTGTGTTGTAGTCAATAACGCCCACCTCCAAGACATTTAATTAATATTAATACTAGTTCATAAAAATAATAATAAAAATAATAGTTATAAAAGGTAGTATAGTTATATTTGCAGACATAGATTCTAGAATTAAATACAATAATATATATAGTATAATGCTGTGTGTGTGTGTGTGTGTGTGTGTGTGTGTGTGTGTGTGTGTGTGTGTGTGTGTGTGTGTGTGTATGTGTGTATGAGAGTTGTGACTGCCACTTAAGTAAGTAGATTTTCAGTATCTTCATAGGTAAGATCCTGTAACCAAGCGATAGTTGCACTTTTGCAAACATGTAGTGTCTTAGGAAATATATTGATAATTTTATTTATTCTATTATATATATTTGAAGAAAAATAATAATAGTGTCGTCGACACAAAGCCAATCGACTACGATGGGTTTCACAAACTATATCAGATCTACGTTTATTGTGAATTGTATAGTCCTTGTATGGGGTTTGTGAATGTTTGCGTAGTATAGTATGTAGAATAAATAGTTTCCTAACCGATAATACCCGTGTGACTTTATATAGCTCATCGGTAGGATACAGCATGGATTTAAATGTCATGGTTTTAAGAATTGTTCTTTGAGCCCTTTCAAGACGAAGTAATTTAGTTTTTCCAGTCCCTCCCCAAGCTGTAATACCATAAGATAATATTGATTGTGCAAGAGCATAATATACATTTTTTAACAATGGGAAATCCATTAATGGTCTTAGTTTCTTAAACACGAAAATCAATTTACGAAGTTTTGTGTAAGTAGCCGCAATATGCTCTTTCCATGTCAGGGTGTCGTCAACCCATATGCCCAGATATTTAACACAAGTCACAGGAGTAATTTTTTTACAAGTACATTCGACATTTCTCTTACAATTTTGCTCATGAACATGGATGGAAATACGGTCAGACGGGAGAGAGTTTTTATGTGGAGCAAAAGTAATAAAATTAGTTTTTTCAAAATTTAACGTTAAAATATTTAAATTTAGCCAATTATAGACGGAAGATAGTGCACTTTCTGCACGTGTACTCACTTCTGGCCAGCTTTTACCATGAACGAGAAGTATCGTGTCATCAGCATATGAAATTATACTACAGTTTGGAATAGAGAGTTTAGACAATTCATTGACATAGACAAGGAATAGTGTTGGCCCAAGGACACTGCCCTGTGGTACTCCAAAACTTAAACCAACTTCATCACTCACGGTACCATTAATTACCACGCACTGAGATCGATCACTAAGATAACTTTTAAATAGATCATTCACTACTCCTCTTATACCAATGTCATTTAATTTTGTCAAAAGATTAGTAATTGAGACCGTGTCAAATGCCTTAGTTAGATCTAAAAATATTCCAATAACTTTGTTTTTACGGTTAAAATTTTGAACGATTGTAGTGGTAAGGTCCAAGATCGCATCTTCAGTTGACTTACCACTTCTAAAGCCATATTGGTTCGGAGCTATAATATTATTAGCGGTTAGATAATTGTTAAGTCTACGGTTTAATAGTTTTTCAAATATTTTAGAGAAAGAGGTTAAAATTGAAATAGGTCTGTAGTTATTAATTTTATTTGCATCTCCGTTTTTATAAATTGGATGAATGAGAGCTTTTAAAAACTTTAGGAAAAATGCCTGATTCAATAGATATATTAAAAATATGAACAATCAATGGAATAAGCACGTGTCTAGCTAACTTTATTACAGAAATGGGAATTTCATCCCATCCCGTCGCAGCTGTATTCTTAAGGTTATTTATTACATTTCCTACTTCTGAATGGTCAGTTTTATATAAGGACATAGAAGAAGAGAAATGGGGTACAGGTGAGGAGCAACATGCATTCATTGGGTTTGAATTACCAGAATCTTTAATTTTGGTAGCTAAGGTTTTACTGACACTAGAAAAGTAATTATTAACATTATTGACTGCGGTAACAGGATCACTTGCCAACATTAATAAGTTAGTAGGTGATTGGGTTGGAGGTTTGAGATGGCTAACATTTTTTATAAGATTCCAAGTCTCTTTGGCGTTATTTTTAGCTTTTAAGAAGTTATTCCGATCATAATCTCTTTTGATTCTTTTAAGAAGATTATTGCAGAAATTTTTATACCTATTATATATTGTGAAACAATTAATATCATCCGGGTTTTTTTTCGATTTTCGAAATAATTTATCGCGATTACGTATACATCGCAAGAGTCCTATCCTTTATCCTTTACATCGGTTAAGAATCATCGTGATGCGAGCCTTTAACCCCTTGCTAAGTGTATTTGAATAGATATTGTACATATTGTACTATTCTACATCCAGAAAAGTGGTGAAAAATGTTGAATTCGATTTAATTAACTATTATTTAAAAAATCGTTGACCAACCACAAAACCCAATTTTTTATTGTGCCTCTATATAATTTTAAGGGAGCATATTTAATTAATTATTTTTTAATGAATAAGGTATATACAAGAAAAATATATACAAGGGTTGCAAAAGGTGAGTGAGGGAACAATAATTATAACTTTTAAGGCAGTTTTGATAGTCGATATGTGTTATATATTAATTTTTTACTCTTTCGTCTTTATTTATTTTGAATTCAACTCAACTCGACTCAACGAACTCAACTCAGTCCAAGGCGCGTTCTTCTCGTACTGTATTATAATAAATCTTGCAAACTTTATAATTGTTTTTTTCTTACAAAAATAAATAAATTATGTATCTTTAATCTTTATCTAATAAGAAACATTGTTTATACATCATACATGTTAAAACTTAGCTGATTTGGTTCGGAATCGAGTGTGGGAAAACTACCATTTGCCAAGCTTCAATAGAACCTCAGACAGATGAGGTAAAGTTTCATACTCTAAGCAATTATGTTAATTTACAGTGACAAGCTTGACTCGGTTTAATTATGATATATCGAATATGTAAATTGTTATTGGCAGGTAGTGTCTTCAGTTTCAATTTGCGAGTGGCATTCGAATATCTTATACTGGCAATTTCGGCAAAATATCTCCAGTAGTGTGCTTTCACTGAGGTGAACCACGAATTTCTTATAAAATTTATGAAAACTTATGTAAGTTAAACAGTAACAGAGCTTTTATGTTTCTATCGAGGGATTATTTGAGATTGATTGGAAGCTTTACTTTGTATTTACGCTTACTAAATGACTGACAATTTTCTTTGAAGTTAATTAATTGCTTGACAAGAAATTAATAAGATATTTTTGGTTTCCATTCTCAACCGGATTAAACTTATATCTGAACTCTATGTAGAATATGGCGCCTATTATTTATAAATTTATTAAAAATCAATTAATATGATTTTCTATGGTTTTAATTATTGCATAATTTAATCTATATTTCTATTTTTTCTTAAAAAAATTAAATTATAAAACTTATTTCTATACAGTTTTATAATGAAAGTTTCTATCAAAATACAGCGCCCTACAGGGAGAAGGGTGGGTGAAGAAAAAAATTGAGCAATAACTCAGTCGACCGCGCCGTCACCGCGCGGATGCCACTAAAGCATTTTATATCCTGAATATTGAAAAATACTTGGGAATAATGTATTCACAGTATGTAACTGTCGTAAACTGGGATTGTGCGGTATTAAAGTTTATTCAAGACCTTTACCTTTATTTTACGCGTTCGACATTCGCTAGCGAGCGCTTAAAATTATTAGGCTACTAGTTACTACTTGGTTTTCGTCACCAGTAGTAAAAACCATTTAAAATAGCTTACTGCAGTAGCAATAGAAACACCAAAACGCAATTATGATGCGAACAATGGTAGAGGACAGACGTGACAACGGTCGTGTGAGCAGCATTAAACAGGAAGTTTTGTAAGCATTTGTTCAAGTTAGATCTTAGTTTTATAGAGGCAGCAAGTTAGCGAGCCTCCCCAGTGACTCAGGAGGAGCTATGACTGTGGGTGTTGGACGATACCAAATTTGTTTATAATAAGTCGTTTAATGGTACTGATGGAGTAAGTTTCCTTACCAGTTTAACTTTAGACCGTGTTGGTGTCAGATTAAGGAGAACAATGGATACTGTAAAATATTTCGGTTGTCATTAGCTTTTCTCTAAATGTTTTTTGGCTTATCAACACAAGAAAGGATTTTCTTAATTTTGGGTATATATATATATATATATATATATATATATATATATAGTTTTGTGTAGGCTATGTAATACGCTCGCATCGCTCAGTGTGAACCGCTTTTTAACCAGATTTTCATACAACTTTTTGAAATGGGTTATTACCTCAAGGATCCCTATAAATTAAAGACAAAGATAAAGTTGCACTACTAGGATTAGAGTAAAATTTTATGTGATTTTGAAGTCGATGTTCCCTTTTAGATAGAAGGTTATTAATAGAATAGAAGATACTTTATATGTTTATAATTGTAAGTTTTCGATAGATATTTTTATTTAGTTATACATTTTTTTCAAATAATTTAAGTTAGCAGTCAAAAGTGTTAACCGCTCGGTTTTCGAATTATCATAACATAATTTTCCTCAGAGGTGTATACTGTAACTATGTTCTATCTATTACTTTTACTGTTATAGTTTATAATATGTGACTTTCACTCACTTTAATTAATTTATAAAGGGCTTTATATTATGTACAAAATTATCTTTAACTAAATACATATGCAACACATAGTACCTACATATATAATGTATACGTATATTATAAACATAACTAAGTTTGATATTTATAATTAAATGGAGTTACTCCAGTTACATGGTGAAATCGTGTCTTAAAAAATCGTATTAACTACTGAAATTGACGTCATTTTAAGCATTTCTTTGTTAAAATGCACTACATTAAATGTTTTAGAAGGATAATTATAATAAAAAGGAAACCGGGACAAGTAGCTGACAAAAAATAAACCCCTCCGTAAAACACAATGTATGTTTTTTTTTTTATTAGAAATGGGCTCACTCTTGACCTTTATCTTAGCTCGAAGGCACAGATAAGGTCTACGATCTAGCGAGTTTGCCCAGGAGAACACAATGTATGTAAGTGAAATATTGGAAAATCAATGAAAGTATCAGATTTTATATACTACCATTATTGATAACGACGTACAGCAAGACATACGGGTCGGCGTCGTCCACTCTGACCCGCGCTTCCTCGTCGTATGGAAATTTAATGTAGATAATAAACCTTTTTACACAGAACCTGTCGCCTGGATTTATTCGAGAGCCAAATATTATTTTATTTCGACATAACATGGCAACAGTTAGGGAACCTCGTTTTATTCCACTCGTGCATGTTTAAGTGATGTTTGACTCAGCGACATTACGCTTGTAACAGAGTTTAATAATTTCCGTCATAGAATTTTGCGTTTTAACAGAATATTACGGTACACGCGTTTGTTTGTGGGTTTGTGATTTTATTTAGTACCTAATTGTATAATTTATTACTCTATTAAACTAATATCTATAAAATGAGTTGTTGTCGTGGTTGGAGATGGCTCATTTGCGTTCGGCAATCTAGCCGGGCGTCAAGCCAAGAGGTATCTGGGAGGCCATCCATCGCGGTAGGCGGTGTATCATTTAGTTTGCTCCTGGTACATCTCGAATAACAGAGTGGACCGTGGGAGCAACCTCTTGGTTGTTGTGGTCTGCTTTGGCAGACCAGCCATCGGGGTGTCGTATTTGAGTGCGTAAGTTATTCTGCGACGGCCCATTAAGACGGGGCATTTCCCGTTGAGATTTAGTGGGTAATACTAGTTTTTCTAGCAGGTGAATCAGGCATAATGAACTGTATGTAAGCAGGTAGCATACGTAAATGCATTTCCCAACGTTAAAAAAAGAAATATAAGATATATATCAATCTTTTCACTCAAATTCGTTGAGTGGAACAGCGTTAAGAAAGCAACAAGCACATCCATAACTCCCTTATACACAATCTTTCGCATGAATAATATTTATGTGAAAATCTCTCAATAAACGAGATATATAAAGAACATAAAATTAATTATTTAAATCGGACATAGGTATTTGTACCAGAGTCTAACGAGTTGAAACATACATACTCTCTTCAGATTTTTGTGTTAGCACAATCTAGTGGTATTTTATAGATATTTTGTGTTTTGCTTCGTACAGAACACTGAAAGCCTTTTTATTTCGCAGTTAAGAATAATTTATAGAAGGAAGTGCTTAAGCTTTTACACACTATATTAACTTGTATCCGAGCGCGGTCGGAAGTTAGGTGAGTACTGAGTGTAGTACCATCGTAATGTTGTGTGTGTGTTGGGGGGCAATCGCCAGGAAGAAGCTGTTTTTTACTTACGATATTTTGAAAGGGTTTTATGTATCTTTATTTGTAATAATATTATATATGTATTTTAATCATTTCGGATAACGAAAATAAAATAATAAAAAAAAAACTCAATTACAATACATAGGTACTCTTATACTATATTCATACATACTATGTATAGTACCTACATAATTTTAATCTGTTTTTAGATGTGATGGTCTATCTATACCAAAAATTGTGGTAAATGGCTATGTCATCACAGCACAAATGTACGATGCAAATCATGTAGTATTATAAATGTATATATTGATGAGTACATGAGTCTTAAGTACATTTTGTTTTATCCTACAAAAATGTTTATCCGGGTTACACCATTTTTAATCCCACCGATTCTGTGCGAGCGGCGCTAAGCCCGCGTTATCGCGATCATAAACATTGTCGCTACACCCTTCTCCCTTATTTGCCAAGTTCAAACAAAACATTCTTATTTATGACCATAAATTAGGGAAAGTGAAGGGTTGAACCCGGCGTCAGCTAAAAATATAGGTAAATACCTTAAATTGAGACAAAATGTCACCCGCCGCAGCGCCGGGCTCGGGCTGACGCGGGCATGTGCTGGCTCGTTATTAATGGAACCCTTGTTACTTACACCTATACCGGGGTTAGGACTGTGTATTTAGATTTGTTCATTTATTTCCTAACTAATTTGATAAGCCGGGTGGGGATAAACTGTAGCCTACGTTCGTGTACCCATGATGCAATCTATTTACTTGGTAAATTTCGTAAAAATCTGTTTAGCGGTTAAATCGAAATCTGATTACCGAGCCGGTGGTAGATTCCTCACAGACAGACAACACTGACATGTAATTTAAATTTAAAATGTAAAATTGACAATCCAAAAGTGCTTGTAAAGGTCTATTTGAATAAAGTATATTTTGATTTGATTTGAATCGTAAAAAGTTAACAAACACACAAGTAGAAATACTTTCACATATATAAAATTAGATTGCATTCTAATTAGGTGGCTTAGACAAGATGATTACAATAATTTTAGAATAGACATTTCATAAAATTGTTTTGAAATGATGAAAATCATTATGCCATAGAATCATAATAATATTATGGCAATCCCTCATATTTTTTTTAGATTTCCATACTACAACGATTGTAGACTAACATCTTGTGTAAGCTCCTGGATTGCTTTAGAATTTTCTTATTGTCCGTAATAAAACGTGATTTGATTTGAATTTGATGCGGCTACGTACGGACAGTAAAAAATAACCTTTGTGTTGACCAGAGTATAATCATCATTCTCAATTTTAGTTGTAGGTACTACAAAAAATATAACTACTATTAATCCTTAGAGAATACTCAATTAATTTATTTGCAGGTTTAAATTTGAATGGGTTTTTAAACTTGAGGTAAGTTTTAAATAAAACTATCCTTTCGGATATTTTCGCGGATTTATTTGGATTTTTGGTTCTCGGCGTCATGGAGTCCTGTTATTAATATATAAAATATTGAGAAAAACAAAACTCGTCGCATAAAATCTGCCGTAAGTAAAGCTCTGTCGCGGCCTCCTCCATATGTACTCGTACATTATCCATATTACTTATATAATCCACAAACACTCAGCATTAAGCCATGCGTTGGAATTATACAAAAATACAAAACGCTCTGTTATGGGTCCCTGGATAAGACCCTTTTTAAAAAAAAGATTTATTTATCACTGAAAACACTTTAATAACTTTATTAATTATTTATACAATATATATGGGATATTAAGAGCTAGTGCTCTCGACCGACGATACTCTCGAACTAACTTAATACAAATTAAAGGACATATATATAGAGTACAAAATGATGATAGCTAGTAGGGCTATAACATAAATAAGCAATAACCCATACAGCGAAGGGGTATAACACCTCCCCCGTTAAAATAAACTTCGGACTTCCTTTTTAAACCGAAGTTTATGAAAATTAAATGTTACATCTGATTGATGGATAAGAGGGTTGTTCCTCTACCTGTAAGTTACTATTATCAGAATTATTCTCGTCTTTTAAATCTATGTTAAGGCCCAATGATTTATTACATTTTTTATAATAGTATATAATCTTAATACTAATAAAATAAACTAAGACAAAAATAATAATAACCAATATCATTATGGTTAACATAGAATAATGTGTCCCATACTTAATTATATGAGGAATATCTGTATCTATTTCAGTTTCTAATAATTTCCTTTTCAATGATTCTTTTTGAACTGTTAAACTATCTAAATCTATTTTTTCTAAATTAATAGGAGACACACTGTCCTTAACCTTATCTAACTTAAATTTATTACAACAAGTGTCATTAATAATATTATAGTCAAAGGTAATTATTTCCGAATGTATATTTTTATTAATTTTTCCCATCAATACTGTGTTTTTATTGTAGGCAACGCAGGATTGGGGTAGGCTCAAAATACCTGTTCCCAATAATATATTTTCACGATGTGTTTTCAATTTTTGACATTCTATTATTATTTTACTACTTTCAGATTGAATAAATATCCATTTATTATTATTTAAGTTTTTCCAAATATCAACTTTACCATATATAAATTTTGTTTCACACTGGTCGGGAAGTTTATTAATAACCTTTGATAATAATTTACTTTCACAAGTAATCTTAGCATCAGTTGCATATACATTAGGAACATCACATATAAAATGCTCATGATTTATAATTAAACAATTATTCAAACTGTCCAGATCAAAATAATGATTCTTATCAATCGTTATTGCGATATATTTAGCACTAGGGATTATCAAACTGAAGGACTCAGGATTTTTAATATTATGTGGTGTAGGTAAAGGTATATTATGATATAATTTATATAATTTATTAGACACTAGCGGTATTTGCAATACAAATACTAGTCGGGGTTTCATAAAATAAGATGATACTTTAGAAATATTCGTAATAATATGCACCATATTAATTTCAAGAGGGACTGGTAGTTCAAGTCCTTGTGGTAAATATCGAAAAGAGTCTACTAGCTCTTTATGAAGCTGTGTCGGTGTCATTATTGCCGGGTGCAGTTTATTCAGACTGCTGAACATTATAGCATTTATAATATCCTCTAGTTGAAACGATAAGGTAAGAAGGGACATTTCAAGGTTGCTAAATAACTCGTTTATACTTAACTGTAACTGAATTTTGTCGGTAGCAATAGATATATTTTCTACTACTGAAGAAAATTTATTAATTGCTTCATTTAAGTGATATTCATTCAATTGAACTTTTAAAATTGTTTCATTAAAACGGGTAATTATAGAATTAGTTACTAAGACATTTTCCTTAATTAATGATGACATTTTCTCCTGGTTTTTTAGTATAGACTCTATTGCATTATTGAAAACTAGACCATCGTCCTCGTCTAGAGTTCCGAAAATATGCTTCATCACTGAACCAATGCCAGCAAACCAGGCACTACGTTTATTTTTTGTGTCTAATAGATGAGAAACAGCAGAAAATTGTTTTAAAATTTCATTGTAACGAAATGTTAACGGTTCAAATATATTATAACATTCTACGCTATCTGGAATTTGGTTACAGTTGTTTCTAACTGTATCGATTACTGAATTTATGTTGTCAATATGTGGTTTTATAAAAGATGTATCTATCGGAATTAAAACATTTAATTGTCCTTCAATTATTTTTACATTTCCTAAGTAATCAAAATAAATGCCGGAGCTTGCGGAAATTCGTTGGATGAATTCCTGTTCCAGTTGGGCGGATACACTGAAAATATTATAATGTGTTAATTATTTTTATTTACGTAATTAACCCGATGCTAAAATTATTTAACCCTTAAGTTGAATATAATAAAAATAACATAAAAATATAAAAGTAAATGTAAATTAACTGCAAAAACTTATATCTAATTAATTTGAAATTTCATAAAGTATTATATTACCAGATATATCAGCTTATATTATTACTAGATATATCAGCTAGTTTTACTTGGTCATAATGGTGAGTAACATGTCGTCTATTGATTAATAGTGATAACGTATTGTTACCAAGAATTTTCACGATTTTATAAGGTCCTTTCCATAAAGGAGATAAGGCCTTCCGCATTCTTAAATGGTTTTTTAGGTAAACATAATCACCTACTTTATATTGCTGTGGTTTACTATGAGAGTCATAATAGTTTTTTGAATTGTTTTTAGAATTTCGTATGTTTTGAATTGCCTTTTCTCTTGAATATTTAAAACGGTTTTGTAGCATCTTCACATATTCTGGATAGGTTGCTCCAGGTGATTCTTCGAAAATAGAATTTGGAATAAAAGGCTTGTGAGCAAACATTAGTTCATAGGGTGTAAAATGAGTAGTGCAGTGCACACTGGTATTATAAGCTAACATTGCAGTATAGACGTAACGAGGCCAATCCGTTTGTCCTTCGTTAACATATGATTTCAGATATTCCTTCAGGGTGGAGTGACTTCTTTCCAGTGCTCCTTGCGTTTGTGGGTGGTAAGGCGAAGACCATAACTGTTTAATTTTTAAAAATTTGCAAGTTGTTTTAAAAAGTTCCGATGTAAAATTTGTTCCTTGATCGGTAAGGATCATTTTGGGAATTCCGAAAATAGCAATAAAATGAAGAAGACATTCGCTTGTCTCTTCTGCAGTTGTACTACGAATTGGGTAAGCTACAGAAAATTTAGTAAGATCATCTTGAAGTGTGAGAATGTATTTTAATTTAGCTGTCCCAGATTCTGGAAGTGGTCCTACTATATCTAAGCTAAGACGTTGCCAGGGAGCAGTAGAAGTGCTGGTTATTTGCATAGGTGCTCTGTTTATTTTCCTTAAGGCTTTATTTTCTTGACATGATTTACAGGCTTTAACATATGTCTCTACATCTTTTCGCATTCCTTTCCAATAATACATGTCTTTTATTCTGTTATACATGCGGACAGAACCAAGATGTCCTGCAATGGGTATATCGTGATTATCACGTAATATCTTTTTTAATTCAGTAGGTGAAGGATAAACTATGTTATTATGATATATATTTATTTTTATATTAGTATTATGGAAAAGATACATTAGCATATTATATATCTTAGTAAATGAATGTTTTTCAAAAGGATTTTTAAAATCTGATATTGCTATTTCATTTATATTTTCAAATATTAATAACCTATTTCTGGCATTTTCCAGAGTTTTAAATATTTCAGCATAACGTGACTCATCAAAATGATGTACTCTAGTGAAAAGAAGAAGATAAGTTTTATTGGTTGATTCTATTATTTGGAAAGAATGTAGCTGTCTCTCTGCTTCTACAATCTCTTTTGAATTTTCATGGTTACCTAAAATCTCTTCTATATAGGGATTAGATTCATCAAGGTCTATTGAGGTAGGAATTATTATAGTTTTTACAGTAGATTTCATTAGACTTTCGTTATGTTCTATAATTTGTGTATTAAAATTCCTATTTTTTTCAGATGTTGCTTTGAGAAATGTTGAATAGTCATCAATAGATGGGCTTATTTCTCGACTTGGTAAGTCAATGGGTCCAACAGCAGGTGAAGCAATAGGCTCTGCAGTCGGAGAACCAGCAAGTTCTTGAGAAGGTAAGTCAACTTGTTCTGAAGAAGGTAAGTTAATTCTTTCTTGTTCTGGAGAAGGTAAGTTAATTCTTTCTTGTTTCTGGAGAAGGTAAGTTAGATCTTTCTCGTTCTGGAGAGGGTAAGTTAGATCTTTCTCGTTCTGGAGAAGGTAAGTTAGATCTTTCTCGTTCTGGAGAAGGTAAGTTAAGTTGCTCTTCTGTATCAGAGAGAATTTCATCTAATCGGAAAGAAGGTGGAGAAATTAGCAGTTCTTCTAGATCTCTATCAATATTTATAGTTTCTTGTTCAGAAACTTGCGGCGCTTCTGGATTCATTTCGTTTGTATAAACTGAAACTGGGTTCACTGGGTATCTTGAAAGAGCATCAGCATTAGAGTTAATTTTTCCTTTTTTATATTTTATATTGTAATTATATTCTTCTAGTTTCAGTCTCCATCTTACGAGTCTGGATCCTGGATCCTTACAGTTAAAGAGCCATTGGAGGGGTTTATGGTCTGTGACAATGGTGAAGGTATTCCCATAAAGATAAGGTCTAAACATTTTAGTACCAAAAACTATTGCTAAACATTCTTTTTCTGTAGTGCTGTAATTTGTTTCAGCTTTATTAAGAGTACGAGATGCAAATGCAAGGGGACGGTCTTTTCCTATTTCTCCTTGAGATAGAATTGCTGAAATGGCGTACTTCGATGCATCACAAGTGAGAACAAAAGGTTTGGTAAAATCTGGATAAGAGAGTATAGGAGCTGTTAGTAATTTACCTTTCAAGGTTTCGAATGCAAGTTGCTGTTCATTATTCCAGGTGAATGAGGTGTTCTTTTTTAAAAGTGAAGTCAGGGGTTTAGCTAACATGGAAAAGTCTGGAATAAATCTGCGATAGTAGGAAATAAGACCTAGAAAGGATTTTACGTCCTTTGGAGTTTTTGGAGTAGGAAACTCTTTCACGGCTTTAACTTTGTCAGGATTTGGTCTAACTCCTTTATCCGTAATTATATGACCTAGATAATTTACTTCTTTACGTAGAAACTCACATTTGTCTGGTTGTAATTTTAAATTGAATTGACGTAACCTATTGAATACTTTCTGTAACTTTTCTATATGTGAATTTAAATCATAGGAATAAATGACAATGTCATCCAAATAAACATAGCAATGTATACCTTGGAGACCAGATAATACGGTGTTCATTAGTCTTTGGAAGGTAGCTGGAGCGTTTTTTAGCCCAAATGGCATCCTCTTAAATTGGAAGTGTCCTTCTGGAACGGTGAAGGCTGTCTTATCGGCATCTTCTGGTGCTATTTGAATTTGGTGAAAACCTGACGCTAAGTCGAGAGTAGAAAAATATTTACTATTACCTAATTGATCTAAAATTTCATTTATTTGGGGAATGGGGTACGATTCGCCTATGGTTATATCATTGAGTTTTCTGTAGTCTATTACTACACGCCATTTTCTTTCGCCAGAGGCATCAATTTTTTTTGGTACAACCCATATTGGTGAAGACCATGGTGATACGGATGGCTGAATTATATCTTGATCTAACATCTTATTTATTTGTTTGTGTACTTCATCTTTATGACACTGTGGAAACCTATATGATTTTGTATTAATGGGAATATCGGAGTTAGTTTTAATTTGATGTTTCAGTGCATTTGTATATGTTAGTTGGTCATCAGGTAAATGAAATATATCAGAGTACTGAGAGCAAATATCTAGAAGTTGTTCACTCTCTTCATAATTTAGATGAGATATTCTAAGAGATTCTAGAACTTGTTCAGTTCTTTCTATTGTATTTTGACAATTGTTTACTAAATTTACATTCTGTGCTGGAATTTTCTCTAATTTGAGTTGTAGATTAGAATTTACTTGGATAGGTTCTTCTGTAATATTTAATATAGTAATGTTAACTCTATTGTTAGGTTTCACTCTTACCATGCAATTTGAAATAAGTATTTTATCCGAAATTTTCTTATCTAATATTAATCCTTCTTGAATTTCAGGATTTACAACAGTGCATTCTATAACCGTTTCAGATCTAGGTTTTATAACATATGTAGGTTCGTGAAACATAAGGTAAGTTTTATAGTTATTTATTTCTAGGCTGTTGGAATTGTAATTAATTTGACAATTATATGTCATAAAAAGGTCAGTACCAATAATACCATCATATGGAAGCTGTAATTCGTCAAAAACGTGAAATTTATGACATATATAGTTGTTACCAATTTTTAATTTTAAGTTTACGTAACCTAAACTTTTCAATGGAGGTTCGTCTTTCGAATTTATTCCTCTTACAGAAATATTGTTGGGGTACACTTTTAAGGTGTTTGATAGTGCTGAACTTTTAATGAGGCAGACTGAGGCACCTGTATCTATTAATAATGACAAGGGTCTAGAACTGCCAGAAGTTGGCAATTTAATATGGGGTAAGTATCTATTATTATTATTACTTGTTATTTTATAAATCTTATTCGTGCCATTTTTAAGATTTTGTCGCGTCCGACACGTTGACGGGACGACTACTCGTTTAAAGTAGGCTGTTGACAGTCATAATCGTCGTCCTCGTTGGGTTTATCCTCAACGTATGAGCCCGTTTCCTCATAAGGGAATGAACTCCCTTCTTCTTCATAATAAGAAGGATCATCCTCTACAAAATTTATACGAGGTCTATTAGGATTACTCGAATTTTTATTACTAAATTGAGGCCTGGAGTTATTAGTAAGTCGATTATATTGACTAACTTGTCTTTGACCTTGAGGAGGTCTTGGGGTAAATGTGGTAGGCGCACTATTCGGATAACGCTGCAAAGGGTTAAAAGACCTATACTGATTAACCTGCCTGGGTACATTATTAAAATAATTATTTCTATGAAAATTATTACTATTTGTAAATTTATCTACTTTATTAGGTTTTTCAAAATTTTCCGCCTTTTTATATAATGTTTTCTGAATTTTTTCCTCAGAAATAGCTAAACTAATGGCCTCATTTAAATTTTTAGGCGATCTACACCTAACTATATTCGATATGCGTGGGTGGAGACCCATCAAGAAATGGTGGAGGGCTAGGTCCTCCATAGCAGCTGTTCTGCCTGGAATCTCTAATTTTTTAGTAGGATTCATAGAAATCTCTGTCAAAAGTTGAGATAAGATAGATTCAATTTTAATAGAAAATTGTGTGACATTTTCCACAGATGTTTGTCTACATTCCTGTAATTCGCTTATTAAATGAGAATAATGTTTCCTTTGACTAAATTGAGTTTTTAGAAAATCTTTTAATTGGTCATAAGATGTAAAATCTTTTATTGAGGCTGCTATTTCAGCCTTGCCTTGTAGTTGACTCAAAATGTATTTAAATAATATATGTTTTTGTGATTCAGATGCAAGTTCGTATGCGTTATTACAATTTGTTAGAAAAGAATTAATTGTATCCCTAGATCCGTCATAGGGTTTAATAAATTTCAAAAGAATATTTAAATCAATTTCATTTATATATTTCTTTTCCGTTTTAGACACGGCGGGTGAAGGCGCTTTTTCTCCGTCAGTAAGCGGAACTATTGGGATATCAACTTTTTTAGCCATTTTTAAATTATTTTATCACTCGATCTGGATAGTTTGTTACAATTAATATTATATTGTAAATATTACAAAAATATAAAATCAATAAAAATAAACAGAACAATCAGAAAAATAATAAATCAGTATTAAATATTCATAAAGTATAAAGTATTATAACTTTTGTTTCAATAAAATATTCGTCAGAATAACAATTGTTTAAAATAGAAAATTGATAATAATATATTATATTGTCTTTAACGCGCAACTTCCAGTAATTGTTTTGATTGTAATACTATCTATCACTCACGTGTGGGCCACAAGTAACACGAACACGACGCGGGTGGCGACGAGCTGCATTCTTGTAGATAAGGCCAGACCTTGTATGCCCGCCAGCTCAGTGGTCACAGGTTCAAAACCTGGCGTCGTTCCGGACGGGAGACGAACACGGCACACGTACTAGGTCCTCTGCCAGTAGACGTAGGCGTCTCACTCTCTGGTGGACAACCTGGATTTTCACTAACACTTTTCACAGCTTTTATAGCTTTTCACAAATTTTCACAACTTTTCACTTATGGTGGTTCCCCACTTATTTGAAGTTACGCGGAGCCGAGAGTTCGCGGTCATTTAAGGCACAAGAATTTTCGTGTAATCCTGGGGTATCCGTGATTATTATAACCCCCTGGGATTATTATTATCCCACCGCTGCCACCAATTGTTATGGGTCCCTGGATAAGACCCTTTTTAAAAAAAAGATTTATTTATCACTGAAAACACTTTAATAACTTTATTAATTATTTATACAATATATATGGGATATTAAGAGCTAGTGCTCTCGACCGACGATACTCTCGAACTAACTTAATACAAATTAAAGGACATATATATAGAGTACAAAATGATGATAGCTAGTAGGGCTATAACATAAATAAGCAATAACCCATACAGCGAAGGGGTATAACAGCTCCTTCCCAGCGCAATAAAGTTTGCGAACTTTTGTGTACTTAATAATTCTTAGCTTATTAAAGCAGTATTTTATCTGGCAACATTTTTCTTAGGGATGATAAATATGAGAGCTTTTTGCCATTTTCGTTTGAAGTATTCGTCTGTAACTTTACCGCATACGTATGGAAGGTTCTTATAAAATTCAGGTTATGAAAAGTAAACGGATAAAAGCTTGTACGCAGTCATCTATAGGCTATAGCTGTTGTATGTTTGATTTGAAAAATAGATTTTCGTTGACGTCATTACAAGGTGGTCATTCAAAAACCATTCAAAGACAATATAGAATGATTTATTTAAAGCGAGCTATCATTATAACTAGCCTTTTTGGGCAAAAAACAATGCCCCCCCTTTACCTATTATGGAAACAATTAACGTGGTCCACAGACAGAGACAGTTTTCGAACTTTTTTTTAAACTGCTCTCACGGAAGAACGGGTGAAGTAAAAAATTTAGTAAAACAGCTGTGCACCATCACATCAAATTATTCTTGATTGGTTTTTCATAATTATTCTTAAAATTTATACCAAACAGTTATCGATATTCAAGAGAGAATAGTCGATAGTAATAGAACAAATTATTATATTATTATTAATGCTTTGATTTTACATAATTCTACAAATTCTATTTCAGAATAAGTATTGAGACTATCTGACTCAATAACGTTTCAGACTGGCACAACTAGGAGTATACTTTGGGCTGCCATGTTAATTTCCATAGGACTATGCCTACATGTGGTTTCGCTTCAATTACAAATTTCTGTTCAGATAGAGATGCAAATGGGGATGCACTCGAGGTTGTATTATTCACCCAAGGACGCAAATATGAAAGGGGTCAAGCTTCGTACACACCACGTTTGTTGGTGTTACCGACAAGAGCCCAGATTTCAACAGATATGTTACATAGATTTCTTTAATTGTTCACGTGAGAATGTTCAAAATCCTTTATTTTTTTCTAAGAGAAATTATTATGTTTTATATTAATGGTCGTGTGTCTAAGGGCGGGCCGATTGTGCTTACTTTTTGGTGAAATTTTATAAATAGTTATATATTTAATTAAACAAAATTGTTAACTAGTTAGATTTAACAAAAACCTCGCAGAGGTTTATGTCGGGTCCAGAGGACATGTTTGGATATTCACTGTTTGAAATTTAATATTTTCGGAAACTACACGTAACATAAATATGGCGGTGTCGCGTCGCTGGCAGTGCTGCCAACGGTCACGCTTCTCTTAGCTTGGGTTTTGCTTGAGCTTGCAAAAATTGCATTATACAATATTTGTTACATATTATTTTTAGTATTTTAGTCAAGATGTATTAAGGTTTATTTTAACTTCACCGTCGCCGTATACATTGGCCTTTGATTTTGCAGACAAAAATAAATACGACGTCGTTTTCGAGCTGTTTTATTAAAAACAATAACGGCCTACTATTATAAATGTATAAGTTTGTATGTGTATATATGTTTATAGATCTTCACGCTGAAATGGACAGATTTGGGTGAAATTTTGTGCAGAGACTATAACCTGGAGAAACATATGAGAGAAGCGAGGGTAAGTCGTTAGTTTAGTTGGTTGTATTTTTGCTTATAACTCGGATGCTGATAAATAATCGCTATATAAAATAAAATTTATCAAAAACTGAGGCTACTGTAAAAAGATTAAACGTATTCCCTTGGACGTGATGACGTCACTCAAAACAAATAAACAAAACAAAGTATCCACGAAGGCTTACTTGAAACTTCTTTAGTGTCCTACTTTCGAGGTCTTAAGATAAACTGAACTTATATAGTTGTAGGAATGAGTGAATCGTATAATGTTTGTTGCAACGTTAAATATTGGCTGTAGTTTTTCAATACTTGAACGGAAATTTTATGCAGATTTGTAAAGATATTAATGATTGTCCGGAGAAGTGTGTATCGCATAGCATAAATATCACAAGCAAACACAATATTATAATACCAGCGAATCACACTCGTTCCGCTTGTGTTCGTCCCTAATTACGTTTTTAAGGTTTAGTATACATTTATTTCAGAGATGAGATATTTTCCCGCATTAAATAGTATCCTATATATTGACTCGAATAACTAGCTATCATCGTACCAAATTTCATCAAAATCTGTCCAGTGGTTTTCTCGCAATACGTTCCCTAACAGACAGACAAACAAAAATTCTAAAAACTCAATTCAGACTCTGCATAGATAAAAATGACTATTTCAATAAGATTTTCCAATAAATATTTAATGCGCAGTCGCAGATTCGACTAAGAATGTTACTACATGTATAGATAATAAATACTTATTACTTGTTCACACAAGGTGAGTAATTCATTTTGTTATTTTGATTTACGTTTTTACAACAGGATACCTATCAGAAAACTTTAAAAATGTTCTCAGAACGGTGACTCTTTTTCGAAGTAAGGGTAGAATTTAAATTTCGTATTTCCTACTTAAATACGGCATTTATATTTGAAAAGAGAGATTATAGTAATATCTCATGTACTGTAGTGCACTTTCGAACTAGGCGAGGTATAAAATCGTGCAATATAAAGCCGCGGCCGCACTCGCACTCGCGGAGCATCACAAATAATTCAGCCCTTCAATAGCGTTTAAGTGCCTCTCGACTGTCGGCTTTTATTTTAATTCTTTTTCATCTCCACCTCACTCTATTGTGGACTTTATTTCAAGGTAATAGAACTCATATCTGTGGAGTGCGAGTGGCGAGAGCAGCACGAGGCTACTTGCTAAGTAGGTGGCGTCTTCGACGCGTCACTGCAAGTCTGTACTCAGACTAAGGAATAATATAGACAGAGTGTCATAAAACTAAGCATGTAGCGAACAACAATGTTTGAAAATAAAATTTAATGTTTGAAAATTGTCTGTAAATAACAATTTCTATACTTAGTGATACATAAATAAATGTTAATAAATAAAATGTTTTTTTTTTTTTAGTTTAGTGTTTAGCTTTTTGTTTTTCTTATTTTCATTGTGGTCTGCTTCATATTTATATTGTTTAATTTGTGGAAACTATTGGTTTATGTGTTATCTATTATCATAAATTATTTATGTAATATCGTACTGTTTGTTTCCCTAAAATAAATAAATAAAAATAACTGACGGATTTGATTATATTTATTTAACTATTTTTAAGGGGGAAGAGAGTTAATGCTTAAAAAATACAAAACAATATAGTAATTTTTTTATTTTTCATATTAATTTAACTAATACATATATATAATTTTCCTTATTCTTGAAAGAAAGTAAATCTGTATGAAAAAATCGGGAATAGTAGCATAAACAGCAAATCACGCTACTATTTTTGACTTTCACATTTATTTTGGTGGACTCCGCCTACGTATTTCTTTAGTCTGAGACTCTGTACTATACGTAAAGCGTCAAGCGGCTGCTGATACTTGAGCCGTGACTTTTAATTTAAGATCTCTCTTATAAAGTTCAATGTAGAGTGGTCTTTATGTGTTAAGGACTTTACAGTCGTCGTCCCTTCATACTCGATGTGATGAGAGTCTCTTGTTGTTGGATAATATACGCAAAATAATAACTTAGAATTAAAATGAAATAAATTATGTACTGAAAAATATATTTGTATTCACTGTAAACTTTAAAGTTCTTAATAAGTAGCCACAGTATTGTATATC
The DNA here is from genome assembly GCA_921882275.1 of Brenthis ino. Taxonomy (NCBI): domain Eukaryota; kingdom Metazoa; phylum Arthropoda; class Insecta; order Lepidoptera; family Nymphalidae; genus Brenthis; species Brenthis ino. Next base: position 3,139,572 of record OV170226.1, on the reverse strand, counting down.
TCCAACTCGAAGTTTAAATATTTAGGACGTTCGAAAAAAGCGTTTAAGTTGTAATAATTTTCCATCATTTATAATTTTATTTATGAAATATTTATTTATAAAATATTAAGTTTAAAAGTTAAAATAATAACAAAGTAGTTAAATAACTAACGGATTCGTCCAATTCATAACATTTTACATTTTAATATAATGTTATATAGTTAAAATATTTACTATCCTTTCTTAATGTTCTAGGGAAACGATAACACGTTTGGCTTTACTTGCTGTGCCAGCGGTCGCGGGTTCGAGTCTCGCTGGGGGCATTCATTTGTGTAATGAGCACGAATGTTTGTACTCCAGTCATGGGTGTTTATATTTATAATATGTATGTATTTAAAGTTATATATGTGTAGTGTATCAACTATCTGGCATCCACAACACAAGCCTCGTAGCTTACCATGGAACTAGATGGTGCTGTGTGTTAATGTCCCAACATATTTATTTATTAAACTAAATATAGACTAGTCTTCGCTGTCTTTGTAAATTTTCTTTGTCATTGTTACACTGTGCGAATGTAAGGACTGTTGTAAAAGTACATATAACATTCGGAAATGTTTCGTTCACTGTATGTTTTTGTGTGGTTCAATGTTTAAAATTAGCAAAATCATGTAAATAAAATTTCTTTATTTTTATTATTCTTTTTTGATATGTTTGAATTTCTCAGTAGCGCAGAACACGTGAAATGAATTTAAATATATCTTATTAGTATGTTTAAACAATTGCAAAACTAACTGTTTTAACATATTTTACGTTAACAAGACAATAAAGTTAAAGTAAATAAAGTTAGTCAACACAAAAAATCGATTTACATATTTTAAATAAGCTGTTGTTTACCTTCGTACGTTATATATACCTACATAATAAAATTAAACACATTATGTATATATTATATAGTATTAATATATGAGTTTCTCAATATAACTGCATTTTCTTCTATAATGAAATTAAAAAAAACTTTTTAACAATAAAATAAAAACCGACTTCAAACAAAAGCACTAAAAAGTGAAAAATAACTGATTGGTAGTTTTCATTTACTATACATACCTAATCAAATATTTTCGAAGTCGGTGTGCTTTGCTTTGTATGGGCTGGCACCGATTTCGAAAATATTTTCGATAAGTTATGTATTTAATAGGTAGGCTTTAATTACTTAGCCCACCTCCACCTCTCCTTTTTGAAGTCGGTTGATGATAACATAACATTTCCCCAGAAGTGTTAAATAAATGATCACTAATGAAATTTTTACAAAATCACATTTATTATACTCTAGTTTAATATGCAGCGATCAAATTTACGAGAAATAAATAGGCGATCAAAAAGTGATACTTTAAAGCCAAAAAATAAAAAGTTACATTTTGTTCCTGTAAAATTTTATTCATATATTTAATTTCCTGTAATTTTATTGATATTTTAAAATTTTCTATCCTAGATAAGGAACCGATTACAACGCATAAACAATCATATCTATCCCACGTATTTTGTACAATAAAGCCTTGTTATATAAATAATTTTGTTAATACAAGGGCTATATCTTCAGTGTATTTATTGCGGCAAAATAATTGAGTTTATTAATAATTCAGGTACGTTTAGATCGAACAAAACAATTACCGGTAAGTCGAAGTCGAAGCGACGTAATATTATAGACTCGGTGAACAATTGCTTCCTGCGAGCTCAAACAGTAATTATACAATAAATAATCAAACTAACAGAATACAAATTGGAGGTACTTTAGTTGGAATATTGGTGGCGTATTTGTTTAGTTAAATTCGCTTTCGCTCGTAATCGTAAATCGTATGTTAAAATATATAATCATTAAAAAAGGCCTGTTAAAATAATAAATGAAGCGCTCTTACTCTATCCCTCTTTCTTTCCCTATATACAAGTGCCGCTTAAAGTGCCGCTAATTGTAAAATCTATTTAGCAATTCTGGAGATATAGGACGCAAGCAGACCCACAAAACATATTTATATTGTTGTCTGACATTTGATGATGTCGAGGTTCGGGCAATGGAAACTATGAACATCATTATTAAAAATATTATTTCATATTATTAACTTTAATATTTACTTGTCTGTAATTAATTGTATATAAAAAAACATATAAAAACTGGTCACTATGTACAATTATCTACTTAAGCCAAGGTTAAATCTTTGTATTATAAGAATTTTTTTTTGGCCGTGGGTAATGTTAGACAATAGACACCATGTAAATGTTCTAACTAAATAGGCTATACATTGCAAAATGCAAAAAGATCCTACAAACAAAAAAAAACTAATTCTTAAGATTTATGTATTATTATAAAGTATAGAATATGTGTGCCACATAAAGTTGTATAGTAGATTTATCTTCCAACTAGTGACTTACCCCCGCTTCGCTCGGGTGCATCCGCGTACGCGGATTTTGTTCACAATTTCATGGATTTCAGTTTTTTGCGCGGAACCCTGATTTTTTTCTAAAATAAAAGTAGCCCAAGTTAAAAAACTCCTTATTACATCAGCCAGTGAAAATCCCGTTAAAATCGGCCGAGCCGTTTCGGAGATTATTCGGAACGAACAGACAGACAAACAAAAAAATGTTCTTTTTTTTTATTAGTGCCGTATATATTTTGATATGCATTTAATAAAAAGCTGTTATTTTGACATTACTAACAGAAACTTCAATTTTATTCATTTATACACTTTTTTCACAATTATGACGCGAATGCAAACAGTACAACTTACTAAGTACCTACACGTATTCCTTGCCAGTGTTAGGAACACTTTGGTCATTGTTGTATGCGATTTAAATGCAACTATATGTTTTGTAATGCTGAAAATGTATATTTTATTAGAAATATCGTCATATACAATTATCTATTTTCTCATTAATATCAAGAATTTCTAGCATTTTTGATGGTCTGTCTCACTTATCGAGATAGCAAAAGTACCGACCCGATGACAAATAATTCCTCAGAAGTCATAAGAAGAAGAGAGAAGAATAAGTCATAAGAAATTTAAAAAAAAAACGATTTTACACAAGCAACTTCATAGAGTTATAAAGGTCTGGTCACTTTAGATCACAACACGAAAACTCCTTAATAACAAACTACTGCATGAGTCGTAATCGCACGTCGTAAAAATGTAGTAAATCATTCAAGCGTGATTTTGGCAGCGATTCTTTGCGGAGATTTAAAATTTATGGCGTGGTTTCACAAGATATTATCCATAGAAGAATACGTTGACCACGGTCTATATATTTTTCTATGTAAACTTGTCTGTCGAATATTATAAACGGTTATTATTACTATAAGTATTGTCAAAAATAATAATTTTGTAACTTAATTTATACTTATAAATAAATTTAAAATGTGTGATTCCAAAATTTCAACCCCACGAAAAGATCACACGGATAATTACACTATTTATTTTTTATCTGTCTGTGATTAGCGAGTGTCCCACTCGCTAATCTTTGGAAGGACTTAACAGATTTTAACATGAGTGAATAGAGAATGTTGAATGAAGATTATTTTTGTAAAATAGTGGGTAGGCACTGTCTGTAACAGGTATATAACGCCTTTGAAACGTCTATAACTTTCGTCTCTCCCGTGACCATGATTGCTGTGAAGCATTCGAAACGCCGGGAACCAAAAATCAAAATAAATCCGAGGAATAATTCGAAAATATACTTAATTTTATTTAAAATGTCAAATATTCATGTAAATATAAGAAAGTATTAGTCACAGTTAGTTAATTAAAATAATTGTTTAAATACTGTAATACAATATTGGCACGAAACTCGTGTGATGTTAGCGCGTGAAAATTAAAAGCCAATTTTGTACATAAAGTACAAATGGAATTAATTATCGCGCAGTCAGAGTTGAACTAAAATCTGTTAGACTCGAGCTCGGCAAGTTCCGCTGCGGCTGCAAGGAGGTTAGAGGAAACTTTTATCATTATAAGCAAGGAGTTACGTCTGCGAGTGTGACAACGGGAGTTAACCATGCCAGAAATGTTCTATTAGTTGCCAGGAAATACTTGAATACTTAGTGCTTAATAGTTTAAAGGTTTATTTCATTAGACATTGTTCGCTTTTGCTGTTGGCGTGTCGCCGGGACTCGGGTACTTTTTATATGCATGGGCTTAATGTTGTATTGACTATACAGATGCTTGTATAGACTTGGTTGAGATAAAAGCCGTTATCGGTCATCGTCAGGAACCCTTTGACACGTACATTTTTTCTCATTAATATACAAAATACTTAAAGAATGGTAAGGAACACTTTAAATATAATGCAAGTTAAAATAGATTGTCTGAATGTTAAGTATCGTAGTAGAAGTACATATTATACATACGTTGGTGTTACGAATGCTATAAGTTATATAATGCGCTGGTTCAGTTCATAATATTATATATATACGATTATGTTTTGCAATTTTATTCTTTTTTGAACCGTTTAAAAAAATCACTTAGCGCTCGTACCTACGTGTATTCTCTACGTAAGCCCCGGTGACGCGTCACACATAACGACCCCCCCGAGTCTGGCGCCGTATTTTACGAACAAGCTGTAAAAAACCGATGACGTCGCAATCACGAAGAAACCTCGCCAGGGAATTTGAATACGTAATGTATGCACTGCGAAGAATTTAAGTGAACGGGGGCGGGAAATTGTGTTTTTATATCGAATGCAGGAGGCATCGATGGTATCTATGTCTTATGTAGCAAAACTTTTATATTTTCTTTTATGAGAAAAATATATATTTTCTATTAGGAATAAAATAATTTTCAACGCAGTTTTATTTACTTTTATCTGGCCCAGTGACCGCTGACTAGTGACGACATGCGTCGATCGATTACAATTTTGCAAAACAAACTTTATTATAAAGGTGGGATTAAACTACCTTTACCAGAATTTAAAATTAAAAGGCATGATGTGCAAATGATTCAATTTTCTCATCCCTTTATCTCGACGCAACCCTCGTATCTCTTGCCTGCTGTAAAAGTCAGTTTCATATAATATATTCATAAAAAAATGTATAATGTATCTGTTCTTTAACAAGTTACCAAAATAATAAACAAAATAGATTTTGTGAATGTAGCGCTCAGATTTATTAGACTCTATTTTTAGTCATATTGGTTTTGTGCTTCGAAAATAATAAAAACATGAAAAAGCGGTACGCTTTTAATAAAAATACTCGTATTTTTTATTTCTCTTATACTCGTACGTCCTTTGTTGATAAAAACTTTCTTTCATAAGTAAAAAATTATCCAAATAATGCTAAATGCGCAAAAGCTAGGCCATTAGTCGGGGAGCGGAGTTCGCGCTGAATCAGCCGTTAATCCCATTACTATAGTTTATTACTACTTCGGCACTCTAAAAATTGTTTCTTTCTTTTCATACTAAATGTTTTATACGTTTTAGGCTCAGCAGTCCGCCGTGTGCTTCGTGTATGTACTACATAATATCGATGGGTGCCTGGAACAAGACCGCAATAGCCATAGTAGCTGTTTTCCGATTAAGCCATTTTCGTAATCTACGGACCCTATTACACCTTGTGGATTTTTTTCATAAATTAATAATGAAAACTGCCTGAGATAGCATAAGCAGTATGGATATTCTCTCGTTATTCCCCGTTCATCGTTCGAATTTTGTTTGCCGGAATAATCGTGCTATGTGCAATGATAAAAGTTTTTTTCAACCTTCTACAACTAACGGCCATTGCGGCTGTGTTCCCGGAAATAAACTTAGTATACCGATCCACAATAAACATTGCTGTACAAATATTTTAAACTTTCACTAGTAATATTAATTATGGTTTTCTTCCATGAAATAAAAATATGTCGATTGATTTTCAATAAACAGTGCCATATATATGTAATCTATGTACTGTTTTTCTCACATTAGTTTTTAAATACCAAAAGTGTGTTTATCAATATGCCTGCCTAAATGCCTGCCAGATAATATTGAATAAGTAGTTATTATATTATTATTGTTGTGACACATCACATAGGTGCATCTTAAAGTAATAAAATATTATATTATTATTATTTTTGTATGTTTAGTAAATGAAAACTACCAATCGGTATTTTTTTTACTTTTTAGTGCTTTTTTTAAAGTCGGTTTTTATTTTTTTGTTAAAAAGTTTTTATTTTTTCCTTCTTAGTGTAGACATAGTAGTAGCAAAGTGAGAAGAAAGTATTTTAATGAAATATTTTTGCTTAAACCGTTTAAGTTACTTTGATGCTAATTTTAATATGAAGACTGACATACTAAAATTCACTTTTATTATTAACACTAAAAATTCTGGCTCTATATTCCGATTCTAACGAGTTAGGCTTGTCAAATCAAACAAAATAAGCCGAAACTTAAAGTACTATTAGCCGTTACTTTACTATTAGCCGTTGAAGAGTTCCACCTATGCACCTTCTGGCCTTACCCGATCTACGGCCTTACCTTACGGCCTTACGGCCTACCGAACCACTGCACTATCAACAGAAATAGAAGCACTTGCAAAGTTTCAAGTCAATATGATAATTAGAAGTAGGTTAAATTCATGATTAGGTATTTTTCCACCCTTAGTGGTGTTATATTTTTTGAAATTTAAAAGGGACCAATCTGGAAGTATACACTTTCAAACAAAACAAAAATTATCCAAATCGGTTAATAAATGACGGAGTTCTGAGGTAACAAACTTAAAAAAAAACATACAGCCGAATTGAGAACTTCCTCCTTTTTGAGCAAGTCAGTTGATAAAAATATCTCCATCAGAAATATTAAAAGTAGATAACCATACTATTAGTTTAAGCACACCCAAAACACAAAAATAAAATTAGAAATAACGAAGAAATTGGATATTTTGTGGGTATAGAATTAAAATCCCCTCGAGAACATAACTTTCAGATTAATTATAACTCTGACACCACAAGTTAAACGTTGAGTGTAAATAAACAGGAAAACAACGAGGAATTACTGTATCAATAGAAGATATAGTACTTGCCGAAGATACACATTCTAGATTTAATGTCTCTTGTCTATGTCAAGGTAGTGGTAGCACCATAGATTTGAAGATCTCGGAATTAGATACTACTTTAAAACCAGAGAATATTACAGTTTCCGACTCAAGTCAAACATTGTTATGCAATTTAGGTAGGATTTCAGAAGATAATGATTCTTGTTCTATCTTGAACCCCGTGGTCCATAACATCTCATCACTAATTCTGCCCTCTGCAAATGAACTACGAAATAGCACAATAAGCTATTTACAAAATATTGAGACTTATAATAATATTATTATTATGCCATTATTTGTCAGACGCACTTGCAATGAATGACATAGTTAGTGGCGAGAAATATAAAGTGATAGAGATGGATCAATCTGACTTTATCGATATAAAAATACTTATTGAAGGCCGAAATTGGACGCATGACTCTGAGGTAAATAAAATATTGTGGTCCAATGTTGGAATAGTAAACATAAAATATTTAATTGTAATTTTATATATGAATAGTTCCAACCTCTTTGTTAACTTGTGTGCCTACTATTTATTTTTCTATTTAAATTTGTCATGTTCTATGTCACTGTAAAAAGTATTACCGGGCAATAAACGTTGTTAAACTTTCCCTTTTATTATAATTGATTTCCTACAGGTTATGGGCCCAGTCGTATACCTAAAAAGATTCAAAGTTTAATATTTACTGCTATAAAATACTATACAGTCGTTGATATTAGTAATTTGCGAATATTTCATCGAACGTCAATCCGAGTAAAATGGCTATGTCTAATTTACAAATTGAGAAATTAGCCGGACGGGAAAATTATTCGACATGGAAGTTTGCGGTCAAATCTTATCTAGAACATGAGGATTTATGGGAATGTGTCGATCCCGGCACCGATGTCGACTTAAAAAAAGATACAAAAGCCAAGTCAAAAATCATTTTGTTGGTGGAACCAATAAACTACGTCCATATTGAAAATGCACAGTCATCTAAAGAAGTTTGGACGAACCTACAAAATGCTTTCGAAGACTCCGGGTTATCAAGAAAAGTCGGCTTATTGCGAGATTTAATAAACACATCACTAGATAATTGCGCGAGCGTCGAAGACTACGTGAATAAAATTATGAGTACTGCGTACAAATTACGAAATATCGGATTTGATGTAGATGACCAATGGTTAGGAACACTCATGCTGGCGGGTTTACCGGATAATTATAAACCTATGATCATGGGTCTGGAAAGTTCCGGCATTAAAATATCGGCAGACTTCGTTAAAACAAAACTTTTACAAGAGGTTAAAGTTTCCGAGTCTTCTGCATTCTTCACAAAGCACAAGAATACCTCTAATAAGAATAATGCCAAGCCAAAAGGAAAAGGCCCACGCTGCTTTAATTGCAACAAGTACGGACATTTTAAAAATCAATGCACAGTGAAGAAATCTAACCATAATACTTTTTCAGCAGTTTTTACAGCTTACAGCAATGTAAATGAAGATGATTGGTACATTGACTCAGGTGCCACAATGCACATGACAAAACATTCTGACTGGATGTATGATTTACAACCATCTCCGATTCAGCATATAACAGTTGCTAATAATGATGCAATCTCCGTGCAAAATATGGGTAAAGTAAACATTCAGACCATATACTGCAAAGATAAATGTCCTATCCAGGTAAGAAATGTTTTATATATTCCTGAGCTGAGTGCAAACCTGTTATCTGTTAGTCAATTAACCAAAAATGGCTGTAAAGTGAAATTCACTGATATAGGTTGCAATATATACAATGCTAATAAGATTCTCAAAGCAAATGCAACTCTAACAAATAATATGTACAAACTTAATACTGTTACTGGGAATGCTTATGCTGTCTCATGTAAAAATAAGACAGGTATTATTACATGGCATAAGAGAATGGGGCATTTAAATTTGGCTGATGTAAAGAGGTTAGAGTTATGTGCTGAGGGTATAACTATCACTAATAAAATGTTGATGTTGTCTGTATACCCTGTTGTGAAGCAAAACAAACACGATTACCGTTTCCACATTCTGGTTCAAGAGCAAAAGCATTACTCGAAATAGTACATACTGATCTGTGTGGTCCGATGGAGACACCATCTGCTGGTGGTGCGAAGTACTTCATAACTTTCATAGATGACTATTCCCGTAAAGTTTACGTATATTTTCTCAAGAACAAAATGGATATTAAGTCAGTGTTTAAAATATTTAAAGAAGAAGTAGAAAACGAATTAGAAAAGAAAATAAAAGTAGTAAGAAGTGATAATGGAAAAGAATATAATAATAAAATATTCTCTGATTCTCTAGCAGCTTCCGGCATCAAACATCAGACCAGCACTCCATACACGCCTGAGCAGAATGGGTTAGCAGAGAGAGTTAACCGGACGTTGGTGGAACGTGCAAAATGTATGTTATTTGAAGCAAAGTTGCATAAACAATTCTGGGCAGAGGCAGTCACCGCTGCAGCTTATGTCATCAACAGATCACCATCACGAGTTTTGGATGAGGTAACTCCCTATGAAAAATGGACCGGTAAGAAACCAAACATTTCTCATTTAAAGATTTTTGGTTCTAAGGCCATGGTACATATTCCAAAACAAAACCGTCTTAAATGGGATCGTAAATCAAGAGAATTAGTGTTTGTGGGATATTGCGACAATACAAAGGGCTACAGATTGTATGATCCAGTAAATAAAAAGATTGTAATCAGTAGGGATGTGATATTTATTGAAAAATCAATGAGTGAGAATGATAATATCACACTGCAACCCATACCTGCCAAACAGTTTGTCAATGTCCCTCTAAATACAGTAAATGATAACATACCTGTTGATGATAGTTCACAGAATGAAACGCAAAATGATACCTTATCACACTCGAGTACGGACACGTCTTTCGATAGTTGCGTGTTGAATAGAACAAATAGTGATGAAACTTATCATCCCAGTACAAGTGATGACAGTATCGACGATGTTTTTAGAACAAATATGACTTTAAGATCTCACAAGAAACACAATAATTTCATGTGTGTTCAACAGATTTCAGATCCACTAACTGTTGAAGAAGCCTTGTCGGGCACTGATGCTGAACATTGGAAATCAGCAATCGACGAGGAGTATCAGTCCTTATTAGAAAATAATACTTGGGAAATTACTACTCTTCCAAGATGGGGTTGATTTATGTTTAAGGGAGGATGTTGGAATAGTAAACATAAAATATTTAATTGTAATTTTATATATGAATAGTTCCAACCTCTTTGTTAACTTGTGTGCCTACTATTTATTTTTCTATTTAAATTTGTCATGTTCTATGTCACTGTAAAAAGTATTACCGGGCAATAAACGTTGTTAAACTTTCCCTTTTATTATAATTGATTTCCTACATCCAATATTATGGAAGTTGTTGCGGGTACTCATGAGGGTATGCTGAACTTAAAATACAGTTTTGAAGATGATTATATTATGGAGTTCCACACGCGTACGGAGTTACACATACAGGGAGCTACAATGGACCACAATTGGTCGACGTAGTTATGGCCGACCTCGGCACCACTTCCAATAAAATGTAATAAATAATAATACACACTCATGATCTACCAGCCAGATTTCCTACTCGAGACGCCCGGGTACGGTGGACGCACACGAAGTGGACGTTCACGAGGTGCACAAATACTCCGTGATGCTGCTACTCCTACTGCTAAAATTCCAATCGAATCCAAGCTGCAAAGGGCTTACAATGAACCATTTCCTGTGTCTCAGACTTATTAAGTCATTGTAAAAATTATGACACACCACGCCACTACCATGATTTTTATGAGGTTTTGGCATGCGAAACTGTTGAGGATGAAGTACTCGTAGTAGAACATTATTCCCAAGAAGACACACCATTTCTTTATGGATAATTTTGTTATTTCTTTTTGATACCTACCAAGATTGTAATACTTTAATACATTTTAGATCGTAGAAATGTAAATAACCTGAAGACTATGTTATTGTTCTGGTAAATAGGTATATTGGTATTTTTTCTTATGACTTAATTATGCTGTGTCCAAAACTTTAATTAAAAGTAATAAATGCATAATAATAAATAATTACGTTATATTCTAGATTGATTGTAGTCATTCCAAAACAACCATATTCATATAATGTACACAGCATTCACAAGTACATTTTCCAAGTCGATTATAATTAAATTCATGTAACATCACTGCAAAACGCTATTACTGTATTCGCCATACATCCTCTAGATCAGCGTACAACGGTGCAATAGACTATTGCTGTCTGATTGATTTTGCACTTTTTACCGGAATAAAACCACAATGGATTCTTACGGAAACGACATTCAATGTATGAAGCGGCAATATGATTTTTTACTTGTTTTTAGGTATTTCCTTAGAATTATAAGCTTATGTACATTATATATCCGTCCAGAAAAAAATAACGCATCTTTTGATATATAAACCGTTTTGATGAGCCTCGTAGTTTAGTAATTATTCATGATTTTCACTAAATCTTTTTTCCTGTAAAATTGTATTTTGTCGATTGCGGCTTTGTTCCAATAACCCATCGATATGGTACCTGCAAGAAACATTCGAGCTATCAAATAATAGCAGAGCTAAAGTTTTATTGCATTCATATGAATAGTATTGTAACAAATAAGCATTGACGACGAACAGACAAGAATTCATTTTTATATAACATTTATGAATAGATGCAGTACTCGCATAAATAAATAATATTGAAAAGTTTTGCATTTGAATAAATGATATTGTGATTGTGATATTATTATAGATATACATACTAGCAGAACCCGCGGCTTTCTCGCGCTAAACTACAATAAACTCTAAAAAGTTCGGGTTCGTACAAACTTTCATCCCCTATTTTACCCCCTTATAGGAAAAATTAAAAAAAATATGCTAAAACATGTATTGATTTAATTGTAGAGCATTAATATTAAGTGTCAAGTAATTCTGACCATAAATATTCTTTTGGTTGTTTTATATCGTGTTTTCTCGTGGGAATGAGATGATCTCCCGCGGCCAAAAGTAGCCTATGTCACTCTCCATCGAAAATCCATGAGAAAAAGCTCACTGAAGTTAATTAATACGAATTCTGTTAATTGTTGTGTTAAGAAGCACTTATTAAATATTTTTTTTAAGTTTGACGTTTAAAGATCATACCAAAGAGCGAATGAATATATTTTATCATTCAAATCTAAATATTAACTGTGATGGTTGTACTGAAAAGTGTTTATAAATATTTAAATGAAAAGAAACCACTATAATATTATAACAGACGTTTGCGAACGTCCAGATGGTGGGAAAAGCTTTCAGATGTAAATCGAAACACATTACAATACCGCATAACATTAAGCGTTGCACGGAACCTGCCATTCAGAGCCATCGACGGAGATTACTCCAATTGACGCCGGTCCCCGACGCCTGATGCTGGGCCGAATGATGCGATAACTTACTTGCGGTGATCTCGGTCTTCGCTCCGCCTACGACGATCCATTTAGGTCCATTATATGTCGTTCTTCTAAGATTTCTGATTTTTGACCATTATTCTACGACATTTTTCAAGCTATTACTTGCTGCTTTATCTACTATATATATATATATATATATATATATATATATATATATATATATATATATAAAAGTTTTGTGGCTAATTATATTATTATGTCATAATGTAGCCTCAAAGACTGCGCATTAAATAAAATCATACACTATACAATTATTAGTGCGAGATTTTTGAGAATAAATTAAGTTCTTTCATAGATTATTTCCTACATATAAACATTACACACACTACCAAACAACGCGACATATTCGACGGTCATAATGCATAATAGCTTACCTATTTCAACGAGAACTCTGAAAAGTTTCGGTAATACCATCAGTTGTTCCGCTGCACTCGTTCAGTAATCGACTTACACGCGGGACAGTTGAATTAGCGCCAAGTAGAGCGCCGCTTCAGCTTTGAGCGGAAGGAAGAGGACAAACAATCGGATCAGTCTTCTCTCTCTAGATTCGGAGATTTGCGGTTTATTGAATGGGATGAGATAGTTCGGTTTGTTCACAGTACGGTTGCTAGCTAGTAACTCTTGTGTCTAGATCCATGTCTCTATATAGAGTACAAAAATACTATTTACATATTATTGTATCTAATAATACAATATTATTAACACTATATGTTATTAACAATATATGTTTTATATATTTCATATTAAACTTAATATTTCAATTTGACTCACATTGCCATCGCTTCACCTGAGACACGTACCTATATATCAAAAACCCAAAATTTAATAGTACGTATTTTAAAAACATATGGCGACATCTATTGACGTTGATCTAAATGTATCATAAATAAATAATTTTTGAGTTGTTTTAATGAATAAAATATCGCTATTGATCTTTTTTTTTCAAGATATACTATTTTTAATAGTTTTTTGCATGGATCAAAAAGGTATTAAATACACCGAATTGACACGCAAGAATTTCTTCACCGAATGAGTGCTCATTTGAACCTTTGAGCGCACTAAATAAAAAAAAATATATTTGTGAAAACAACTTTAAGCAATGCATTTAAGGTTCAATTTACATTGTTGTATATTTATTTCAACTAGAATAATTACCTAAACGAAATTGGTGACAGTTTTAAGAGAAATTTTGCATGGAATTGTTTATCTAGTACTTTTTTGATCGATAGTTTTTTGCCATATTTACCTGCTTAAATGTATATAGTATCAGTGTGATTTTATTCTAACCAGTTTCTTGTATGTAGTACCAGTAACCAGTATTTTGTCTGTTCAATTACGACTATTTAAAGTGGAAAGTGTGATTATGATGACCAAATCATATTATTAATTAAAGAAATATAGATATCTAATATTGGTACGGTCACTTCAAAATGTTATTACTTAACTAAAACTAATACATAGACACTATTGTTTGAAACTGTGATTACAACATAAATAATAAACAGATGATTACGTAATAGTGTTCTTTGTTCAAAGTTGTAGAAACTTAAGTTCAAAATTTATTTTTTTGTTAATCTTAGTCACATAAGAGTCAAGTACTAAGTGTTCTATTCCTTCCTTCTTTCCTATTCCTTGATTATATTGCCTATTGTAAGACTGATACTAAAATCTGACTGATCGGCCACTAGTAGGTACATCTCTAATTTATACGCGTCATTTTAAAACAAAAAAACGACCTTGAAAATTTCTTGTTCGAATTATACCGGAATTACTCATAAAATTCTACGTTGCGTAGTGTATTACATATTAAAATGGTAACCTTGTGTACGTGCTGGCAATAGATAATTCGTAACCGGTATTTATCAGTCAAAGTCAGAGTTATACGTGATAATATTACAACGCTATACTATGTTTTTATAAATAAAAAATAATTAGTTTTCTTACAATACTTAAATAGGACAGACATGTCGCAAAACGTAGCTGTTGTTACCGGTTCGAATAAGGGGATAGGTTTTGCAATAGTTAAGCTGTTGTGTCAGAGATACGATGGGGTCGTGTACTTGACGTCGCGAGATGAGAAGCGAGGGAGAGATGCTCTGGAAGAACTCAACCAGCTTGGGCTCTACCCCGAATACCACCAGCTGGACGTGACCGATAGGGAGAGTGTTATCAAGTTCAGAGATCATATCAAAAATAAACACAACGGTCTCGACATTCTTATCAACAATGCAGGGATGGTCAATAATTATAGTGTAATTAAAAAAGGCTATCAAGAGGATAAAAATATTATCGAAATCAATTATAAAGGTGTACTTACTATTCAAGAACTAATTTTTCCATTGATTAGGAACACTGGGCGTGTACTAAACATATCAAGTGACTGTGGTCATTTGTCTAATATTAGAAATAAATATTGGATTGACAGACTCTCTCGTAAAGACTTGACGGTTGATGATATAAACGAATTTGTAGAATGGTTTCTAGAATCTTCTAAAAATGGAACTTTTAATAAAGAAAATATAGTCGATAATGGAAGTATTGCTGCTTACAGAGTCTCCAAGGTCGCTTTAAGTGCTTTGACTATTATTCAACAAAGGGAGCTTGAGGATCGGAATATTTCAGTGAACTCCATGCACCCTGGCCTCGTGCGGACAGACATGACAGTCGGCATCGGGATGTTCACAGCTGACGAAGCGGCCGAGACTCCTGTCTACTTAGTCCTTGATGCTCCTCAATCGTTGAAGGGTGCCTACGTATGGTACGACCGCCGAGAGCTCGACTGGTACGACATCAAAGCAGATTATTATTTTACTATGTCGTTCGCTCGTAGTTGGATCTTTGCAAGTATGTTTGCTAAGTTCAAATACTATTTAGGGAAAATTTTAGGATGGTAAAAAATTACTGGAAAAATGATCTAGAATCATTATTATGATATGTTAATGCAGGAATTTTAAAGCATTCTCAGTAAAAGAAATGTTTATCTTTGGCTTAAGCATGATACATTATGTTAATTTTTTTTATTATATTTAGTTTAACTAACATATAATATTTTAAATAAGCTAATATTTTTAATATATAATATTTTAAATAAGTACATTGTATAGCGCAAAGTAATTGTTACATTAGCTGTAAGTGAGATCTTACATTTAATGTCAGACGCTCATTAGCTATTTCTTATTCCTGATTCGAGCACCTTCTGTAATTACACCTACTAGCTATTATATTAACGTTATTTAGTTTTACTGAGAGAACTAATATTTACATACTGTAGTTTTGGTAAAGGTTTATTATTTATGACAACCATTCTACGTTTCATTTATTTCACCTATTCCTTTTGGTAAGATTTTTAAGAAGTTGTTATTTCTAGAGAAATACTATATAATACTTCAAAAAAAAAAAGAAGTATTATACTGTCATTAGTTTTCATTATTACACTAGCGACTACACTCGGGAGCGTCCCAAGGTGTCTAATAGTATGTACCTATATTTTACTACAGGTCATATCTGTATAATACACCTATAAATGTCTGCTGTGCTGTTTCAGTGTGAAGTAAAACATACTAAGACTAAAGAATTGTATAGACGGAGCTCGAGTAGCGTGATTTGCTGTTTATGCTACTATTTCACCAAACAAGTAGTTTACTTTCTTTAAAGAATAAGGAAAATTTTACAAAGTTATTAGTCTTTATTTTGAGAAGAATAATATAATCTATACATATATATATATATATATATATATAAAGAATAATAATCTATACGTATATTAAAACAGTAAATTAGCGAAATCTGTAAAACAAATATGTAAAAACAATGACTGTATTATGTACAAAATATAGACCTCAAAACAATAGTTATTAATTTTTTTGTTAGTTTGTCTGTTTTTCTATTGTATATCTAAATATCTGACTGTGTGCGTATCACGCAAAAATCAATTCAAATCAAATCAAAAATTTTAGGTAGTAATAACTTATTACTCGAGTCAACATTTAGTATACTTTTTACTACAAGAAAATCTTTCGATTCCACGGGAAAATAGAATAACTGGTTTGAGTTATCCTTAGAAATTTACATGGCTAACTCTGGCTAAACATATTAGGTTTAATAAGGTTTAACCTAAAAAGGTCAACAGAAAGTACGAAATATCAAGTATGAGTCTATCTATTGAGGTATACTTGCAATAACTTTTATTATAAAACGTATCTAGGGATACACGTTTGTTTTTTAATGATTAAAAACGCATTTACGCATTTCGCATTTAGAGAAGAATTCTAGAACATTGTGATCAGAAGCGAGAAAAGCTGGAAAGGCTTGAAATTTGTTGAATTTTTAAGGTGATATTAAAATTGGGCTTGAACGAAGAATAAAGGTTAATTTTGGGACGAAAAGACAATATTTAAGGATGGTATATACAATGTGAGTATTTAGAGAGCCTAATTTCTTAATATTGTCTAAAAATGTTTTATTTTTTTCCTCTTCTACTAATGGGATGCTTCCGTCAAGAAGTGGAGCTTCAAGGAGGCAAAGAGAATTTTTATCACCTGTTCTAATATTAGGGGCAATTTTCGGATAATGTCTCTTGCTAAAATCTTTTCTATGGAATTGTCCGTGAACGTCAAATTTAGATAAATGTTGTGAAGCATCGTCGCAATACAATATCTGCTTCTGCAAACATAGCCAGGACCGCCCAAGCCATTATATTCGCTTCGATAGACCTCAAATCCTCGCTAAAGAAAACCGATATCGCCCTAGAATGATTCGAGAAGCCATAGAAATTAAAAAACATCCAAATTTCAATAGGGAAGATGGCTGGGTACTACCATCGTCATGGGATCCTGTTATTAATATAATAAAATCAAATAATAAATCTTAACATAACAGACAGGTAGATGTAGTAAGCTCTTACTATGTGGATCAAAATTACAGCATTTCAGAATAATATTTTTCATTTGTAAAAGTATATAGTGATAGTGTTGCTTAGTAATTTGTCTTTTTAAATAATAGCAAACTAAATTAAAATTATTACCCTTAATTAATTTTAACTTTTTAAATTACACATAGAACAATTATATGGCTTAAATAATTAATACTATATTTTATATTTTTTGTTATGGTTATAAACGTAATAATGGGAACACTAAATATAGATTACTAATTAATATTTTTAAAATTGTAATAATTATAATAATAACAGCAAAAATTAAATAAATAATATTCCATATTCAATTATAAAACTAATTAAAATTATAAAAATGTTTAAAGTTAAAAAATATTGTAAGGTAATTGGTGCAATTTTCATTTTGTTAATTGTGGGTAGGCTGTCTGAAACAACTATACCTCCAAGACATGTAACACCTCAGTCTCTCCCGTGACTATGGATGCTGTAAAGCATTCGAAACGTCGGGAACCAAAAATGCAAATAAATCCACGAAAAAAACCGAAAAGATAATTTTATTTAAAATGTCAAATATTCGCGTAAATCTAAGAAAGTATTATGCATTTAAATTAAAAAAAAATTATATTTATTTAAAAAACTTACCTAAACCGGTAAATGAACAAGGCAGTAAAAAATATACTGTCAATATTTTATCGAACTAACAGATAGAGTCTATGGTAAGGATAAAATCTCTCGAACAAACATTGTATTTTACGATTAAAGAAAACCGTAACAATTATATATAATATATATCGACTCTAACATCGTAGAACAAACGTACGGGACGTGATAGAAAAGTGTTTTAAATATTGAAATATCAAGTTGTATTCAAAGAAAACATTACTTTATTTTTAAAAATAAGAATAACTGCATTTAATTAATGTATGCATACTTTATTATTTGCAAAAATAAGTTTTTCAAATTATTTCTTAAACGTATCATGGAAAATATAAGTGATCTTAAGTCAAAATAACACGGCTAATATCATGAGCTTTTAACTGACATACTAACATCTACGTTATTTTTAAAGACTCAATGAGGGTGAGTCGTTAGTATTATATAAAATATTTGGTTGTAAAAAGAATAGGTTAAACTATTTTGCAAAAAGTAATGATTGTTTACCCTTCCATTTTATAATAACTGTTTTTTAGATATGATTTTGGAAGTAAAATATTTCATAAGCTTTTAAAAATAAAAAAAAAAACATTAAGAAAATTGTCGAATTCGCCTAATCTTCAGTTTTTTTTATCGAGTGAAGTTTACGATAATAGTAGTTTGAGACCCTGGAAAGGACATAAGATACTTTTTATCCCGGAAATCATCCCTTAAGGGGGTGAAAATTTGAATGAAAGTTTGTATGGGGGGTGAAGCCATGGACGAACCCGAGCGAAGCGAAGGTGAGTCGCTAGTGTGTATATATATAATGAGTAAAACACTTAACTTGTGTATATATTAATAAAATAAATAATGAATAAACAGTATTTATAGCCGTATTATAGCCGGCACTTATTAGCACGGCTATACCGTTTTATAGCCGTCATATAGCCGTGATAATAATATATTAGGTACTTTATACAGTTGTTGTAAATAAAAATAATTAGTTTTCTTGCATTTCTTCAGTAGGACAGGCATGTCGCAAAACGTAGCTGTTGTTACCGGTTCGAATAAGGGGATAGGTTTTGCAATAGTTAAGCTGTTGTGTCAGAGATACGATGGGGTCGTGTACTTGACGTCGCGAGATGAAAAGCGAGGAAGGGATGCTCTGGAAGAACTCAACCAGCTTGGGCTCTACCCCGAATACCACCAGCTGGACGTGACCGATAGGGAGAGTGTTATCAAGTTCAGAGATCATATCAAAAATAAACACAGCGGTCTCGACATTCTTATCAACAATGCAGCGATGGGCAGTAGCTTAACTAAAAAAGGCTTTCAAGAGGATAAAAATATTATCGAAATCAATTATAAAAGTGTACTTACTGTTCAAGAACTAATTTTTCCATTGATTAGGAACACTGGGCGTGTACTAAACATATCAAGTAGCTGTGGTCATTTGTCTAATATTAGAAATAAATATTGGATTGACAGACTCTCTCGTAAAGACTTGACGGTTGATGATATAAACGAATTTGTAGAATGGTTTCTAGAATCTTCTAAAAATGGAACTTTTAATAAAGAAGATATAGTCGATAACGGAAGTTTTGCTGCTTACAGAGTGTCCAAAGTCGCTTTAAGTGCTTTGACTATTATTCAACAAAGGGAGCTTGAGGATCGGAATATTTCAGTGAACTCCATGCACCCTGGCCTCGTGCGGACCGACATGACCGTTGGCATCGGGATGTTCACAGCTGACGAAGCGGCCGAGACTCCTGTCTACTTAGTCCTTGATGCTCCTCAATCTTTGAAGGGTGCCTACGTATGGTACGACCGCCGAGAGCTCGACTGGTACGACTTCAAAGCAGATTATTATTTCACTATATCGTACGCTCGTAGTTGGCTCCTTCCAAGTATGTTTGCAAATTTCAAATACTATTTAGGGAAAATTTTTGGATGTAAATAAGTAGTGGAAAAATGATCTAAAATGTAATATCCACATTATAATATTATATTTTAATAGGAATATAATGGGAATAGGAACTTTAAAGGATTCTAAATAAAAGAAATGTTATCTTTGGCTTAAGCATGATACATTATGTGATAATTTTTTTTTATTTTACTTAGTTTTACTAACATATTTTAAATACAATATTTATTTATTTGTTTGTTTGTTCATTTATATGTTACATAGGCCGCTAACAGAGCATACGTTCCTACAATTGTACTTTTTGTTAACAAAAGAAAAATATAGACTAAATCATGTCCTAATTGTAAGCAATACTGCATTCTATTATGACAACATCATAATAATTCAATAATAGTAGTTTACAGTAAGCAAAAATCAAATTAAAATAAACGTTAACAGAAAGCATGTAATTAAAAACATAAAAATGATTTTTTTTATTGTAATAATTAAAAAAAAACTCATTATACAATGCGAAGTAGGTAATTTTTGCATTAGCTGTAAACGAGACCTTGCATTTAATGCCAGACGCTCATTAGACGCCTCCTATCCTGATACGAGCACCCCTCTGTAGTAAGACCTAAGACCTAGTTATTAGTCTAACGTTATTAAATTTTACTGAGAGGGCTTATATTCACAACGGTAGATTTGATACAGCATTATTATTTATTACAATTATTCTATGTTTCATTGATTTTATTCCTTTTAGTAAGGTTTTTAAAAAGTTGTAGTTTTTATTGAAAGACTACAATAATACACAAAAATAGGTATTAGTTGGTTATTTTGAGAAAAAAAAATTATATTATTTTGTATTTTTAAGTATTAGGTCTCTTTAAAGAGCTTATTTTTTTTCTTTACTATAATAAATAAAATCTGTTAGTTATTTTTATTCATTAACATTTATTTATGTCTCACTCAGCATAAAAATAATATTTAAAACATTGTTTGGTTTTATGTTTAGTTCTAGGACTCTTTGTTTATAATATTATTCCTTAGTATGAGCAAACCAATATTGCAATAATTTTAATGTACCTATTTCATGCGGATATATTAACTATACTAATGTATAAATAAACTGTTTTATTTAAAAAAACATGTTTACATTTTATAACGTTTAGTATAGATTTCTCAGAGATGACATATTTTCCCGCAGTAAAAAGTTTCCTATATGTTGACCCGGATAACCGACTACCATCATACCAAATTTCATCAAAATTCCTTCTGTGCTTTTTACGTGATGCGTTAACAGACAGACAAACAAAAATTCTAAAAACTATAGATTCGGCCTGTGTATCGATAATAATGTATATTTCAATTAATATTCAATGTACAGATTTTCATAAAATATTTAATGTACAGATTCGGCTTAGTTAGAATTTTATTATATGTATAGACAAGTGACTTGCCCTCGCTTCACTCGAGTGTATCTCTAGGTAAGTTTTATTTCGAGCGGAACCCTATTTCTTTTTCTAAAACAAAAGTAGCCTAAGCTTCTCCTTATAACAATAGATACCTGCCAGTGAAGGTCCCCTTAAAATCGGTCCAGCCGTTTCGGAGATTAGTAATAAGTAGGTACCGTATGCATTTAGTAAAAAACTGTTATTTTGACATTACAGACAGGCACTTCAATTTTATTCATCTGTACAGATTTATGGTAGAAAATTGTAAGCTAACACCTTCGACTTCTTGAAGCGAAGAAATAAATTACCTATATATTTTTTTAATTTGACATCATAATTTGTCTACAGGAGATGTGTTCTACGTGAATAATTTTTGAAGTCGGTCAATAATTGAGTGCCGCAAATAAAGGGTCACGGCGGCAAAAAAAATCGGGCAAAGATAAAGCAACAAAATGTCAGCCGCGAGCCTCGCAGCGCGCGCCGTCGTCGGTGACCCTTGTTGTAACTTAGCTTATTTATTTGGGAGTTTACATTTGTTTACATTCGTAATAAAAACCCATGTCGACGAGATCGGCATGGCGGGTAATACACTGTACTTTATGAAACAATATTTTTAAAAATTGGATTTAGAGAGTTTTAGAGACTTTAATTTTACAAACTTATGCTTAAATAAATTTAAATAAATTATTAAATAAATTAAAATATGCTTAAATCTATCTGCCTAAAAGTCTATAAATATGATTCCATATAAGGTATTATATTTATATTATTCTAAAAATTAAGCTAACGAAAAGAAGAAGGACGATAACTATCGATACTGATGTTAAATCCATCAAGTAGCCTAGATGTAACTTTACAATCTAATATGTTAAAATTCGGAGTCGAATCGGAACTGTAATATATTTTGGAAAATCTTATTTAAATAGTCATTATTATCGATACAGAGGCCAGATCTATAGTTCTTAGAATTTTTGTCTGTTTGTCACCGCATCACAAGATAACTACTGGATAGATTGTGATGAAGTTTGGTATGATGATAGCTGGTTATCCGGGTCAACATATAGGATACTTTTACTTCAGGAAAATATCTCATCTCTAAGAAATCTCTACAAAACATCAAAAAGTAACTAGGGACGAACCCGACCGGAGCAAGGGTGAGTCGTTAGTCGTATATAAGTGTAAAGAAATATTAAATGGTAATGACATATTACGATTTAATGACATAATGATTAAACTTTTGTCATGACAGTGTAATTTTCTAATTTTCTATTGTTCAGCGACTATAATTTATTATATATGTAACTCTGAACTTATATTTTTTGGTCTTTTTTTTTAACGTTGGGAAATTCATTTACGCACGACGTGTGGGACTCACCGGCGTAATATAGCCAGTACTACCCACTAAAACCCAACAAAACCTTCCTCCGTCTTAATGGGGCGTCGCAGGATCGCTTACGCATTCAACTACGACGCCCTGACGGCAGGTCTGCCGAAGCAGATCACCACAACCATGGGGTTGCTCCACAGTCCACTCTGCTATCAGAGAAGTACCAGGAGCAACCCGCATGGTACACCGCCCCCCGAAGAGGGCCACCTATTATTTCTTTTTATAACTTCAAATAATGCTTAACAAATAGACCAAAAAATATAAGTTCAGAGTTACATATATAAATTCGAAAAAAACCCTCCTTCATTGCAAATAAGGTACAGAATAGCGTATCTTATAATTCATTATTGTACTTCAATGATTTTAAAACCATTTTCCTATTTGTATAAAGTATAATATATTCATTAAATATTCGCGTCTCATTACATCTGTAAATAACACATTGTAGTTGTTACGTCATTAATTAATATAATTAATTCGTCTGAGTCAATATTGATATTGGTTTAGTTCACATAAAGAGTAAACAGGGATCTCGATAGTAATGCGATTAGATGAATCAATCGCATGAGTCGTACAGTAGGGGAGCCCAAGAGGGGATCATCATCATAAACTTTATAGTCGATTTTTGCCTCTTCGGCTTGTGCAAATCGGCAGATTATTGAATTGGACACTTTTCAGGGTGTGACTAGCCTACCACACCTTAATCTGACGGTTTCAAGTATTTCTACTTTATCAAAACATTTTTTAAATATTTTAATCGGCTTCCCTAGACGCGCCCCTTTATATAGGAGACTTATATTGTGGTGAAAGTACTCAATAGAGTGCAAGGTAACCTCTTTTATGTTAATCTGCCGCGCTCGAGTAACTACAGAAAATCCCCTCTTGGGCTCCCCTACCATTAGCGTGCACTGTGTTGGTGCAGTGTGTGGGTACTGAGCAGCCTTAAGCGTACACTGTACAGATATGTGTTTTTTTATGAAGATCAATTAACAGTATGAAAATTTGAGAAATCAAATCAGATCAGTAAATCAAATTAAAATATACTTTATGAAAATAGACTTTTACAAGCACTTTTGAAAGTTTTACATAAAAATTTCTTTTAAATTAAATCTAAATGAAATGTCAGTCGGTAAGTCTGTGAGGAACCTACCGCCGGTTCGGAATGCAATTCTGCTGAGAAGAGCCGGTGAGAAACTCAACAGTTGCTCTTTTTAAATATAATAATAATTTACAATACATTAATACAAAGTTGTAATAGGTATCTCAAATGTTTATAGATACTCGTATGTACATACATATGTGGAAAAATTGTGAATGTTATGTCCAAAAGTTTTTAGTGTACTCGTATAAAGTATAATTGGAAAAACTGATAACTATTTTCGTTTGTCACATAAGTAAGTACTTCGTATAATATCAGAATTAATCATATTTGCAAAATAATGAATTGAAGGCGTCGGCCTTCAATTCATATATTTTGTGTTTGCATTTCGTTTAATCAGATTTCATGATAATTAATGTGTAGAGCATAAAAGTTTGTGTATTACAATTTTATTTCAAACTATTTTAATAATTAAATACGTTCCATAAAGAATATATTTCATAAGAAGTATAATATTTCCGGGAACGAGTAAGCAAATGTTTTGTTTTTAAAAAGCGGCTGCTTGTTACTGCACGTTTTGTTATTATACGAAGAATATGAAATAATAGAGACAGCGTTGTAGAATTAGTCAAGAACTTTTTAGAAATGCGCTGAGAATGGATGACATTGTCAGTAGAGTCATCAAATTTATTAATATTTCTGTAGTACTGTGTTTGAAGCTTATTTAGAATGTGGGGTGAATAAAATATGAAATTTGTTAATATTATTGTCCTAACACTTTAGGTATAACTTTTGAAATCTATACCTAGTATAGTATTATATGATCTGTGTCTATACTAATATTATGATGAGGAAAGATTCTTTTGTTTGTTTGTTTGTACAAAATAAGCTCCGAAACAAAAGGACCGATTTAGATGAAATTCGGTAAGAAGATAGTTTGAGACCCTGGAAAGGACATACCATAGTTTTTATCTCGGAAATCATCCCTTAAGAGGGTGAAAATTGGGATGAAAGTTTGTATTAGGAAGCAATAATAGGGAAGAACCCGAGCGTAGCGAGGATGAGTCGCTAGTGATAGATAATTTTGTTATTATAAAATTTATGTTTACATAACATAAAATTCTATTTAATATTCTTACAAATGCGCACTTTAGTGTACCATAAAATATAGTTATTTGAAAATTTTAATCTTCAAATTTGGACAACACTGGTCAAAGACTGAGGTAACATAATATGGCTTATTATGTTTCGTCAATGTACGCTTCAGTAATTTATTCAATAAATGCTATTTTATATTTTATAATTAAAATAATTAGCTTTCAAATTAAGAGCGCAATTAAAAATGGCCTCATTAAAATGTAATGGAATATAACTCATTCACATCGACTGTGCGTAAATAATAAACAGCAAACCGTTTGCATTCGCAGTAAAGGCGGAGTTCAAAAAAAATAATTATAAACGGATTATACTATCGGTCTACTATATAATATAAATGTGAAAGGTTGTATGTGCGTTGAAACGGCTGGTCGGGCTTGGAATAAATTTTATACACAGTGAGACTATGACTTGGAATAGCTCGTACTGGGCTACGTTAGCCGTATGTATGCCCTAGTACTTGTGGGTACTATACATTTAAATATAGCTAAGAAAAGAGTTACATTGTAATATCTATAAACTTAAGACAACGATAAAAGTAGTCTATGTCAAATTCGGGCCCATACATTATTTCTATGTAACACGCTTCTACGTTAAAGAGACAATTTAAGAAGTACACTTTGCATTTATAATGATTACAGAAAGTTATTATTCACTAACTTGATACTGTGAAATAATCTAACCGTGCTTTTCCAAGATAAACTTTCGTACCACCACATTATAGAAAAAAAACTGATGATCCAATTAAAGAGTATGAGTACATAAGAGGAAGTTTGAGAGCGCATGTGACGAGAAGAGTGATGGAAATGAATGTAGATCGATGCAGAGGTAGAAGAAGACCGAAGAAAAGATGGATATATAATGTAAGACAGGGGGACAGGTGAAAGAGGGGGGAAAGGGGTGAATGATGAGATGACGAGCAATAGGAGAGAGTGGAAGAGGAAGACTTACTGCGCAAACTCCAAGTAACTTGGGAAATGCACATGATGATAACTGATGATCTAATTAATTTTTAATCATATTTATGAAAGTAACTTAAATTAAGATTTAAATATTTATATTATATTTAAGTTTGTGTTGTAGTTTTTTAATTTTATTTCGTTCACTCCTCTACACGTAAAGACCTATGGCCCACACAATGTCACACTATACGAGTGTCTGCGCCTAATATTTAAGCTACATTAGTGCCGATGTCAGAGCGAAATGTTCAAACATTGTAAATTTACTCTAACTAATATACGTTATTGAATAATTTCCACAGTGTGCGCACCGAGCGACGCGAGCACGTTTGATTTCTGTTTACAGCATTAAGCTATAATTCTGGGTAATGTGAAATTACTTCGCACTTTAGATTTAGTTGTTAAATTATATCAGAGATGTTTGAATTATGTTCGCAATAATTGTTAAGTTTATACTTATGTTGCGATAATGGTAACGATTTAATTATGTATGTAGACGGAGTACGTACTACGTAAAGTGATCAGTGAATGGCAGTAAGCTGAGGTGTTGAAATATGTTTAGGTTTTATAGACAATATGGCCAATATTTTTTCTGTCTTTATGACATAAATATAATAAATATAAATCTGTTGGGACATTAATACACAGCACCATCTAGTTCCATGGTCAGCTACGAGGCTTGTGTTGTGGATACCAGATAGTTGATACACTACACATATATAACTTTAAATACATACATATATAAATATAAACACCTATGACTGGAGTACCAACAGTTGTGCTCATCACACAAATGAATGCCAGCAGCGGGACTCGAACTCGCGACCGCTGGCATAATGGGTAGAGTCACTACAAACTGATTATGATTATACTGTCTGTTTGAGGAAAAACACTAACCGTTATAGTTCGTGTACGCATGCAACATACACATATATGTACATAAGAAGAGTATTTTGTAATTAAAAAAAACAGTGGATTGGGCCTTTGACACTCCCCTTCATCAAACAAAATTATTATACGTAGGCAGTGTTACTTTCTTCACCTTAACAAAACTCCTAGATATATGTACGACGATTATTATTATTATTTAATTGCGAGTATTTTGCACTGAATCTTAAAATATAATATGTTTACTACGAACGTACGTTGTCTACACAATACATATGTTTTGGGCTTATTAATTTAAAAAAATCTACTAACTTAAATAAAACGTGCGATAACCGCGTGTTGATCATGCGTTCATTGCGCGTCTAACGGCTCGGCTACGACTTCAGCAAACGAAGCAAGATATTTTGAATTCGAGGGAAGGAGTGCACGAAGTGAATAAAGAGCGATATAAGTACGGCGAATTCTGTGATTTATACAAAGAATATAGGAAAGATCCAGACAAATTTTTGAGTACACAAGAACGAGCGTAGAAACATTCGATTATTCTTCAACACATAGAAGTTCATTTACAACATCACATCCGATCAAGAAGGGTTGTCACCAATTCAGAGAAGTAATTTCTCACGTTAAGGTGAGTGTAAATAAAAAACAAACATAATCATAACATTATTTATTTACGTTAAATTATATAAACACATAATTTATTTACTATAATCATCACAGAATGAATTTTAATTATTACTTATAGTAAAAAATAAAATTAAAATAATTAGCCGTAATCTTAGTGTAATAATCTGTGTAATCTTAGTAATTGGTTGTAATAATGATGGTTATAAAAATAAATAAATATTAAAAATATATAATAATAATAATGATTGGCCATAAAAATAATGGTATTTATTTATTTATAATATGCGCCTTCATAATCTTAGCTGGTCACATATTGCCATCACTACCGTAATTGGTGTTGTAAGTAGTAGGAAAATGATGTGAACAGTAACCACTTGATGACTAAGTATCTCCATACATATTCATAACCATTTCGTCCATCAATACTGGGTTTATTTTATTTCGCACCCTCATTTTTTTCATTTCATTTCAGATTGGACTCGTTTTCTGCATTTCTGCTGTTGACAAGTCGCCGCTTAGTTTGTCACTGTGCCACTGCACGGGTCTATGTAGTGGCATTACGTTTACATTACATTGGGTCGCGCATACGTTTAATCCCTTCGCCCCACGCGCTGCGCGCCTCTGCAGCGATTTACTTGGCAAAAATCACACGCGTTGCCGCCTATTGCGGCATCTCGTGACGTGATTTAAAATTTTAGTACACTTGTTCTTACCGCTCGCCGCCCCGCGCTAAGCTGTCGCTGATAGCGGCGAGGTCGTGGCCAGGTTGTAATAATTAGCGTCGAGCACACGTTGTTGTTGTGTTTATAGCAGGGCTCGGAACCGGTTTAAAAAAAAAACAGTTTATTTCGGTAATGTAATAACTAATTCATCGCTGGTTTTTTAACCGGTTAATAAAAACGAACGGTTAAGTAAACCGCAATAATAGTGGTTAATGGTTATTCCTAAAGAAAGTTGGATTGTGGTTTTGATAGTCAAATAAATCGGTTTATTAATAAATAAGAAACGCGCAAGCATCCTTCTACTAAGCCATTCACCATTAGCAAAGAGGCGCCAAATTTAAACACGCAAAAATTCATTTTTGCTAAATTATCGGTAAATTTTGTTCATGGAATCTAAATTCGTCATAAACTGTACTCCCTGTCAAAGACCAAAATCGGTTTAAAAATTGAACGGGTTTCTGAGCCCTGGTTTATAGGCCCGAGTATTCGTATGGCATCTGATTGGTTGATTCGAGAATACAGATTTGATTCCTGCACGAGGCAAATGTTTTGTATATTGATCGTATAAATCTCGAACTTGTTATGGCAAAGTGTATTGTGTATTGTTGTTCTGACTCTCGATACCGTAGTACTGTTGAAGACAGAAGAAATTGTTTTTTTCGGGGGAATTTATATTTCACTAAAGATAGTGCCTGGAGATGAAGAAAGTTTTGTTTGTTTTTGTGATTATTGTTCACGAAGACTTCTCTCGTGGTGTATGTCTAATTCGCTTTGACTCAATGGCATGACTTCATATCATAGGCAAGTTATAAATAATCTGAATATTTATGTTAAGATCTATTTGCGTTAGTGTTTGTATAACTTCTGAACGACTTGACCGATTGAGGTCGTGCTCGATAAAACAAATATATTTGTTTTGTCGGCGATTGTTTGTAACTTTGCTGAGATTTGATAGGTAGCAATGTCGTTGTTATATTACCATTCCATATTTATGTACCTAAATGGCTCATATTCATAGTACATCTTGGTCTGGTGCCAACAAAATAACAAAATATGAACATAATAGCTGGCACTATAATCATGTTTAATTAATATACATATATTACATATATAATATATTTAAACGAGCAATTCTTGTATATATATAATCTGAATCTCGGAAATGGCTCCAATGATTTTTATGAAATTTAATATACAGGAGGTTTCGGGGGCGATAAATCGATCAAATTAGTTTTATGTGAGAAAACGTGTGTATTTGAGTTTTCATGCGGGTTTTGTTTCACATTACTCTACGCAAAATATGGTCGCTAATTCGCGCGCTAGGACATAAGTATCGTGAGGTGTTGTAGTGTGTGCGCAAGCGATCCTGCAACGCCCCATTGCACTGCAACGAAGGGTTCCGCTGTGGGTTTTAGTGAGTAGGAGTCTCACAGTACCTTACCCGTTATGACGGCGGGCAGGGTCCCCATGATGGGTTTCCCCAGCGACAACAAAAAAAAGGACATAAGTATCGTGGTCAAGCGGCCAAGGCGCAATTTTGACAATCACAGGTGTCTGGGTTCGTATCCCGGTCGGATACAAAGTTTTTCTTTTGTTTTTTTTTGTATATATTCAAATTTTTAGTTTGTTTTTTTTTTAATGTTTTTTTGGCCAAAAACTCAGTTGCCCAGGTACTTAGAGATAAACTGATCGCTCTACGCCGTGCAATATAAGATGGAGGTCAGTTTTTAAGGTTTTGAAATATACAGTAATGTATTCAGCCCTTTTTATCGTCCCACTGCTGGGCACGGGCCTCCCTTCAGTATGACGGGAATCAGGCCATAGTCCACCACGCTGGCCAAGTGCGGGTTGGCGGACTTCACATGTCTTTAGAAAACTTGCTAAGTTCTCTCAGACATGCAGGTTTCCTCACGATGTTTTCCTTCACCGTAAGGCAAGTGGTAATCATGTTAGAAATGATTCGCACATGAAAATATCAGAGGTGCGAGACCCGGGATTTGAACCCGCTTCACTCGGTTTCTCAAGCGAGCGCGTTACCACTGGGCTACCACTGCCTTTTTTAATACAGTAATAATGAAGCCGAAATCTTTAAATAGAGAGATAGGTGGGTTTCACTATAAATATATTAATGATATATATAAAATAGTAAGGTGCGTAAAAGAAAACGGTAAGTGAGCCATCATAATGTAACGAACTACTTTTGCACGTACTTAAAGACGACTAAAGTAAGTCTATGCTAAGGTTCAAAGAGATTTGAAGAGTGGGACCTATTTTTGTTTAAAAATAAAAACGGTCAAGTGCGACTAGAATTCGCACACGAAGGATTCTGTACCATCGTACATTTACTTTTTATTAATATGATTTTTATTCTATGTATGTACTATATTAACTTCGATGATCGATTACGAACGTTAAAAAAATGTTTCTTGTATTTTTATTTTTTACTAGCATTGCCTGCGGCTCCGCCCGCGTTCAGATGACCAAAAACCAAATTCTTATGTTTTACATATTAGTATACTCTTACATTGCAGTATTTGTAATTTTTCTCAAAAATGAGATATTTTCCCGTGATAAAAAGTATCCTATAAGTTGACCCAGATAATCAGTCTGTCCGTCTGTCTGTCTGTCTGTCTGTTACCGCATCACATAAAAACCACTGGACAGATTTTGATGAAATTTGGTATAATGATAGCTGGTCATCCGGGTCAACATATAGGATACTTCTATTATTATTATTCATGTTGGGTGTGGTGCCGGGGTCGGTCCTAGCTGCGTCGACCAGTTTTGGTCCATTGTAACTTAGGATACTTCTAACTGCGGGAAAATATGTCATCTCTGAGGATTCTATACAAAACGGTAAAACGTAAATATATGCACATAAACTGAGACTATAATTTTTTTCTGGACCAATACAAATATATTCGATGAAAAGTTACGAGTATGTAAGTTTATCAACGTCAGACTCACTTTACCTTATCAGGTTTAGAGAAGGCAATGCGTCTGCTTCACTACGTGTTAATGTTTTCGCCGCAACACCTAATCAATTAAGATAAGCCTAAGAGATGGAGAATGATGTATGATTGTTTTTAATAAGAAAAACCTATACTGGAGACCCGAATAAAGGCGAGTTCATATTATTTGCTGTTTTCTTAAGGGCTTGTAATTGTGTATACTTTATTATTATTATTTATTATTTAATACTTTATTACACCAGAAAAGAAGTACAATTTTAAAACACATATTATATAGAAAAAGAAAATATTTCAGTGTAAAGGCGGCCTTATCACTTAAAGTGATCTCTTCCAGGCAACCCATAAACCGATAAGGGAACTCTTAAGGTAGAATGGATAGGGGTTGGCGCAACAAAAAACAATATAACATACTTACTTATACGGTACATACTATAAATTACACATAAGTTTATGTATATAACATAAAAATTACAACAAATCGTTATTCGAAGAGGATACGTAACGCGATTAGTTTAAGGTAATTTCGAAAACATAATTCATTTATCAAACGTATGTGCATTATCTGGAAAGAAAACACGCGATAAAGGAATTATCTCTGCGAGGAATGTATCTACTCGTAGAGTCTTCTATTTGTAACGATGTAAATAATTTTTCGTCTTGCCAATACACATGTGTTGTGTTTTCTTGTTCTTAAATAGATTAAAAAATAAGCAAGCCCTTACTAGTTTTAAATTTAAAATATTTAACGTTTACGTATTTCATGGTTCTGCCTTGGCGGTGTAGTGGCTAGCATGTACAGCTGCACACCCGGAGGTCCTGGGTTCGAGTTCCGTGTCGGGCCAAGTTAGTTAGTTATTGAGTCTTTCTGTATAGTAAGTCTCAGTAACAGCCCGGAGTTGGGAAGGTGGCGGTGTTTCACCCCCGTGCCTCGGAGAGCACGTAAAGCCGTCGGTCCTGCGCCTTAACTCTCACTGGTCGTGTCGAGTGGTCGTCCCACCAGAGTATGAGAGTGACAGGAATAGAGAGTGCACGTTGTGTCTGCGCGTACACTTGAGCACTATAATATCTCCTGCGCAGTTGGCTAGTCTCAATGAGATTGGCCGCCGTGGCCGGAATCGGTCGGGAGAACATCATCATCATCATCATTTCATGGTAGTTTTAACTCATTATTTAAAGTGCATACGTGTTCCAATTTCATAATAACCCGACAGTTAGACATTAATGCAGCTTTTACTTTTAATACATTCTATCAGAGAATATTTATTTAAGCTGTTTCAATATAGAATCTAAATACATTTTACATATAACTTGTAAGATTGACAATGACTAAGCTATTCGGTCCTTCGAGGAGGAAGCCTACGCTCTTAGTCTTAGGACATGCAACTCAGTAAAAACAAATCGTATATTTTCTATATACATAACAAGATTGTCGTATCTTCAATATTTTCCAAAATTCATTTAATTAGCTTCTAAAGTCCAATTAAAACATTTTGTTTCATTTTATAACGAGTCATTAGAGAATTCGGGTAGCTACGTACGTACATATATAGATAACATTAGGATACTTTTGTTTAAAAATTCGTAATACATATTTTAGTCTCACACAGACCTCAAATCATTCTTGCAGTAATCATTCCACTTTCAGGATTTTTTATTGAAATTTATGGGACCAACCGTGAAGTAAAACTTAGTTATTAAAAAGAATTATGCAAGTTTACATTTGCCAAAAACAACTCGTATAAAAAATTTAAAAAAACCCCGACTTCCAGGCACTAAAATGTAAAAAATAACTAAACGGGGGTTTACATTTAGAATAGATACCAAATCAGATATTTTTGAAGTCGGTGCCAGCCGATACAAAGCAATTCTAATATATTTCGTAAAATATATCATAAATTGATGTATAATATTTTAACTATAATTAGAGTTCATACCTAATCATAATTTACCTATTAGATATTCATATCTTAAAATGTTGTCAGCAGCTTATCTATTCTAAATGAAAACCCCCTTTCAGTTATTTTTTATATTTTAGTGCCTGGAAGTCGTTTTTTTAAGTTATTATTCTTCCATTTTTAGTGTAGGCGTAAAAAGCAAGTAATTTGTAAGAAGAAAGTTTTTAATATCATATTCGATTGAGCAATTTATTTATAAAAATATTTTTTGTAGATTTTTTTTTAAAAACCGCTCGACCGATTTCGATAAAATTTTTATGTGACCACCTGGGAAGTATACCCTTCGAAACAAAAAAATCCAAATCAGTTCGTTTTCGTCAGGCGTTTTCGAGTAATCGCTGAACATACATAAAAAAAAGAAAAAAAAAGACTCCGACGAATTGAGAACCTCCTCCTTTTTGGAAGTCGGTTAAAATACACAAAAACGCATAAGAAGCCTCTTTCTATTTGAAATGTTTTAAAAAAAATATAGTGAAATTTTGTTTGAATCGGTTAAGTAAATTGAAACCTAATCACGCCAATCATTATCTTTTGTACGGTTGATCTTCAGATTGAGATGCGTAAATAATTAAATACAAGGGCGTTGTCTATTACCTCCTCAAGCGGAGATATTAAATGGAGACTAAGTTTTCTCACGAGATTTTTTTTACTTTGACTCGATCCGGGAGTCGAACTTCCAACTAAACCACTAAGCTATTTTATTAAATTTATGAATCTGATTTAACATATGTACCTAGTTCTAATATTTTTGTTTTGAATGCTTTTTGATCCGATTTTTGATAAATATAAAAGTTTGAAATGTGCGCGGAGAACGCGTTGATTAGAAATTAAATTAGGTCAAAGAGC
Organism: Brenthis ino; assembly: GCA_921882275.1. Taxonomy (NCBI): domain Eukaryota; kingdom Metazoa; phylum Arthropoda; class Insecta; order Lepidoptera; family Nymphalidae; genus Brenthis; species Brenthis ino. The sequence goes on along the minus strand of OV170226.1, from coordinate 3,105,552 downwards.
CAACATTTTTTTTTATGTTTGATGACATAAAATAGCAATCATGTCACAGTTTGTGACGTCATTCCAGAAACACTATAAAATAACGATGTTCAAGCAAATTGCAATTTTACATATTCTTATATAGTTTTAATGCCAACATTTCTTTTTACTGTTTAATGTTTATATTTAAACAATATTATAGCTATGTAAATAATTAAAAATAAATTAAAATGTACATTCTATCACGTAAGTAATAAAATATAAATTTATTATTTAAATGACGTCGCAGACACTGTAAAGTGTAAACAAAAGTAAGTCCACACCTTCATTAGGTTTTTAAATCCCCAGTGGAATTTGTTCGTGTTTGCGGCGCGATGGCTTCACGAGGGCGCGGCGTTGGCGTAATGTATGCGACAAACTGTCGCGAAAATAAAAAAAGTTTTTCTTTTCCTCAACATTCTAAGTATAAAAATAAGGACACGGGATATTAAGGTATTTTGAACATATTATTTACAATTATATTTTTATGTACTTGCACTTTCCTTATTATATATATGTATACTAATATGTACTTATTATAAATAGAAAAAAAATTTTTTTCTCTGTTTGTAATAGATAAACTAAAAATCCGCTAATCCGATTTAGAATAAATTTGGTATGAAGATAGTTTGATACCCTGAGAAGTGATAAAAGGAAAGGGGGTCAAAAGGTAAATGAAAGTCTGTATGGAGAATCAATCATTTCTCAAGTAAGAGATATAATACTCATCATACCTATGTATATAATATGTATAATGTATATATTAATATATAGCCCATCTATTTCATACTAACCGTTATAACGTACTTAGGGACGAATTTGAGCGAAACGAGGGTGAATCGTTAGTAATGTATAATTTTATAAATACCTTCATGAAATGCTATTTCTTTTACAGTAGTCTTGTTATTTCTATAAAGTTCAAAAACGAGTTGAATGCGACTTGGATATTTTAGCCACAAAACTACTCTGTACACAAAATATACTTTACTGTAGAGTCAGTGAACCGAGTTATTGAGTGAAATGTAATTATTCAGGTTCCAAGGGTAAAGTTTTATTTCAGAAATTCGTAACATAATATTTCGATTATGTCTGAATATTGCGACCAAATAAAAAAAATACCTATCGTTGTAATCATTTGAATTATAATTCTTAGAGAAACATGGTAACAATTTCATGTTAAGGTTCAATAGAGTAATAAATAAATTCATATGTTAAATAAATATGTTGGGACATTTACATACAGCATGGTAAGCTACGAGACCTGTGTTATGGATACTAAATAGTCGATACACTACACATATAAAACTTTAAATACATACATATTATAAATATAAACAGCCATAACTGGGATACAAACATTCGTGTTCATCACATAAATGAGTGCCCCCAGCGCAACTCGAACCCGCGACCGTTAGCAGAGCCAATAGGGTCACTCCAAACTGAGCCAAACGTGTCGTATTTACCTACACTACTACTACTACTACTACTACTACTACTACTACTAGTTAGTAACCTACACTAAAGAAACTAAGATATTCATAGTATTATAATAATTAAATTACAATAATAACAGAATGTAGTGTACAGGTGACAAGACCGTATATTTAACGGTTAGTTTGAGAGCTTGATTCAAAGAGCTGCAGCGGCTCAAGGAGAGCGCTGTCCAAGTTACAGAATGGCAGATTATAAAATACTAAGTTAAACGTTCGCTTTAAACTCAAAGTTTGTATTTTAAACGAAAATATTATTCCGAACTTTCACCGAGTCCACTTCAAAGGACCGCAACCAGCCGTCTGTGCACAGTTATATTTAACTATGATTTATTTGCAAGAGCTAAAGATAGTGTGGGATTCGTAAAATATATATATAATCACGAAAGTTTATTTTGGATATGTTTTTACTATAGGTTTTATTTTGCTATGTTGTCAGTAAATATTATGTTAGTTTGCTAAAATCGTCTAAATATTATATGTCAATATATTTTTGTTATTTCGTCTACAGGAAAGGGTCGATTGAAATACATAATCTGTCCTCCATTTTTGTTTGTCCTAAGGATGTGACCCGTAACGTATGTTTCTGTTAATAAATCATCAATCAAATGATTGGTATTTATAAACATACAGGAACAAAAAAAATCTGAACAATTTTGCATTTCTTGAATGTGACTTAATTATTAATATATTGGTGAAAAATTGAAATTATTATTAGTTCCTTCATAAATCATAAGACGATATTATTTCATTAAACCCTTTAATGACAACTTTGTGGATTTTGAAAATACCTACTTATATTATACTAGTTGTTACATTATTATTTATATAGTAAACATAGAATACACCAGTTACTCAACAGATTCTGGATATATAGATTCGATTCTCAGCAGAGAGCGGCCACAGTTTATGTGGTGCGTAGGGATATTACACTAAGTGCAAAGTACGTATTGTTTAAAAATATGGAACTAACAACTTTCAGCCATTATCTTCGGTACTGGCTGTTATTTACCATTTTAATATATGTAAGGCTTTCTAGATCATAACGTTTAAAGTTCTGACAACAGAACATAAAGCATGCTGCATTGTTTTCCAAACTTCGCAGTATTTCAGAACAGCGGTCTGCGGACCAAGTTGGTCGTCCGCGCTTATTGTGCCTTCATAGAATCAGTACTCCAAAAGGTAAACTAAATGATTAAATCATATCATATCTTAATGCTATCATGAACTAGGAATCCACCCAGGGTTTACTTATGCCTTTCCCATAACTCTGTAAACTTTCGTAATATATTAAAATCATACGAGAATCACTTTGTGACTGGATATAACTAGCCTCTGCAACTTTCAAGCCTAGTATTTTAAGCAACAAATAGCATTCGTTCATTGTTACGTTGCTACATGAAAGAAAATAAACCAATAAACGGACGAAAGCACTTTCGCATTTATTAAATTTATAAAAAAAAGAATATTCTAGATACATAGAGCTGATACAATGAAGTATTATCAATATTATACATTTTTTTTGTTTTTATTTTGACAATAACTATTTATATTTTCGTATGAGTCCTACTCCCAAGTCCCACTTGGCTTTTTTTAAATTAATTTATTATTTTAAAGTTGATTAATATCTTTCTTCTGTACATTTTTGTAGCACACAATTTCACTCTCGTACGGATTGAATATATCATGTTTTGGCCTATAATAATGTGATCAATAAATAAATGTATTCAGCCCTTTTTAACGTCCCACTGCTGGGCACGGGCCTCCCTTCAATACGAGGGGGATCAGGCCATAGTCCACCACGCTGGTCAAGTGTGGGTTGGCGGACTTCACGTGTCTTTTTGAAAACTTGCTAGGTTCTCTCAGACATGCAGGTTTCCTCACGATGTTTTTCCTTTTACTAACTCTACCGTTAAGACAAGTGGTAATCATGCTGGAAATGATTCGCACATGAACATATCAGAGGTGCGAGACCCAGGATTTGAACTCGGTTCACTCGGTTTCCCAAGCGAGCGTGTTACCACTGGGCTACCACTGCCTAATAAATATCGAATATAAACTCCATTATCTTATATTTATTTATAATTATTTATAATATTATAAATGTGAAAATTTTGATGAATGTTTGTTTCGATTTAGTAATCATGTCTGGACAGCTGAACGGATCTGGATGAAAGGCATGGAGATAGATTATAGTCTGGTATATACATAATATAATAGTACATAGGCTATAAGCATAGACTTTATCTCGGAAACGTGTACAGTTCCCGAGGGATAGATTTTTTTTTCTAGAAGTGAGCTCGAGCGTAGCTAGGGAGTCGCTAGTATATAATAAATATTATTTCATATAGATGATAATTATAACCTTATTTTATAGAAATATTAAACTAATTTAATTAAATAAAATGTTTGTTGATTCTGTTATTGAACAATTATACGCTTTTATAAACAACAATGTATAATACGCTTGTATAATAAAGTTCCAAGCAACATTTTCGATTTCCAATTCCAATTCAGAATTTTACTTACATCCACTTTCTTTACTGCGTGAAGCACTTATATATATAGAAACTTTCGAATTCAAATTTTATTCTTATCATACAATTCAAAATTTATCGATACATTTGTATTTTCATGAATAATTTTTAATTATATTACTGCAGTTCCTTTGATTCATTAAACATGTATATATTCGAAACGTTAATTTATGTACGTGTGTCTGTCACTTGCAAATACACCGAACCGTTCTTGGCAGCGCCTCTCTCCGTGCCGATATTGCATTGGCATATTTCAATTTGCTCAATGGCTGTGATTGTTTCACCAATGTTTGTATACATTGCGAGTTATATACGTGTAAGTGTAGTTCAGTTTAATAGTAAAGATTTAATGTATAATGATTACGTTGATGGTTTCTCGTTGAACGTTGTCTTTATTGAGGGTCCGACGAAGCTAAACGTGCGAGGGTCATCTGATCGAACTAACGGCTCCCCCGAGCTCGGTGCTTGAGAATCGTAGATACATTTCGCACTGTTGCACTCGCTATTGACATGTAGCTAAATAATTCAATCCAAACTCTTGTATACATATATTTCCACAAGTATTTCATCTAGAAAATACTTTTTTGTTGTTTGGTACCTACATTTTGTTGCCAGCAAGACCATGACAGCAAGGCGAATATTATTAGCGGTACGCATTCCTTGCATCATATACAAAATTATTTAATTAGTTACTTTGGTAAAAAACATATTTAGGATGTCCAAGTGGGCGCCGTTTCGTAGGACGTCCGAAGAATCGATGGATTGACGAAGATCAAATAATAAGTTCGAGTAGCCGGTGTTGATAAATTGAAACATATGTACTTTTGTACCAATTACTACTAGACGCGTTGATAAGCAGAGGATGAAAGAAAATCTTACTTAGGATTTTGGTCCCATATAAGTTCCAATTCATCATCCAAAGCAAGTTTTAAATTATGTAATCTTTGTTTGCACAATACGTAGAGTATTGTAGATAATGGTTGTATGCAATGTTCTTGGAAGGAGACTCCCGCCTCGGGGGGACGCCGTGATCGAGACAAATATGCTATGTACTGCTAACATTGATCTGAAGTCCATTAGGTTTGTTGACCAGCGCAGCGACCGAGCTCGGGAGACACAATTTTACCTCTAACGGTCCATTATAATCTAATAGCCTATCTGGCTTCGTCTGATTGTCTTGTTAAATTGTTTACAGATTTGTTATGAACGGATGAAATTTTGAGAACCTCTGAAATATGAGATTTATTTGTAATGTCGAAACTTTAAAAATGTCATATGATACTAGCGGCTTCTCACTTAGATGTTTTATTAAATATTTTTTTCCGATTGGTAAGCCATGACAGAACAGGCTATCAAAATTTTAGACTTTTGGTTCAGAAGTTTGGTTAGGCCATTTATAAATTAGTCTGGATAGGTTTTATATATAAATACATATCTTTTCATTAATGTTTTAACAAAAAATATGGCCAAATTCTATAGCCATAAATAAATGTGTTAAAATCTTCTGAGACCAATAAACCGCTAGATATAATTTCGCAGATTTACGTCTTGAGTTTAATTTGATAGTGACAATTGCCAACGGCAGATCATCCTCGTAAAGTTTTGCGGCCGTTATTTTACTACCTATCGCGCACTTATGACATTTTTATAACTATTATACGAACTATGAAACTGGAAATACTAAAATATATGATCTGTACAATTCAGCGGTCTTGAATGGTTTGAAGTTTGACAGAAAAAAGTTATTAAGAAATAAAACAAGTATTAAAAATAAAGTAGGTATGGGCGAAGCATAGAAGGCTTCCTAGAAAGTCGCTATGAGGACAAAATTTCAAACTTCTACGTCTGGAATTTTTTAATGAATATATAAAAGCGTATTCTATTGTCTAGGAGACAAAGCAGTTTTTTAGTTACATAATTGAAGACTCAGGTCACGCATGTAACAAGTAGTTTCTGGATTCATGTTAAAAAAAATATTTTGCAAGTGAACAGTTTTTGAATCCCATACCAGAATCCAATATCAAAAGAAAATGTACAACTCGCTAGATTTTATAACATAATATACATAAAACATTAGCATGAATGTAGCTTGTCTATACTCTCTGCATATCTGCCGCCATCGTTCTATTTATTTGAACCATTACAAACCAGTGCATTGATGCCGAAGTCTTTTTAACCCGCATTTCACGTATGCTATTTCGTAGCAAAAGAACAAAAATGAAGCAGTATAAAGCTAGCCCGCCGGCGCGTGCGGGCGCGGGCGTCGAGTGAGTGTTGTTGAATATCAAACAATAACGCCTTCAATCAAATGAAGATGCTCGACTAAACTATGCTTTTAGTTTTTCTTCTCGCTTCATAGGTACTATATTTATAGGGAAGGATTTGCGAAATTCTCAAAATTAGCTATATTCAAGTAATAATACACATATATTATGTATAACCGAAACTTTATTAGAGCCACGGTTCTAATATTTTTGGTATTTCTATCAAAAAGAGGCAACATATTATGTGTCTTGTCTACCTTTCGTTAAAGAAGAAACATACAAACAGATCAACTATTTACATGCAGATATTACTTCTTATCCAGGTACATCAATTGTCATATTATGTATTTGTTATATAATCATTTTGGAAAAACTTACTCGAAGCTCGGCCTTTTCTTACATTTGCTAAAATACATTCTGTCTGATACTGCGGTAGTGCGTAGACATTATGTATGTATATGAATCAATTTTTAAATATAAATACTGTATTATTTTCAATTTCAACTAACGAAATAAGGTAACAAGGTTAACAATTTACATTTATAATGAATTCACAACTCCATTGTGCTAATACAAATGGTATGCGAAGACTCTCGACGAAGCGGGATGCCTATCTAACGGCGTCATGCATCAGTTCTTGAGCAACGCACTGCGAAATGGACTCAGTGGATACGCCGGCTCAGGTCTTTGAAGCTCTCCTGGCATTGTGACGATACCATGGAACTGTGAACTGTGGGACGTTGACTTTATATCGTGATTATTTGAGAATGTATCTACTAACTAGTATTTGGATTGAAGAGATTAATAAATAAATAACCTCTATATTTAATTCATATATGCACCATAGTAAATCACAAAATATCTAAACCCCACCGCTGAAACCATAACGAAATATTTAGTTATTACGTTAATCTTTCACCTCTACTCAGGAGTACTTTCGTCTTCTTTCAGTGAATTCTATTTTAAAATTATGTACCAACCAAACCAATATTCCAATTAATTTAAAAGCCAAGGTTTTCATTATCATTTATTAATAATCTGATAGCGACAACTACAATTGCGAGTTACTCGAGTCAATACTAATCTTTAAGTTATTTCTTTTAAAATTAATATACTATGTAGTAATGACTCATTGCCTCTCAGCCTCTGTCGCGCGACGCCCGCAGGCCGCAGCGGCCGCCGCGAGCGCTAGTGGATACTTCCTTGTAATTGCTCTTAAATTGACTCCTCAGTATTATTTTTATAAAGAAAATTTAGTGAGAATACTGTTTTATAGTTAAATTTTATATTATTTCTAATAAAAATAGATTTATAATTTTTAAATATCAAAAAAGACATTTTTATTTAGTTGAGATACTGTTAATCAAAAATATGATTAGCATTTTTTAAGCTTTTGTCGATGATAAAGTGTTTTTATTTAAAATATAAAGAAAAAATCTATATACTTTATTCAAATAGACTTATTACAAACACTTTTGAATCATCAATTTAATTTAAGCGAAAATGTGAGCTAGAAGAAGCTAGCACCGGCTCGGAAAGCAGTTCTGCTAAGAAGAACCGGCGAGAAACTCAACAATTGCTCTTTTAAATATTGAAGTCACATTTTATTTATATTATTAATATTTGCCAATTCATCATTCACTTATTAACAAGAAACTCTTGAACACAGCATAAAACTAAGAACACCAGTAGTACTGATATTCAACGATATATTAATAATCTGAATTATTATCATTATAATATTATAATCATCTGATAAGTTAATTATATTAACAACTTAACTGTCCGCAAAACAGACACAATAGTTAAACAATCGAAATGTTTATATATGACTCATGGTACAGGGAAATGGTTATGATAAAATACATAAAAAAATTAAATCAACAAATTATTAGGAATACATGTTATTTCAATAAACCACATATATTCATTTTGGTTATAAGGACTTAATAAATTCATCTAAAGATCGCAAAATCCGTTCATTTTCGTGGCTAAAATTAAAGCTGGTCCACATTTAGATTGTACTAAAGCTTCACGCTTAAGACATGAATTTAGAACAAATAGCTCAGTCGTGTTCTTTTAAGCGAATGCCTGAGCGTAAACCAACAAGTTCTGTCGGCGCGTCGTGTCGGAGGCTGCATCTCAGCGCCCATTGTCTTGTGAGTAGCAAGTGTTAGCTTCCGTTTTGTAGCGGCGGAATTGTTACTTATTCAAATAAAACTCGGTATACTGTGTTTTATATATGAGACTAGCATCTCACCGTTGCTTCGTTTGTCCCTAATTACCTAACAGTGTTACTCCAGGTCATATCTGTTATTAAATTTCTTCCTAATCCTTCCAACTGGTTCACCGTGACGGAGTAACTAGCATACATACACAATACACATACAAACATCCACATTTTGTATTAGTAGTCCGATAGTGACTCTTTGTAACTTATATCAATGAACTAATATCACAAGCAAATTGATATAACGGGAAGAATGAGCTCATTCCACTGGTAGATAATATAGCCTGCTATCAGAGAAAGAATTTCCAGTATTTTACTTAAAAATGTTAAGAATAAATTATTATAATTTTATCGTATATGTTTATTGCCACTTTAATATAAACAATGTAGTAGGACGAGTAGCGCGGTGCGCGCTTCGAGCTTAAGGAATTTTAAGATTGTTTGGATCTCGCTAAGAATTTCCTTCCTTCAATATTACTTTCGACAGTGTTTATTTTTTGTCCCCGTTTTCTTGTTTGATTACTTGTAGCTATTGCCTGAGTTTGAATAAACGTAATATTTTGACTGAACGTCCTTGTGTTTACAATTGGATAGGAAAGTAAAAATTCAAGCTTATATTTTTTCTTATCTGTATATATATAAGTATTATAAATGTGAAAATTTGTGAGTATGTATCTATGTTTGCTACTCTTTCACGCACGAAACAGCTGAACGGATCTGGATGACATTTGGCACCGAGATAGATTATAGTCTGGAATGACTCATAGGCTTTTTGTCTCGTAAAAATAAACGGTTCCCGAGGGATAGATTTGTTTTTGTTTTTCTAGAGGCGAACCCAAGCGAAGCAAGGGTCAACCGCTAGTATAAAATAAATGAATTAATAAATCGTATAGTTTATACAATTGATTTATTTTATATAAGCGTTAATTTAAATAGCATTACCTTGTTTTTAACTAACTATATTATATAAATAATAAACACTAACTACCTATTATGTAAAAAAGGATTTCATTCATTTCATTTAAAACATTTAATTTTTGTTTCAGTATATACGAAGTTCAACAGAAACTTTTATGCTACTTACTCGTAATATAAGTTCTATATTTTTTCTGAAAGAAAAAAGTTCGTGAAATTATGTGTAACTAGCTCAATAAACATTATATGTAGACGTAACTATAGTAACCTAACTAGTTACGATACCTTCTTACTAGAATAGAAAAGCTTCCTCTATAATTGCCAACGAATATGATGAAAAAACTTTATTATTGAGACGAAGCATGCTTCATCTTTGCACAAAAAATAAATCCGAGTTACAATGTATCAACTAGCTACTAGCTTATTGTGCTTGTTAGCTTTTACCAAACGATTCCAAATTATTCTTTTTGAATTCATACAGATCATCCTGTAATTTTTCGTGCACTTTCTATATTTTTTGTGCTTTATGCTACCGTGTATCAATTTTTTAAAGACTTCAATTACTATATGTAATGAAAACATATTGAACTATTGTAAAACTTTCCCTTATTCAAGTTTACTTTGCTTAAATAATATGTATTACGATTTTTATGACAACCTAAAAGTTTATCAAACATTAAAAAAATAAATAGATCAAAGTGAAGTTGTTATTTTTATATATTTGTGATTAATATTAAAGAAGGTAAAGTTTAATATCTAAGGCATGAACCGCACGCTCCACCGCCAACATAGACTCTCGAGTTCGTTATTTGTTAGTTAAGCAAATTTCCTACTAAACGCGCTGTTAGTTGAACTAATTGTGCTATTGCACTTGCATCCGGCTCGAAGGACCAAGTAGATTGTTTGACGTTGTAATTGTATGAAAGTACATAGAATACATTGTAAGTTTCTTCAAACGTCAAAATAATCAAGCGTTCTAGTATAATATTATAATGGAAATAAAAATATAGACACAATATATTATATAGGAAAAAAATTTGCTATAAAAAAATATTAAATATTATTTTATTTAATACCCATTGAGGAGTTTTAGTGAAATCGATTAAGAAAAATGGAAATACTAACTTTTTTATATAAATAGGTAAAGATTTTTTCAGTTTAAAATTATTTCAAATTATTATTTTATCAGTTTAAAATATTATCTACAAATTTTTAATATTGATTATAGTCAAATTTTGTTTACAGAGTGAACACTACATACAGCACAACACTACATAGTATATTTCATTAGTCGCGGCTTTGTCCATAATTTTAAAGTTGGAGGTTAATATAGTGTACAATATACTTGTGTTTAAAGTCAATTTTTATTAGTGTTACTATGATGTTCTCCTATAAATAAATACGTCTATTATAACGTAATATTAAAAAGGCTAATAAAACAGAATTCTGTAGAAAAAATATGACATGTTATTTCATATAAATAGTTGTTTCTGATTAGGCCTTAGGCTCTTTAGTAATCAGTAGAAATAAATTAAATTAAAATATTAAATTTACCTAGTAATATAAACCTAAAAGTCTGTTCCAGCGCAGCATCGCCTGTCCGAAGTCCTGGTAAAGCGAAACCTAAATAAGAAATATTACGTTTTATTTATACAAGGGAATTGTGTTTTGTCTCTCAGCCATTCTCATTCCTGCAAACAGCCTCTAAGATATTGTTAATGTGCCAAAGGCCACCGGCGGCGGGCGAGATAAAATTGTAGATCCTCCTTTGTAAAGCTGCCTTACAGTTGTATTAAATTTAATATTTGAGTAAAATATTATAATGTTACTCGCATCAAAACAATGTATCACTATTTGTTAAAGCCCATATAATTTAAGAATTTGTAATGCCATTATCGTGAATATCTTTGTTATTTGTAAGGGAGCTTTTTGTTATGTATTTCAAATATGTAAAGATAACTTAGCATGTTCTAATTGTTTATAAAATATATTTAAAATATTTGTTAGAAAATAAGTTGTTTAATTAGATAACGCTTTTTCAGTCCGAGCCTGAAGGATATGCAAAGGAAAGCCAAAGTTTATCTTTTATGACATCATGAGGAGAGTTGAGGGTTTCGCAATACTAGCAAAAGATTCCTCAACACTTCGCAAAGAATGTAAAGTAAAAGATAGAATATAAAGCACTTAATTATAAAACACGCCACTCATGTGTGTCGCACTACCTGTTTTACCTGAGGTTAGAAGTTCGATTCCTGGGCTATTTATGTTGTTTTTCGTACGGACTTTTCATATTAAGTTTAAAATAATTACTGGAGTTGTATACAATATTATTAACGAGTGAGAAGAGGCTATCTACCTTCCAATGGAAAGCGAGTGAGTGATAATTAAGATACACTGAGTGGTATAATTTATAATAATAATAGAATTTAAACTAAATAAGATAATTTAGTCGAGCAATATTAATAAAACAGACGATAGCGCACTCGTACATTGTGTTCGTGGTTCTGCATTTGTTAACAAAGCGAATTTACCATTAAATGTGCTGTAAACTAAGCCTATTACAACAATTTACTAGCATTCACTTCGACGATGTAATTATTATAGGTCTGCGCGCTGACACAACTACTGCTAAGTATAACATGCGTATTGTTAAACATAAAATTGTTATTGTTTGGAAATACGAACAATACAGAAATATTAGAAAACCAATACACTAGATATTTTAAGTTACCTAGTGACTAACCCTGGCTTTTCTACCTCGGGAAACTATATATCTACGTTGCTGGCACGTACCGCGCCAAACAGCAGCATATAAACATTGAGTCATAGCAAGATTTATTTTTATTATTAATATTAGTATTTAAAGTTTTATAGGTATGTGTAGTGTATCAACTATCTGGTATCCATAGCACAAGCCTATTAGCTTACCATGGAAATAAATGGTGTTATGTGTTAATGTCCCAATATATTATTTATAAGATATAGTTTATCTCTACTAAATCTCTTCCGAATCCGTCCAGTCATTTCAGCGTTTAGGAGACACATACACACATATATTTTCAAACTTTTGTCGTAATAGCAGTCAGATAAAATATTAGTAAAGATTCTATTAAGGAAATATGGTGGAATATGTTATCGAGCGACAAATCCACTTTTCACAACTCCATTAGAAGTCATAGAAACCGTAATGTTCATACGATTCTTATTGCAATTCAACTTCTTATCGTCCTCAATTATTTTCAATGAACGTCCCTTTTTAAAACAAAACTCGTTGAAACTCCTGTAATTGCCTTAAAAGAGCAATTTACGTATAATTCGGTAATATACTGGAATGCTTTACCACGATTTAAACGAGTTCCCGAAGCTTATAGCCAGTGTTATTGACTAAAGTTAAAATGCTGCATTGTAAGGAAAAATCTTATAATGTGACTCTGTTTAGGTAGAGTTCGTGTTATTTATTTATTTTTTATATTATATTTTGATTTTAATGCACAAGAATTGTTACTTTTCTCTATTTGACGATCTACTCTCGTATTGTTCGACATCAAATGTAAACCAGCGATCTGTACAGGATTATTGAACGCCCGATTGCAATGACTTTTTAAAATATGCTAGAATTGTTATTTTAACAAAACCAAACAAATAGTATATATATACTATGGCACCTATAGACAATCTTTATATTACATAACTAGCAGTACCCGCGGTTTTACCTGCTTTCAAACTGCACAGACTTATCTGCTGGGTTAATCTGAAGATTGCCTGAAAATTTCATCAAAATTGCTTCAGCTGTTTTTGAGTCCATAAGAAACACACATGTAAATATACATATCGATTTTTATATACATATACCTATAGATAGATACATGCCAATAATTTTGCCGATTAAAAACAAAAATAACAATATTTTTTATAATATTACAAATCCTTTATCAAGTTACTTTATATTATAAGGCACCTTAGGAGCTCGAGCAAAGTGAGTGTAAGTTACTAGAGGTATAAGATAAAATCAAAATCACAAGTTGCAAAAATGTACAAAAAAATATAAAATGACACAAACCACAGTGCTGCACTTATTTGTCTATACATACTCGTATAATAAGATTTTAACTGAGTCGAATCTATACATTAAATATTTTTTGGAAAATCTTATTGAAATAGTCATTATTATTGATCCAGAGGCCGAATCTATAGTTTTGAGAATGTTTGTCTGTCCGTTTGTCTGTCTGTCTGGGAACGCGTCACGGGAAATCCACTGGACAGATTTTGATGAAATTTGGTATAATGATAGTTGGTAATCCGGGTCAACATATAGGATACTTTTTACTGCGAAAAAATATCTCATTAGGTCTATACTTAAAGTTAAAACATAACTAGTCGATTGTTTACTATAATATTATTTGTAAATGTGAACCGCGTTGTATTGGCTCGTAATTGCACACGTATTCTATAGGCATATACGAGTACGTAAAGGCCTATATATATCGTAATATTAATTTAAAGCGTCGTAGTTAGGACAGTACAATTAGGAACAGCGCTGTGTTTCTTATAATTTATCGGCTCGCAGTAATTAAGCGCATCTCCGCCTACACGCCCTTCGTCATAACACAGTATCTGATGGGTGGTGCGATGTTAGTTATTTACGACATATTAGTTATTAGAAGGTGAATGAAGTATTATTGTTACTGGCGACTATTCACTTGGAGATGATTTTTATTGAACAGGGTGTTATTTTATTATATAAAGCTTAGATGTTTCCACTGAATCAGTAAACTTGTAATTTTATTTTCAAAATAACAAATCTTCTTATAAATAAAAATAATAAATAGTTACTAAACAAAAATAGTTTGAAAACAGAGGACAAAAAGGCACTGAATTGTTTTGTCTTCGCCTATTTATATAAATATCTACATAGTTTCAAATTAAAATAACAACAAATATATCAATATTTTTGTTATATACGGTTACTTTTCAAATTAACAAATCCATTCAAAAATATAAAGAAAATATTTTTAAAAGCTTTCAAATAAAAGAAGTCCAGTGAATGGGGCGAGTGAACTCTTTTGACGCGGCGAGGGCAAAGGCGGAGTAATGCGATCTTAGCTCGTCTCCATCTTATCTAACGCAATCACTTTCAATGAAATGGCCTTTAAAATAAAACTCGTTTTAACGTGAACTTGCTACTAAAAGGCTATAATTAACTTTAGTCGACAAAACCAACTTAGATATACTAACAAAAGTTATTACTAATAAAAATCTGTAAAATTAAATACCTCTTACACATTCATTAAAACGCTAAATTATGTCACAATCAATCTAGTGGAAATCCATTTTTCAGATTTTCATGAACATATTATGCAGGAATATATTGTAAAGAAACCTGGTCTGACTTAGAATCTATCGATACTGACTCGCTTAGAAATGAATTCTCCTCACATTAGATGAAGTTCGTGCCCAGAAGTGGGACATTAAAGGGCGAAGTAGATAGAGATTTCAAAATAAATATACATAGATGAATCAAAACAGTTATACATTAATTTACTTAATAAAATCTTACTTATATTATAAATGTGAAACTTTAGATGGATGTTTGGATGTTTGTTACTCAATCACGCCAGAACAGCTGAACGGATCTAGATGAAATTTGACATAGAAATAGGTTATTATCTGAAATAATACATAGGCTACATTTTATTTTGGAAAAATGTACGATTCCCGAGAGATAATAGCGAGGGTGAGCCGCAAGTATATTTATAAAAAAAAGTTGTTCCATTTATCTGTACACTAAAATTTAAAATGAACAACTGACATCCCTAAAGACGGTGTCACTTTATTCTGTAAATAGCCTGTCATGAGAGCACCTTCGTACGAAGGTATGACAATTATAGAAAAGGCTAGATTACAACTGAATTTAAATATATTATAATATAAAATATTTTTTAATCTTATGTTTTGTTTGTGCTTATATGTTATAAACTCTATAACGTATAAGCACAAACTTTGACGTTTTGTTTATCACACAACGGTGTCAAGCGACTTATTATTTATTAAGATGAATAACAATATTCTAAAGAGACATATTTACAACGTCGATGTAATATTACAGCACACGTATTGTTAACGAAATAAATTATAGTGGAGCGGCGCGTCTAATTGTAACGTCCAAGGCTTTAGTGCCTAAATACAAATATTTTAGCTAAACAAAGTACCTTTACGTCGTCCCAACGTGTGCACGTTGCGAGGGGGTATTGGTAGGTAATAAAGTCTCATTTTCATATTATGATTGTGTGGAATGAAGAGATATTTTGTTGCCATATGTACGCACGTCTAGTAATCCGCTTTTGGTTGCCTCGCCTTTTTGCCCTCCTTTCTTAAATTTTTGTTTTTTATGTACTAACTAAAACCTATGTGAAGATACAAGAGTTCGAAAATGCGCACACACGCACACGCACACGCACACGCACACGCACACACGCACACGCACACACGCACACGCACACGCACACGCACACGCACACACGCACACGCACACGCGCACACACACACATACACACTTTATATAGGAACACAGACACACAGGTACACAGGCACATACATATACACACAGGCGTGCGCATACACAAACAATTAACAAGTACCTATACATAAAACATTATTATCGATAAGTATTTTTTTTAATTTATACTTCACAAAATTTTAATATGAAAATAATAAATAAAATATAACTTAAATGTAGAGTTACTGACAGATTACGTGCCGACAAAAATATTGTTATTGTACGATACACGTCGCGTCGCATCGATAGGTATATGTACGACTACGTACACCAGCGCGATATCAATTTATTCTTACTTTTCTATTGATATCTTTTGTTTTATTTCTACTTATATCATAAGGCTGAAGGATTGATTCATGTATTTTTTTAGTTGAACTATGCTCTTTAGGAGTGGAAATTTTAGATATAAATGAACTACGCGAGCGAAGTATCGAAGAAATATAAATATATTTTACGTAGAATAGCTTTCATATTAATTTATAACAAGCATTTCATATATCACATATTAAAGTACAAAAATAAGATTTTGAAAGAAATGTATAATACTACCCTATCTTACAGCTATTCTTAATAAAATTTCAGAAGTTTTTCTTATTAGAGATAGATATTTTTATTACCTACAACCATATTCGTACAAATAATATCAAATTTATATAGCTAGTAACGAAAACCACAGATAGGATTAGGTCATGAGGATAGGTTACTTGGAACCGTCGATAAGCCGCTTAAACATAAAGTTATAGCTAATATTATAATATTAACTCTTATCATTATATTTAACTGATTAACGACTTACCCTTGCTTCGCTTGGGTTCGTCCCTAGCTTCCAAATTCCCAAAACAAACTTTCATCCCCATTCTCACCTTCTTAAGGGATGATTTCCAGGATAAAAAATATTCTATGTCCTTTCCAGGGTCTCAAATTACCAAATTTCATCTAAATCGGTTCAGTAGATCGAGAGATTACCCCCTACAACGTCACAAACTCACAAACTTTACCTCTTTATATTATTAGTATAAATTTTTGGCTTAAGTACCTAAGTGGTAAAAAATGTGTTGATGTTAAACTTGTACATTTAGTATAATTTAAAAAAAAATGTATTGGATGTTTTAGAAACCTTTTTTATGTATCCGTCTTTTATTGATTTCAACGTAATTGTAATTTAATCTAATCACTTCAAACAAGATGCGCCTCACATACACTTTAGTAAGACATTCTTACAATGAATAGTCAAAGTTTGGCAAACATTAATCAGGTTTTTAATTCTAATGAATCCAAGCTCGTATTCGTTTGTTGAAACAAACGGCAGAGCTTACAGATTAAGCTCCGCACTAAGTTTATTTAATCCGTGAACATATTAATGTAAGCTTTTTCTCGTGCTACTATAAAATTTGTTTAATTGTTTTGCTAATAGCTAATAGTTTTGGCATCGTTTCTAAACTATTATCATAGCAACACATATTCTTCCTTTATAATTATTTATATCAACCAAAAAGATAGAGACCCCAGTTCCTATCCATGCTTATTGAGTTCAGGTCGTGTAACTGGAAGTCATTTGTATATAATGATCATTTGTAGCCTAAATTCGAACTTATCTGTCTGTAAATGATAAATCCACTTAAATTTTTAAATAATACATTGGAATTAACATATTTTTGTTATGAGCTTTATTTCCATTTTGGTTAGTCAATGCTTATTGATCATCGATTAAAATTTACAATAAAATAAGTGTTACACTAATTCTATTAATAATGACTTAATTTATTACAATATTTTAACACGTTATGTATGTATTGCATTTGTATTATTCGTAGATAATTAATATTTTATAAAGGATAAAAATATTTCCTGCCATTTAAAAATGCGGCAATTTTAATACTATGAATATGTATTGATATATTTTTATATCATGAATATTAATAAAACACTTTAAAATGATTATTTGAACATTATCTCAACGTGACCAGTCTACGGAGAACACTACATAAAACTTATCCGTAGCGTCGATTGCGAGAGCAATAACGCTTAATCAAAGTGAGAGGCAATCGTAGTCGATAGCGCGGATCGTAGCGGGTCTACGAAATTGTAGAGTCGTAGCTAACTGCTGTAATAAGCGAGGCGCTACGACTTAACCACTGAATTGTGGCTCGATCTTTCATACAAACTTATGCACACGATGGTTGGCTCAATCGAGCTTTACCGAGCTTACGAGTACTAAAATATGAGCCGCTAGAGTGTTGGTGATATTACAATAATTATTATAAAGTTTATATATTATAGTTTTAGGAACCAGGCATTGGACGTATGCAAAATTAACGCAAGTAATAAATAAATAAAAAAAATTATCCGACATCCTGACTATATGAAAGCTGTCATTACTAACTAGCGATGAATCATCAAAGTACATTTTTTATCAATTATTCTTAAAATAGTAAATGTTTTACCGCAAAGAAATATAAAATTATATTTTACGACTAGCGAATTACCCTTAGTCACTGGGTTGCTTCCCCATACAAACTTTCATCCCCATTTTCACCTCCTTAAAGAATGATTTCCGGGATAAAAAGTCTTATGTCCTTACCAAGGTCTCAAACTACCTTCCTACCAAATTTCATCTAAATCGGTTCAGTAGATCGAGAGATTACCCTCTACAATGCAACGTCACAAACTGACTCTTTTATTTATTAGGACAGTTAGATCTTATACTGTTTTTTTCTGTATTTTAAATATATCTTTTATTTTTCTATCTCATTCTTTCTGCTAACAAAGAAAAAGACTATGAAAATGTATGAATAAAAATATGTATGGTGTGAGGTGGCTATTTGCACTCAAGTAGCGATATGAGAATGCAGGTGTTTGTTCCTAATAAATATTCGTTATCAGTCAGCAAGGCTCGGCTCGGCTATTACGTGCGCCCATAGACGATAGTCATCGAAGTTAACACGCACTGTGACTCGTTAACTATGATATGTGCAGGTTATATTTGAAGCTTATTTGCTTTTGTACGCACAATTACTTGTTGTCATATGCAAATATATGTTTCTAACCGTAATGGTTGTGGTAAGTATATAACGAGTTATCGAATAAATAAATAATAAATGTATATGTTGGGACACACATCATCATCGAGTTCCATGGTAAGCTACGAGGCTTGTGCTATGAATATCAGATAGGTAGTTGATACACTACATATATATAACTTTTAATACATACATATTCTAAATATAAACACCCATGACTGGAGTACAAATATTTGTGCTCACAACACAAATGAATGACTCCGGCGAGACTCGAATCCGCGACCGCTGGCACAGCAAGTAGGGTCACTACAAACTGAGCCAAACGTCAATCTTTATTTTGATAATATTATTGTTATCACAATAATCATATTGTTATCAATAGTGTATTGGTTATAATTTTTGCAAAGAAGTAATAAGCTAGCACGGCGAGTGACTACTCCCTAGGTGCTTGCTGCTCCCGGCAAACTGATATGATAGCATACTGGTATCTAGTGATATAAATCATAAATCATATATATATATATATATATATATATATATATATATAATCCACTAAGATTTGAATGGTGGTATTCTAAACCTTATACAAATATTAATATTGTAAATGAACTTTAATTAAGAAGATAAAAGCTATATATACTTAATTAACCATTGATTTATTTCATTGTTTCAAATGAGAAATGTGACATAATATACTATACGAGTTAATACATCGAAAACAAGTGTTGCATTATTAAAATGGCACGTAAAAGCTGGGAATAAAAGGCTTTTTATAAGGTTTGAAAAAAATTAAACTTCAAAATAAACTTTAACAAAAGAAGTACTAGTTATGATTATAAAAACATAACATAAATTACTCAATATGTCAAAACCTTAATGCCTTACACATATTTGTACTAACTCTTCTACTAATCTTTTTTCTGATTTTTAAACCAGTTAAACTTGTGTAATAGAGTTTAGAGAGCTCGTTTAAATCGCGGTAACACTAAAATTATACGGGAATGGCACGTTTTGAAGCAATTGTACGAGTTTGAACGAGTATTGTTTTAAAAAGGATAGAACAATGAAAATAGCAGCGTTTGGCAGCAACCTGCTGAGGAGGTCGAGATTATTGTTATAAAATTATTCGACTACACTAGATTTTGTTGGGTGAGTTCTATAACACTTAGAATGATTCATTGAAGTAGTAACATTCATAGGTATTATTGGTTCGTAGTAGCTCGAAACAGGTAAAGTAAGCTTAAAGGTATTATTCTAACATGTAAATTATTGTTTTAAATAAAACTATCTTTTCGGATTATTTCGCGGATTTATTTAAATTTTTGGTTCCCGATGTTTCGAATGCTTTAGACTCTAAAAAACAGTTTTATTTAAAATAGTCTGAAAAAAACAGTTTTATTTAAAATGTCAAATATTTGTATAAATCTAAGTGATTATTATGCAAATGATTCTTTTAAATTATATATTTAAGCTGGCGACACCCTCGCTTCGCTTGGGTTCGCCCCTTATAATCTTTCATCCCCATTTTTACCCCTTAAGGGGTGATTTCCGGGAAAAAAACTATCCTATGTCCTTCCTAGAGTCTTAAACTATCTCCTTACCAAATTTCGTTTAAATCGGTTTAGTAGTTTCGGAGCCTATTCGGTACAAAAAAAAGTTTCCTCTTTATAATATTAGATTGTGCTATTTATAGACACTTTTCTGGCTCAGCCACTTCTACAAGCAATTTAAATTAACTTTAAAGTTATTTATGTCGATCCTATTCAAATAAAACTAGGTTAAGAACATCACTATTACTTACTTTTGCAAAAAGTACAAAAAGCTTGAGAACTTCTTTTTTCACACCTAATTAAGCTTAATTTTGACTTAACTTGAAAAAATATTTCAAAAATTTACTTCATATATTACTGTTGAATAAACCGTGGAATATTCTTCATTCTTATATGTGAAATTGCTACTTTTGTTCACACAGTGTGGTTGCCAACGCTGAGACGATAGAAAATTCGGTAACTTTAAGAAACAACAGCAAGTGTATTTACTTCGATCGTAGCAGTTGTACAAACCGTAGGAATCGTAGCCTCGTAGCTTACCACAATGAGCTTCCAGCAATAATGTAGCCCAGATTTATGTGCCATACGAAGATGGAAATTAGGTTTGTAAGTTACTTATGCGAGGCAATAAACTCTTCGTTACACTTGCTCTTGTATGCTTAGGAACTTTTTCAATCATATCAAAGTCTGCCCGCAATATTTGTTTTCTAAAGCTGTCGGTGATTGTTCACGTTATTCGAGAGGGAAAGAATATATAAGTTATAACTTGTTTTATTCTCATTTGAAGTAAATGTATGTATGTCTGGAAACATTTCATTGTAGTTATATGTATGTATCAAAAATGTAGAAGGTCAAAACCACCTTAAGATACTGTTTACCCAAAATACGCACGGTAAAAATTAAGATGTAGTAAAATATCGTGTCATATTTTTTCTACCTCAAAATTTAACAAGAATATCACATAAAATAATGTTAGTAAATATTTTAACCATTTCAGTCTAAACAGCCTGAGATATTATACAAAGTTACAAACATCCATTAAAATTCTTTCCCTAAATATTGAGTTGTCATATAATTTATGTTCTACATATATTAGCGACCCACCCCCGCTTTTACTTCCAAAAATTGAATGAAACTTCTATCTTCTATCTCATGTGAGCCTTTCCTTTTCCTTAGATAGTAGCTGACATCAGTTACACGTTTCCCGGACATTAAAACATAGCATAAGTGTCAAATAAAAATAGTATGAGAAATTACCTTTGTCATTTTAGTCAATAATCGGCTGAAGTCTTGTAGCGGAGGCAAGCTCAACTGGGTCACAACTCAACGATTAAAGAGGGTGCAACAAAAAAGATCCTTCCCAACTTTCGATACTTTCAGTATTAAACAATGTTGGCTGCATTGTTCGAGCGCTCTCCTTCGACGTTTATGGACGTTTAAGTTTTCTTCAATAAATTCAATAACGTGAGAACTGAAACTGTTAAAGACCAAGAAAACATTTATTTTTAGAAGCACTATGATTTTCATTGATTTTAATGCTATTATCACGTTGTTAAGTATCAAGCATGTACGGCTGCAGATTGTAAGCTCCTGGGTTTGAGTCCCACGTCGGGCCAAACTTATTACTGGGGTTTTGTTTAGCTGACCGAAGTTGGTGCACACTGCATGTTAAATTTTAGGACCTACGCTTTATTTTTGACTGGTCGTGTCCAGTAGTCATCTGACCGGAAAACGGGAAAAGGATTAGAGAGTTCACTTATGGTTTGCATCCCCACTTTACATTTAATATGTCCAATGCAATTGGCTACACTGAGTAAGATTGTCTGTCGTGACCAAAAATGATCAGGAGGACAATATTTCATATAACTGAGCCAATACAAGCGTTATTATTTACAAAATCAAACACAATTGCAACAGTATTAAAATTATAAAACGAGATTTTTTTTCAATATCTATGGGAGATATACCCACTATTCATGCAACATAAACATTTTTATGTTTAACTGGATATCAATCTGTGTGGTTGAGTTGAATCTGATTGGCTGGACACATTTTAATGCTGTTTTCTCATATATAAATAAATATAAAAGAAAACTAATTTTCATTTTAAACGGTCGAATACATACAAACATAAAGGCTAAACATTTCAATCTAAGCTCGTCTGTGTTGTATACTTATTCGGGAATCTAGTTTAGTGAATGAAAATCAAATAGAAATAAACACAAGACCAAAGCCACTAGCAGAAGATAATAGTTAAATAAAACTCCATCGGTGGTAAGAAAATGTAAGTACTAAGCTACTACTTGCTAAGTTAGCTATATAATGTCCAGTGCGCCATTCATAACAGCTTGTAGTATATATAATCAAGATTTTCTATGTATTATTTTCCTATATGATATATACTTACATTTTATGTCGATAATTTACCAGCTGAAACTAAAACGTGTATAAATAAAATTATATCATATTGTATTAAATATGTAATCCCAAGTACAGCTATACGTAGCGCCGGCTATGTAATACCTATCACTACACCGGAAAAGCATTCTTCAAAACTTCTAGTCTAATTTCTGTACCCCGTTTTAATAAAAAACATACAAATGGTCATATTTTAATACATATTACAGTAAAAAAATGGGGCCAGTGGAACTAGGAGAAGTCGCTAGTTAAAATATAAAAGTATAATGTCTGTAGTTCAGCAAAACTCTCGAACAAAGCTCAGTACAATGTACATAACTTGTCAGATTGTAGTCATAATACGGATTGTATTGCGGTAATTAACTAAGCTGTTGTTAATTAAGCTCCATAGAAAATAACAATTAGCGTCAAATCAAGTTAAACGTCTTAATCGTAGTTACGTGCTGGGAAGCTGCGAGCAAATCCTGCATCGCGACTTAATAGAGATGAGGTTTTAATGATGAATTAAATTAAAATATTGGAAGAAATGGTTAAGTGCGAATCTTACATCGTGGAGGAGGATTTCGAATGGTATACCAATTTTAAGATTCTGTTTTTCCTTACGATATTTTTGTCCTTACAATAAGACCCCACGTGCCATTAGAAAGCTAACCCAAGAGAGTACCATTTTTTGTAATATTTTTAATATGTCCGTACTTGTATATGTACTACATTTGTTTGCTTCAAAACGAATCCTTCTATTTGATACAAAATGTGAAGCATTTCGCTAAACTTTTAATAGTTTAGTTTGCAAACAAATGCTTGCACCAAAACTCAGGATTCGTTTATTTACGACTAACCATTTGAGACCGGGGGACTACATATATATATATATATATATATATTAAAAAGTACTGAATTTCTATGTCATTCGATAGATTATAGAATAAAATATTAAAGAAGTAAGGAATTTACATTAATAAAATCACTCTTTAGCATTCGCAGGTCAACTTCTGTCTGGAAGTATTCGAGCGTTAATCTCTATTATTATTAAACAAATTAAGATGCGGTTTTTGCTGTTATAATGTCAAAAGTATTTCTAAAACTTACAGGAATTGAGTATTGTATTGTATTGTATATTGGACTCGTTTTCCGCACTTAGACTCGCATTTGGTCCGTTGTACGTTGCGAATCCTGGCTAGTTCAGCCAGCCTAACTCCGTCCAAAAGCGCAAAAGCTTCCTGGGAGCTTCACAGGCTTCGCGGAGCGACCTCACCGTTTCGAGGATTTCATTTCGTTGGGAAGTTACCGCTACGCATTCCAGGACTACGTGAGCGACTGATTCTACAGCGCTAAAACACCCTCTGCAGAGAGGGCTGTCCGTTGCGCCAATGTTAAATAAGTGTTTGTTTAAGGGACAGTGGCCCGTTATTGTCCCTATCATTATTTTGAGATTGGTTCTATTTAAGTTTAGTAGGCGTTTAGTGAGACGTGGGTTGACTGCGGGCAATGCTGATCTAGCTTGCCTGCAGTCTGTCGTTAGCGACCATCTCTTATTTTGAAGCGTCAGCGTTCTTTGGCGGATCCAGGTGCGAACCTGTGAAAAAGGTAGAGGAAGAAGTGGGTATGGGCCAGTTACTTCTAACCTCGATCCTTTCTTTGCAAGTTCGTCAGCTGCATCGTTGCCTAGTGAGCCGCTGTGGCTCTTGATCCATTGAACAGTGACTTGATTGGTCAGTGCTATTGTATCGAGGGCATGGTGACACTCAATTATTAATTTATTGTTTGTTTGTTTGTTAACGCCTGCAGAACGGCCGCGCTATCGGAGAGGATTTTTATGGTATAATTATTTACCTCCCGTCTTTGCACTGCCCTTGCGGCTTCCGTTATGGCTACACATTCGCATTGGAAGATCGAACTGTGTATGCCTAATGGTATGTGTATGTTGACATTGAGATCGAGGGAAAATATCCCAGCTCCAGAGCCACTCTGCGTTTTGGAGCCATCAGTGTAAATTCGTAGCTCGTTGGCTGCTGGTTGGTCTATTTTCTCTTCAATCATGTTTATGTTAAATTTTTTGTTGAAGATGTGTTTGTTATACGTTCTATCACACGGGGCAGCAATAAGCGGTAGTTGCTTTATTGCTCTGTCCAATATGGATGTGTGTGGACTGTTGTTGTTTTTCCCCCATAGACCTAAGTGCATCAGCCTTATGGCAGCCATGGTCGCCTCTTGCTGTATGTATAGGTCCAGGGGTGTTGTTTGGAGTGCTATTTCTATGGCTGCTGTGGGAGTCGTTTTCATACAACCACTGGTAGCAGACAATGCCAGCCTTTGGAAGCGTCCTAGTTTCGTGATTACAGTCCGGAGTTCCGTTCTGGTCCACCAAACCAAGGCCCCGTAGGTTAGCATTGGTCTAACTACCGCCGTGTATAGCCACATAGTTATTTTCGGCGAGAGCCCCCATTTTTTGCCTAGCATTCTTTTGCACTGATAGAAGGCAATGGTTGATTTATTAAGTTTGTAGTCAAGGTGCTTATTCCATAGCAGTTTACTGTCTAGGATTACACCTAAGTATTTGACTGATTCTTTTAGTTTTATTTCAGTTTTGAAGAGTTTCGGAAGTTTATAGGGTCCGAGTACTCTTCGGTTTGTGAACATGATCAATTCTGTTTTCATGGGATTAACGGAGAGCTCATGTTTCAAGCACCAGTTCTCCGTTATTTTGAAAGCTTTCCTTATGCGGTCACATAGAGTGCTTTCAAAGTTTCCCGATATTAAGATGGCTATATCATCAGCGTATCCTACCGTGTACAGGCTGTTGTCGTTGAGCTCTGTTATGAGCTCGTTTACAACAAGGTTCCACAAAAGTGGAGATAAAACTCCGCCCTGTGGACAGCCTCTACTTACGATGCCCCTTGTCGTAGTATTAACGGTAAACTGTATAGCTCGTTGTTTTAACATGTTATTTATCCATTCTATGAGTGTAGGATTTACACCACTTGTTAGCAGGGCTTTGTTTATACTGGTAAAGTTGGTTTTGTCAAAGGCTCCTTCTATGTCAATGAAGGCGCCTAGGGTGGATTGTTTCTGATTCAGCGAGCTCCCTATGCGAGATACCACACTGTGGAGTGCCGATTCCGTTGATTTGCCTGCGCTGTAGGCATGTTGGTTAGGGTGTAGTGGGTGTTGGAGGGATATTTGGCTCCTAATCTCTCTGTCCCCCAGTCTCTCCAGCGTCTTTAGGAAGAACGAGGTAAGGCTGATGGGTCTAAAGGATTTAGCCAGGGTGTAGTCCCCTCTACCTGGTTTTGGGATGAAAATTATCTTTACTTCTCTCCATTTCAATGGTATGTAGCGGTGTGCTATGCAGGCTTGGAACAGCGTTACCATATAATCTGCTAAGATGTCCACGCTCCACTTTAGCAGCCCGGGAAAGATACCATCGAGGCCAGCGGCTTTGAAAGGGAGAAAAGTGTTTATTGCCCATATTGTTTTCTCTTTGTTAATTATGTTTTTGGCTGCGTTCCAGTCTGGACTGCTGGTAGCTCTCTCTTCGTAAGGCTCCCATATTTGCGTGTTTGCAATTTGGCAGCCAGGGAAGTGGGTTGTTAGCAGCAGTTCACTGGTCTCCGCGTCTGTTTCGGTGTAGGTGTTGTCTGGTTTTTTAAGGCTGCCAATTGAGTTGTCTGTCTCTTTAGATAGACACGATTTCACTTTGATTGCCTGATTGTTATTTTCTATGCTGGAGCAAAAGTGTCTCCAGCATTCTTGCCTTCTGAGGCGTATGAGTTTTTTATAATGTTTTCTGGCTGCCGTGTAGGCGTCCCAGTCGACCTGCGTTCGTCTATTCCTAGCCCTATTGAACAGTTTCCTGACTTTCCGGCGTTGCCTCTCGAGTTCGGGGCACCACCAGTGTTGCTTCCCTCCCCATCTAGGTATGGTGAGGGGACAGGACTGTTCGTAGCTCTCCAGGAGTAGTGTTGTGAGACTTTCTACATAGTTGTCTATGTCAGTTATGTTTAAGTTATTTGTTGTTGTAAGTCGATTTCCTATCTCGGTGCTGATCAGCCTGACGAACTTAGATCGATCAGTCCTTTGTGGTAATCTTCTAGGTAATGGTTTGGGCAGGTTCATGTCGACGGTGAAACGTATCCATCTGTGGTCCGAACAGGATAGTTCTTTGGACACATGCCAGTTATGGATATAGTTCGACAAATCTGTCGTTACCATCGTCAGATCAATTATGGTCTGTGAACGAGCGTTTATGAATGTTGGTTCTGAGCCTTTGTTGAGTAGGGTGAGGTTGTTACTAAAAATGAAGTTAAGTGTGTCCTCACCTCGAGTGTTACAAGTGGCATTCCCCCATAACGTGTGGTGTGCGTTGGAGTCTGCCGCGATGATTAGGTCCAGCTTCTCCTTCTCACAGTACTCAACCAGTGAGTTGAGCTCTGGAGTCGGTGTGTCCTCGTCACTCGGCAGGTAGGCAGAGGCAAGGACAATGTCGGGGAGTTGCTGGTCGGTTCTTGAAAGTTTTATAACTGTTAGGTCCCTTGAACATAAATCGTTTATTATTAAGGTTGTTACATGTTTCGGCATAAATATGCAGGTTCTTGGATTACTTACGGAAGTATCGAGTAGTATCTTTCCTCCCATATTGCCAAGACCACATATTCGGCCATTCCTTATCCACGGCTCTTGGATTAAGGCTATGGTCTTCGGGTTGATTTCCAGCACTCTGCGTAAAGATGCCGTCGCAGTTTGGCTGTGCTGGAGGTTTGTCTGGATGAAGTCAACAGTCCGGGATAGGGGAGGAACGGAGACAGCTGTCGCTGAATTCACTCCCCCCCGTTTCCGGAAAGCATTCTTCATCTGTAGTGTTTGGCACTGGTGATGGAGAGTGTGTTACTTCCATTGCAACCGGGACCCCAGTTTCCTCGGTGGCTGGCACAGCGACTTCCATCGGAATTGCTGGATGCACAGGCTGTGAGGGCTCTGGTTCCGGTGCCATGGGAGCGGTGGTGACAGTAGCATCATCCTGTATGGGATCCTCCTTGTCCAAAAATCGGACGTAGTATTCCCCATGAGGTAGTAAATGCGCCTGTCTTGTTCCTTAAGGGTTTTGATGTCGGTCTCCGGCACACGGAAGAACAGTTGGGTTCCTGGTGGATCCTGTTTGCTTCTCTCGTGTGTCAGAGACCAAGACTTCATGTTGAGGTGGCGGTTCTGCCTCGCGAGAAGTCTTCTCAGCATCTCTGTGTCCCCGGTGTGTCCAGGAACATAGAGCATGCAGGGAATCTTCTTCGGTATTGCCGATTGAGGCAGCACCACCAGTTTGGATTCTGTTGTTGGTGACGTAATGTTGTTCACCGTTCGGGTTAGCCAGCCTAATGTGAAGGCATCCTCGCACCATGTTTTGAGGACGCCGTCAGCAAAGTGTGCCCTACCCCGAAACCGGATGTCGTTTGGCTCCGTTTGAAGGGTAGCTTCAGGGTCAGCCAT
Organism: Brenthis ino; assembly: GCA_921882275.1. Taxonomy (NCBI): domain Eukaryota; kingdom Metazoa; phylum Arthropoda; class Insecta; order Lepidoptera; family Nymphalidae; genus Brenthis; species Brenthis ino. Next base: position 3,077,073 of record OV170226.1, on the reverse strand, counting down.
AAGCTCATCCCGTAGCTTCCCTTCGATAGTAGCGCGGATGTCCTCTGCCTGTGCCTGTGTCATTTCCGAGAAGGGCTCGGTCATGACGGCAACACAGAGTTCATTTGTTCTGTAGGAGGCCGCTGCTTCCGCGTAACTAACCGAGACTCCTCCCACCGTTCGGGGTCTGCTAGGTTTTGCTCTCTTGCTCTCCCCGGTCGGCGTGACGGTATCTTCGGGTCGTATACGCTTTTGGCCCTTTGTTACTTCTTCGTTTGTTTGTGTGCTGTTTGTTGGCTTTTTGCGGCCTCTGGGTTTCAAGCTGCGCTTGCGCACGGTTTGCGTGGGCGCGGCATTGGATTTCGCCTGGATTGATACCTCAGCCTTAGGCGCTGAAGCTGTGGCTTCTGCACTGCGAAGGTTGAGGTCCTCAATTTGCCTAGCGGCATCAGCTGCCGCAGCACGCTGCGCCACCGCTCTGGCTTTTTTTAGGCGTCGTTTTTTGGACGCTGTCAGATGCTCCGTAAAGACACCCTCCTGCTGAATGGCGTCTTTCAGAGCTGACATGTCCATTGTTGTTTCGTTTGTGGTTTTGGAGGTTGAGGGCATGTTAGCTGATGCAGCCTGGGTCAGCTCCCTCAGGTTCGCCGCAGATGTCGCACCTTCGGGCGCAGACGTTGCCGTCGCATCCTTAGGCGCAGCCTTCTTTGGCTTGCCTGTACCAGGGGCCGTCCCAGATGCAGCAGTGTGCATACCCTTTGTCAGGGTTGAGGTGGACGTAGACGCAGATGGAACGAACGGAGACGCAGCCCGGTTTGGCGCATCTCTGGCCGTTTTCCTCTTTGCCTGGTCCAAGGACGCTGCCTGGTTTGGCGCATCCTTTGAGTTTGTAGGCCTCGGGGCATCTCGAAATGTCACCTCTGGCGGTGTTCGCCTTGGTGCATCTCGAGACGCAACCCTTGCCATGGTGGGGTTTGGCGCATCAGATGACGCTGCCTGTGTTGGTTTATTAGTTTTTTCTTTATTGGCCTCTTTATCCATGAGGTGTTTGTAAATGCTTCACCGTTAGAGCTCTCCACCCGCCACGGAGTCCTCAAGTCGGGGACGTCATCTGTTCAACAGATGATCGCCAGAGCTACTCCTCCGGTATAGAGCCAGCGTAAAGGAAGAATGACGAATCCGCACGCAGCAAAGGAACTCGGGGCTGCACGCATCATGAGACAATGACGCATGCTCACCCTGGGCCCCGTACCGCGCCGACTGCCCCCCCCCCTAGACACCGACTCTCGCTTGATAGCCCGCTTATGGGATATCGCAGCCGATTGACCATGGTTAGCTACTCCACGGCCTCCCGTGTGCAGAGAAATCCAGACCAAAGAAGTGTGTTGTGTGCAGCGTGCAACTGTTGCCGGCCCACTGCTCCACTCAACTTCCAGGACTCCTTCATCCTCCGGTACGGGTCCCCGCGCACGGCACAAACACGCGGGAGGTCATTGACTGTCCACCATCTTAGCATTTTAGATGATGAACTCGCAAGGACATGACCTCACCATCCCTGCAATAAAGCGCCTGGAGGTTTCAGTTATGTCTAATGCTTAGGGCATTAGACCTATAACAGGGTCGGCAACCTCTAGAAGGATAGTCCACCAGACTTGCCTTGGGGGATCTCAGCGACCTGCGCTACTCCCCAAGACCACGCCCCCTCGCCACCTCTGAAGGAGGTGGTGAGGTAGGCCTGCACCTATACTACCATGCAAAGCAAAGCAAAAGCGAAAGCAGAACATGTCGTAATGGGAACCGTGAAAGCATAGGCCCAGACCCCCCCCCAGGAATTGAGTATTGATAGTATGAGTTAGATTGACAGAAAAACGCAGTTTAGTTACTTTATTCGCGTGCGCTCCATGCGGTTGTAAACAACTAAAACAATGTATGGCAAATATGTAGACCTCTAATAGCTCTACCAAAAAAAAAACCCGTTGTACCATATATATATATGGTACAATATATATATATCGAAGCAGCATTAATTTTCTCTATTATTTTTCATTATTTTATCATGACTTATACAGTGGGCGTTATATGGGAAGTGTTGGTTCAAATAAAAGTCGTTGCAATCTAAGTAGTATTTCAAATTAACAATAATCACTTTGTACACAGTTACACAGCACTTCACTTCACTATTACCACGTATAGACAATACGGAACGCAAGACAGTTTCTACTAGTGTTCACTGTGCGACCGACCAAGCGTAACTCAGCCGTGTCCGGTCGAATGTCACGACGTAGACTCTGTCGAGCCCAAAAAGGTGGCGCTCGCGTTCCGATTAGTTGTGATTATGACTCGTCTCCGACACGGCCATCCTGCATGCACACGCCCTCGTGTGTTAGCCGTGTGTTAGCCTGCAACCAAATAATCAACGAAAATACTTGCTCGACTCGGTCAATCCTGACCAGATAAAACTTAACTTTGAATCTAAATCATCTTTATTCTAACGAAAAACTTTAACGCTAACACCTTTGTTTTTTTTTAACTTCAAGTCACTATTTATCTCTAATCTAACTAATAACGTCAGTCATCTAGAGCCATGTACCAACATCATTCAACACTTCAATCAAACTAATTTTCAAATTTACCAGCACCTTTGTAAACCACTCTTAGGCCACGGCTTTACAAGCCAACCAGCAATCACAATTGCTCCACAATCCAGGTGCATCCACTACAGGATCACCGTATGTATCATCCTCTCGATGACTACACACTATGGTCATAACAGACCCCGACCTCCGCCAGAACTAAACGCACATCACACACCCACGGTCTATTTAGTTTGAGCTTCCTCAAAAGACCGACTTTTACCAGGCTATGACTACGTAATAGTTACTAGTATGGTCGACACTACTACGGCCGTCAGAATGCTTACATCGGTTTCCATCGACTTCATTAAAACATTTGCTTGGCATGATGATCATTATTTACATCAACCTCTATTGGTACATGACTTACTAGATTTTTTGTGTAAAGAATTTATAGCCGTCATGTTAATAGAAAACCTTTCAATATCTCATGTTCTATCATGATACCATTTTGTAACTAATAATTAGGCAAAACATAATATTTCAAAAGATTTCAAGAGAATGACCGTTAATCGTTACAAAACAAATTTTACTCTGTGCGGAATATTCTGTTTTGATCAATACTAGAAATTGCAAGGACAAAATCGTTAACCACACAATTTGACTGCTAAATGTTGTCTTACTAACGAATATTCAGCAACATGATTATAACAAAAGCAATACAGATTACCTCTATGCCATTGAGCATTCGAAGATGGTTGTACAACACATACATCCACGCGTCGTTCCGTTCGTGTTGCACCCATATTGCTGCCGTCCACTTGACTGGCACTACTTATGCACCGGAGCGTGATGTGACCAGGCTTGCCACATTTGAAGCTGACCAGAGACTTCACTGCAGGCTGCAATGCCGTTGCTGTTATCGAAGGTCGTTCCACGCTGTCATTTACCTTGCTTCTACACTCTGACCGCTTATGACTCACTTTTCTGCACTTATAACATTTTTACATTAGCTTGGCTCGTTTAGCATCAGGCACTTTTGAAAAATCATCAGATAAACTAGCTTTGCGTTTCAAATGTGAGAATCGATCTCGCGAAGCAATTTTCGTAGTAAAGCCAATCGTTGTAATTTCGAATTAAACTGACATAAGTGAGCAAGGACAGTCGCAATTGCTATCTGATTCTTGCTAGCGTCTTTCCAACGATTAGTCTGTGACGTCATCAGGCGATTTGCGTACGTAACGAGTTTCTTTTTTCATTTGGTTTGTCACTGTTAAAATTAATTAGCGTACCAGCCAATGTCTCGGTGGAAATAAATCTCGCCTCGAAAATCACTTTGAACTCTTCCTATGTTATTCTCTGGTATACAAATTGTCACAGCCACGTCGACCCTTATCCTTTTAATTCCTTACTGACTGTTAAAATAAGTTAGCCGCCGTATGGAGGGTATTCGGCAAAACACAAATCTACAGTCGCAAATCAAGATCTTGCGTCCGTAACCATATTGTCAGGGTCAAACTCGCGTAACTTGATGTTCTTCTTCATCCGAGGCATTTGCATGGCCTCGATAAGAGATCACATAATGACATTTTGTTGTTCAAACATAGCACGTCATTGTTCACTCAGAGATAGTTCTTTTTGCAATTGAACCAACACTGATCCCGCTTCTGATATCGAAGCAGCATTAATTTTCTCTATTATTTTTCATTATTTTATCATGACTTATACAGTGGGCGTTATATGGGAAGTGTTGGTTCAAATAAAAGTCGTTGCAATCTAAGTAGTATTTCAAATTAACAATAATCACTTTGTACACAGTTACACAGCACTTCACTTCACTATTACCACGTATAGACAATACGGAACGCAAGACAGTTTCTACTAGTGTTCACTGTGCGACCGACCAAGCGTAACTCAGCCGTGTCCGGTCGAATGTCACGACGTAGACTCTGTCGAGCCCAAAAAGGTGGCGCTCGCGTTCCGATTAGTTGTGATTATGACTCGTCTCCGACATATATATATATATATATATATATATATATATATATATATATATATATATATAAATATATATAACTTTTATATTTTAGCAGCTTATATGTAAAAGTTTAGATGAATGCATCATTAGAATTTATAAATAATATTGAACACTGATAAAATATGTACTTTACTTTATGATACTTTTTATATATGTAGTTTGGGTGATAATGTTAAATGAAAATAAATCGTAATATGTACGCAGCTATGGTGGGACAAACTCGTCATACACGAAAATTTAGTTTTCTTTTCTAGAATTTTCGACATTAGCATTTTACCTCAGGCTTTGGATTTCGCTTGTCGTATTAATCTGTATATTGTGCCGGCGGCGATTTTTATTCGATTTAGCAAGGGCTCGTCGTAAATCCTTTCTATCGGCTTTGGTATAATATTTATTCCAAAAATCGCACTCTTTAAAGTAACCAAATTCAAAAGTTGATAAAATGAGAATCGGACTCGCGTGTGAGAGTTACGTACAAACACACTAAATATCGCCTCATATTGAAAAACGATTCAGATCAGAGAGAATTGTGTGTTAGACTTTTAGGGATTTTACTTTTAGGAGTTATCTTGACTAATATAATAAGTTATAAATAATGTAAAAACTTTTTAACAAAAAAATAAAAACCGACTTCAAAAAAAAGCTCTAAAAAGTAAAAAATAACTGATTGGTAGTTTTCATTTACTATACATACCTAATCAAATATTTTCGAAGTCGGTGTGCTTTGGCTAAGTAATTAAAGCCTACCTATTAAATACATACCTAATCAAATATTTTCGAAATCGATGTTAGCCCATACAAAGCAAAGCACACCGACTTCGAAAATATTTGATTAGGTATGTATAGTAAATGAAAACTACCAATCAGTTATTTTTTACTTTTTAGTGCTTTTTTTTGAAGTCGGTTTTTATTTTTTTGTTAAAAAGTTATTATTTTTCCCTTTTTAGTGTAGACAGTAGTAGTAAAGTAAGGATTCTAACGTGTTAGGCTTGTCAAATCAAACAAAATAAGCCCAAACTCAAAGTATCTACTATTAGCCGTTGAAGAGTTCCACCTATCCACCTTCTGGCCTTGCCATCAGATCAGGTCAACAACACCGAACCACTGTACTACAACGGAAATAGAAATACTTGCAAAGTTTCAAGTCGATATGACAATTAGAAGTAGGTTAAATTCATCATTAGTTGTTTTTCCACCCTTAGGGGTGGTATTTTTTTTTGAAATTTAAATGGGACCAATCTGGAAGTATACACTTTCAAACAAAATAAAAATTGTCCAAATCGGTTAATAAATGACGAAGTTCTGAGGTAACAAACATAAAAAAAAAAAACATACAGTCGGATTGAGAACCTCCTCCTTTTTGAAGTCGGTTGAAAATGAAATTTTATTTGTAAAAAGTATTTGTGAAATATAGCATAATAATCTACACATATTAAAATAAACCCCCCGCCGACTGATTGCCATTACATATGTATAAACAATCACCTACATTTTATCTACACCACCTACGTTTATGCTGGATATTTTTATTTAGACAGAATGAAAAATATCAGCGCTCGTAAAATAACAGTTAACTTTTTTAGATTTTTTTACAAATATATCTTGTACTGTATTTGTTGAATAAAAGATCGTTTTAATTTTTTTTAGGCATTTTTATTTAGTATTATATAAATTCTGATGGCTAAAGCACGAGGAAAATAAAAAGCGGTACATTACAATAGCTTATTTGTAGAATAAATAAACGGTGCTTGTGAAGTACTCAACACTTCGAATTAAATATTATTTAATTTTGCCATTTAAATTAGGTATATATTTAATTAAAAAGGTAACAAACGTAGATATTCAAAAAATATTTTGATTATGACCATCTTTATTTTTATACAGTAGACACAATATAAATATGTAAATCTACGAGTACATAGTTCTCGCGCGCTGACTTCTTTATGGTACTTTGAGAACGAACAATAGAATAGCGATAGATTCAGAAATATTTAAGTAAAATGTTTCTTTATATATTTAAAGTTCAAAGAGTCAAAGGTGAGGTAAAAGTATTTATATAAAAGTTATCACACTCGTACATAACACAGTTTCGTTGAAAGGATTTTAAATATCATATAGTAAGGAATTTAAAAATTGCATCTTCACCTATCGTTAAATATGACGATTAATTGTTGTGTTTATATTTATATGTATGTATTTAAAGTTATATAATATGTGCAGTGTATCAACTATCTGGTATCCATAACACAAGCCTCGTAGCTTACCATGGAACTAGATGGTGCTGCGTGTTAATGTCCCAACATAATATTTAATATATATTTATATTTAATTAGTTTCTATAACATTGTTTTTGTAACTCTACTATTTCTGGCTCTCTCTTGAGCCTGAATTTTACTTTGTAAGCATAAAATACATGAATAAAGCTAGAGACGCGAGAAGTTCTTGTCTAACAAAACGAAAGCGTAACTGACCATTCGTAACTGAAAGTAGTACATATTAAGCAGAGCTGAAGTCAAAGTTATAAGGAATGCGGGAGTTTGGAGCTGTACTTTTAGTTAGTGCTTAGGTTTTGTTCGTCTGTTTGTTTGCTGAGAGCCTCTTTGAGCAGCTGAAAGTTTCAGAAATGAATAAGGTTGGGGTTACTGTAGAGAAAATCTCGAAGGTGTAAATAGCTTACATATTTCTAATATTAAAGTACGAATGAAAGGCTCTATTTCTTATGTTTGTAAAGCGACATGTTAACTAAAGCAAACAAAAATATTATTTATTTCTAATACTTATGTAGTAATAATTTCTAAAATAGTATTTATAAATAAATATATAAAAAAAAACATTCTATTACTGACAGATTTTTTTAACAGACCAGTACTTTTATGATCTGTTTCTCAATTATCAACATTTTCAAATTTTATTTACATATTAAATTATTATCCTTTCTTTATACCTATCCAAATTTTAGGACAAAATCCAAAACAAATTGAAAAATACTGGCAGATATATGTTTTTCTAAAATACAAAAATATTATCTTAACATAAAAATAACCATTACAATACTCTACATGGGCTTCATTAATTATAAACTATACAAGTCACGTGGGCGTTTCCCTCTTTATAGAACTTGTACGCAATAAATCGTCCCGTGACGTCACAAGCGCCGACCAACTCTGCTAATTGCCGTTAACTCGCTGTTTAGCTCATAGCTTTACGTCTTTGCATAATAAGATATAAATTTTAGGAATATTTTAGTTTATTTACTTTCTATGGCGTGTTCAGAACAATATATGATGTTTTTAAAATTTAAAAGTATATACTAGCACTATAATATTATTTACAATTAACGACTATATAATTGTACAAGCGACTGCCTACAGCAGCTGTCAAAAGCAGGTTTAAAGTCATTTAAAGTTCAGTTGTTTTGCTGAAAATACAATTTATTAAATAAACCTTGAAATAACATGAACATAAAGAGGAAACATTGCCAAGTATAGCTCCCAAGAGGATGCAGACGACGTCGGTTGCTCCCCGCCGTACCACCATACTCTGCAGGATCAACTTTAAATAATGTTTTAGTTTGTATAACCAGATAGAAAGCATAAAAAATATTACTTATACATTCCAAACATATTTATTTTAAAAATGTAAATTATTATAATACTAGCAACTCACTCTCTCAGGCTTAGGACTCAGGTTCGTCCCTAGGTATGACGAGTGTTGTAGGTTGTATTATAACGAGTTTTGCCGTGGGAATGAGATAATCTCCTGCGATAAAAAGTAGCCTATGTCACTCTCCAGCCCTCCAACTATCTCCACACAAAAAATCACGCCTATCCGTCCTCCGTTTCGACGTGAAAGAAGGACAAACAAACAAACACACTTTCAGATTTATAATAGTAAAAGTATGGATATTTACTTAATTCTTTATTGACATTTTATTGATCAGACTGAGTTGAAGAAAGTTCAATTAGGGGATGAAAATTTACTTAAAAATGGAGTATAGTTTGCCAAAATAAAGATTTAAAGCGATGGCATGTTTCAAATGTAATGTGTCCAGAACCTTAGAAATAGTTTCATAATTTCAAGCGCGGTGCGTTCTTTAAACTGAAAATGGCAAGTTTTTAGAGTTTGAAGTCGAATTGAAAATATTATCCCTCCAGCTCTGACTGCAGCCTCGCGGTCGAGGCTCGGCAAACACTCTTAACCTTTTTTTTTTTTTTTAACGTTGGGAAATGCATTTACGCACGAGGTGTGGGACTCACCGGCAAAGCCAGTACTACCCACTATAACCCAACAAAACCTTCCCCCGTCTTAATGGGGCGTCGTAGGATCGCTTACGCATTCAACTACGACGCCCCGACGGCAGGTCTGCCGAAGCAGACCACAACAACCACGGGGTTGCTCCACAGTCCACTCTGCTATCAGAGAAGTACCAGGAGCAACCCGCATGGTACACTGCCCTCCGAAGAGGGCCACCTCCCATCGCCCACCGAAGTGGGCCACCTCCCTGTGCGTTTCTTGGCTTCGCGCCCGGTTGGGTTGCCGGGCACTACTGAGCCCCCCCACCACGACAAGGTGAACGCACGTTGGGGGGGAAACACTCTTAACCTGGCATTACGTCTCTTAGATTAATGTTTATTATTTCTACGCAACGTTATTACAACATTATTTGGCAAATTGTGTCATTTTATTTCTTAAGAATGTCATAGTGCTAAATAATAAAATAGAATGAGCAACAACACGTTTGACAGATACAGTGAATACAATACATTATATAGTCTGATTTCCAAAGTGACATTGTTTCTCTACCTATTTGCTTTCTGGTGGAAAAGTACCTACTTTGTTTTAAGTTTAATATAGATATATACATCCATATCGTGAGTGACCTAATGAAATATTGTCCAGGCCATCATTTAAATACAACATTGTGTTTATTTCTTTGCAGTATTGCAAAATTAATAAGCAGCAAAACTTTAATAAACAAATAAATTATTCATAGTTGAAATTTCGCTTCCAACTATCTGTAAGTTTAAGGTTTGAGCGCAAATATTATTTCTCAGTAAAATGAAGAGCTTTCTACAAACTTCCTGTATAAGGACCGCAACAGATTATGTTACATTATTTAATTTTTTGTCTATTTATCAAAGGGAAAATTACAACTTTGTAACAAAACCAACACCAGCTTCTTCCATTTGATTCTATCCAACGTTGAGCAATTCGTATTGTCGATGATCTCGTATTAACAGACGACTTAGAACCTCTAAGCTTTCGGAGAGAATCGGCCCTTTATGTATCTTCCGTCGTCTTTACAATGGAGAGTGTTCTGATGAACTTTTTGATCTTGTGGTCTCCTGAGGTTTTCCCTAAGCGCTATAATATAGGGTTCTTCAAAAGTCGTGTTATCAGGTCCCTTGAAGGATGGCAAAGTATTCACAACTCCTCTTGTATTGCAGATATCTATGAGCGGCGATAGCCACTTACCATCAGGTGGATCGTTTGCTCGTTTCCCCCTTTTAACTACAAAAATAAAACAAAATTACTTAATTAAAATATTCTAAATACAGAATTTGATCCAAATAGTTAGCCGTTTCCGAGATACACAAAATAAATGTACAAATATTTTGTGCATAATATACAAGAATAATTTGCTCATTTAACATCACGAGATTAAAAAACAGAATTTATATTTGGAGATTAAGATTTTTTGAGATTTTATCTATTTTTATCAACATACCACGCTCATATTATAAATGCGAAAGGTTTTACGTTTTTAAGCTTTAACATCTCTATAGATGTCCTCGTAAGTAAAATTAACATCTATGTAAGTTACTTCTACCGACCTCGACAATAAATAGTTATTATTAATATATCCCACGACGTAACAAATAGTTGATCTACTTATCTAGTACATATATGTGTATATGTCCTCCAATCTTCACGCTGACCGGTCGAAGCGCTGAGGCATCGGGTCGCACCAAGGCAGCCGTTATAATATACGATTATGTCGGTTCCCATCTGTAAGTCAGTAAACGGTATAAGCTCGCTTTGATCAAACCGCAATCATTTACATTTGCAATTTTACTAGTACGAGACGATAATAAATACATAATACTATACTCTAATATATAAATAGCATATAAAACAATATTATCATTTCAAATAAAACTATCTTTTCGGATTATTTCGCAAATTTATGTAGATTTTTGGTTCCCAACGTTTCGAATGCTTTACAGCATTCATGGTCACGGGAGAGACTGAGGTGTTAGATGTCTCGAAGGTATAGTTGCTATAGACAGCCTACCCACAAATAACAAAATGAAAAATTGCACCAAAGTACCTTACAATATTTTATAACTTTAAACATGTTTATAATTTTAATCAGTTTTATAATTGAATATGGAATATTATTTATTTAATATTTGCTGTTATCATTATAATTATTACAATTTTAAAAATATTAATTAGTAATCTATATTTAGTGTTGCCATTATTATATTTATAACCATAATGAAAAAATATAAAATTTTAAATATTAATGATTTAAGTCACATAATTTTTCTATGTGTAATTTAAAAAGTTAAAATTAATTAAGAATAATAATTTTAATTTAGTTTGCTATTACTTAAAAAGACAATTTACTAAGCAGTAAGCAACACTATACTTTATACTGTTAGCCTTCTCGTTAAGTCTTTTTTTATTTCAAACCCAGAACCCCTACTATCATTAGTGATTTATGTTAATTTAAAATTTGGTAATAGATCTGTCTCATTATTTGAAGATCATTTTGGCGCTTGGAAGTGAAATTTTGACATTTCCAAGTGTCAAAATGGTAGTATGTCATAATAATATATGGAAATGTAACTTTAAGTCTCAATAACTCTTCTCTCAATCTCTTTCGTTTTCTCAAAATAAATTTTACATATTTGGACACCCCATCACCTCCCTTATCCAAAAATATCACTCACTCCTCCAGGGGGCGTGTCCCATTTATTAAACTGCTGCCCAAATTTATATTAAATAATAATATTATTCCGTACTTTTACATTAAAAGATCGTGTCTCTAACTACTATTTTTTATGGTGCTCAGTGATAAACGAGCAGGCAGGTCATCTGACTGAAAGGGGCAGGTACCCATATATATATATATATATATATATATATTCTACATATATATATATATATATATATATATATATATATATATATATATATATATATATATATATATATGTAGATACGACAGATGTCGTCCATAACACCTACGGTTCATGCACTTAGGTTTTATGTAACAGAAATGAAAAACCACAGGTACGTTGTCGTTGTGAGGACTAAGATTAATATGCCTCTTGACTATAATTGCGCTGGCTACCTTATCTTTCAAACCGGAACACAACAATGTAATCATTGTTGCTGGCCGGGAGAAATACATAAGGGGGTGATACCCATCCAGTCGGACTCCTCAAGCTTAACAGAGTCCTGCCACCGGTGAGACTAAGTACTAAATATAAAAATGAAAAAAATAAATTAAATTATAATCTACAGAAAAGCTTAACAAAAATCCTCGCTCTTTTACATTATGAATGGAACCATTGACTAAAACCATTACACTAAGAATTTTACCTTTTATTAGTTTTTACTTAAAAATCTCGAAAGTTCTTGAAGCCCTAACGACAGGCATTGTAGAATTATATTTCTTAGACTTGTTCAAAGATTAATTATTTTTCAGTTGGAAATGAAATCAATCTCGAACTACCCCGGAGCGGTCGGCGAGTGCGGGAACAGGGAGGGAACTTTTACTACAGGAGAACTAAATTGTGACTTGGTTATATTAACTTTATTTTATAAAAATCTAAGTAGTTTACAGAATCAAATGTAATTATAATATCGACCTTTGTTAAGGGGTTTGGTTGTATGTTTACATTTTAAACGAGTCTATCAGCGGTATCGGAAACAAAATTCTTCAGTCTTGAGAAGTACTAGCGAAACAAAGTCTGAGGTATTTACTATATCTTATATATCATCATTTATAGTTCACATACAAATATTTAAAGAATTTGGAAAAATGTGTTAAAAACGTATAGGTTCATTATCCGAAAAAGAGTAATTGAAACAGATACTACAAGATTACGTTTGCTCCTGCTAAGAATTTTAACGAATAAAGAAGCGATATTCAAGGCTCTTCGAGCTACTTAAAGTTATAATAATATGTAGTTGATATGTAAATAATATTTTTTTAATTTTGCAAGAGATCGCTTTGACAGCAGAAAATAGCAATTCGCGTATACATATTTGATGGTCTCATCACAGACACGATCGTAGACCACAAACAGTTGTACATTTACACCATATTTATATGTATATAATATTATAATATAATTAATTAAATACTGATAGAGGTTGTTTAATTATTACAGTACTATCATACAAATAGTGCCATTAGAGGCGGTGAGCTCGTGCGGCGGCCTCGCGCGTGACTTGTTAACGCGTTTGTCAATTTCGTCATTTAATTGTTGGAAAACAACATTTACATTTACCCTATTTGTATAATTTAGAAAGTATATGCAATATGCACGTATTCAAATGAACAAGCGACGACCACTTCCAGAATTATTATTAACTAGAAACACAAAAACACCTAAAACCTATCCCACGGGAACCGTACACTTTTCCGGGATAAAGAGTAGCCTATGTGTTATTCTAGAGTATAATCTATCTCTGTGCATCTATTTTCATCCAGATCAGTTCAGTCGTTCTGGTGTGAAAGAGTAACAAATATCCATACATCCATACTCACAAACTTTCACATTTATAATATTAGTAAAGATTATACAGATTGCAAATGTATCTCTTATACGAAGTGTTTGTTTAGTTCTTTTTCAGAGCAATGGAGCGACGTGATGTATCACATTATCAACAAAATAATCTACCGGTATGGTGGTATTAGTGTTTGTGTCGTTAGGTTCTCTCAGACATGCAGTTTCCTCAAGACATTTTCCTTTACCGTAAGATAAGTGGTAATTATATTGAAAATGATTCTCACATGAAAATATCAGAGGTGCGAGACCCAGAATTTGAATTCACTCCACTCGGTTTCCCAAGCGAGCACGCTACCTACAACTGTACTAAGAAAAGTGGTTGAATAAAATTAAAATTATAACTTTATAGAATAAGTTTAATAATTTTCATTATCTATTTTAATTATCAAGAGTATAATACTTATTATTTGTAAATATCTATAGTGGTCCGGGTAAGAAGATGTAGCGGCTCTGCAGGCAGCGGGCTCGCCTCGCGGCGGCGCGCGCTCCCCGTCGTCTGCCCACGGCTCAGTCGCGCGGCGTCGGCCGCCTCGCTCGCTACGGTGTCGTACACGACGTTACAGCCTGTGATTGATCTTGTGACAAGTGTCGAGATATGGTGAGTTCTTGTGAAAGTGTGTGCTAGAAGCTGCCTCGGAGAGCTGGCACCGCTCGAGGTACGATTAGTCGTTAATCAAACTTAATTAATTAATTTTTAATTTAAAAAAAAATCGTATAAGTTAATATTTGATAGTTATTATAGCTATTTTGAAGTATAAATTTGTTAACAATAACCACAAGTTACCTGTAGTACGCAGACGTCGACGCGTAATTAATCTTCGCAAAACAGTTAATTCTGACCCAAACGCAGCTACATGCGGTGTGTAACTTACTCGCTCGCTTTGATAATACATTTATTAAATTAAATTTTACTCTCAGTTCCCTGAATTGTGAAATTTAATGTACCATTATAATACTCGTAAGGCATTCCGTTTGACTTACTAGCGACAGTTAATCGTAGGAAATAATATGAAAGTTTCGTGTTAATGTCGAACTTTGTTAGCTTAATAAAGGATATTTTAAATATAATAGTAGATTTAATTTGAAAAGTTTTGAAGATATTGAGATTATAATTATTTATTTTGGTAAGTACACTGTTGATAACAGACCTTATTTTCCCAATATAGGTATCTTTTTCACGTAAAAACGCAATTCACGTGAAATATATTTCTGTTCACAAACATATACATATAACGTACTTATCTATTCTATCAAGAATATCAAAAACATAACCATAATTAACCATAATTTCCGTATTTTTATAATAACTTATTATAAATAAAATAATAAAATTTTTTTTTATTAAAATATCTTTAAAGTTCCGTCCACCACCACGTGAAATAATTCATTTGCAGCGTTAAAGTGTAGACGCATTTATTACGTTTGGTGATTTTAAAGTCAGTAGTACAAATGAAATGAAAATCTTTATGTATATATAATTCTTATGTGAGTGTGTATGTCACTGAACTTCTCTCAAACGACTGGACCGATTTTGATGAAATTTTTTGTGTGTTCAAGGGGATCTGGGAATGGTTTAGATTCACAATTTGAATAATAATTTTCATCAAAAAAATTATTAAAAAAAGTTTGAAATTTTCAAATTAAAGACGTGTAGACAGGACAACGTCTGTCGGGTCCGCTAGTAGTTTTATAATACTTCAAGGTAAAACCTATTTGTATATAAAATATTTGTGAGTTCTATCAATCTTCGTCACCAAATTACCTGCTTTAATTTTACATAAAGCAGTTTACAGTTAATTTTGTGAAATAAAGTACTTTACATCGCCTCTTACTACTTAAGATGGTACAATTCTGAGAAAATTTAGCCGCTGAATTCTAAAGTTTAAATTATAGGTACATTTTCCTTTATTATTACTAGATGTTATTTAATATTTAGAATTACTTGTGTAAATATCTTTTTTATTAGGATATGAAATAATCAAACTTATAATATATTTAGTATAATAATTGTACCGATTTTAGTAAATTTTTACTGCTCTACAGCTAATGCTAACAATAATTCGTGTGTGGATACATACTGTCTCAGGCCGCTTGTACTGCAGTACCACAAACGATAGGTCATTATTGTTTGTTTGGCTCAGTTAGTAGTGTTTGCTGCTGTGCCAGCTGTTGCGGTTCGAGTCCCGCTGATGGCATTCATTTGTGTGATGAGCACGAATGTTTGCACTTCAGTCATGGGTGTTTATATTTATAATGTATGTATTTAAAGTTATATATATGTGTAGTGTATCAACTATCTGGTATCTATAGCACAAACCTCTTAGCTTACCATGGAACTAGATGGTGCTGTGTGTTAATGTCCAAACACATTTAAAAAAATCGCAATCAAAGCCACTGGATAAAACGTGAATTATACTTCTTATATATACTAAAATACAGTTATAATATCTCTGATAAAAAGATATATGGTATAAAAATTTTAATCTCTTTCAAAAATCATAATAAAAAATAAAAGCAGAGCATTTAAACGAATTATATGAGGCCATTTATAACAATTAACGAAGTGACTGCAAACGTCGTTGCTTCATAATCTTACCATAACTTTACACGACTTATCGCTGTTTAATGAACTTCCCCAAGAAATTTAATTTTGAGAACTGTTTTAGTTTTCCACTTTGTTCTTTAAATTGTATGGTTGTAAGTTTAGCCCAAAATGAACGTAATTTATGTCTTTTTAACTATATCATATTCGACATAGCGTATTTGACTTGTGAAAGTTATTCAATAATTGAATATATACTAATATTATTACTATCTGGAAAACCGAGTTTTGCTCGGCTTTGCCTTTAGAAAAGACACCTATATATTATGTAGATAAACTTAAAAATCAAAACCTTATCTAAATACAAAGTTGAATCAAAATCATTAAAGCCGTTACCAAGATACACGAAAGTAAATTTATATTATATAATATACATACAAGAATTGCTCATTTAATATTATGAGATAGAGCTGGAGAGTTTGATCTCAAATCTCTGGATCTAGTGGTTCAATTCGATTTTTTTTTCGTTTTATAGTTCATTTATATACCCTACAATCTACTAAGATTAATTAATTTTACAAAAATAAAAGGCACGGTCAAAGCCGCGAGAAAACGCTTAGAAAATGTCTTAGTAGCAAATATATAAACACTGTAATTCCTGAGCTTAACAGAATCCCTTTTGCAAATCTTTATATAATGTAAAGGATTTATATCTTTTCTAAAATTATTTAAATTCATTCGCAACAAAAAGTCTCTTTGAATAGTGCGAAAATCTTAGTAATCTGACATTACTTTTTAATAAAAGAAAAAAGCTTCATATAAAAACTGCTAATGGCGACTAAAACAGGCTCATCCGATTTTATAATTTAAAACGGGGATAAGCTCTGAAGAAGATTTTTCGAACAAAGAACAATTTTATAAGAAAACAAAATAAGAAAAAAGGTATTCGTAAACAAAACTTGAACAAAAGATAATTTATTATAATGTTAATAAATTACAAGATCTTATTTAAATCTAGAGTGTGTTAAGTGAGACCCAAATACATTGCGATGCGAAGACATAAATCTGGGTCGAAATGTTTGATGCCTACAAGGTGGGATTTTATATAAATATATGAGCTTATCCTTTGATGTAATATATAGAATACATATATACAATTTGCAAATTGTTCAAAAAATCTAAAGTAATATTCTTTCTTTACGATTTTATGATTTTGTTCACTGTATTGAGGAAACAATATTATTCGATTTATTGCACAAAAGGTAAAATATAGTGACTAAGCCCTATGCTGCTATTGTCTTTTTTTCGTAGCAACACTTAACACTAATATGAGAGATGTTAGACATTTTCTTCAAACAGTTATCATGCTTCGACTCGTTGATGAAATTGCTTTTTGCGCGGTCCATAACCATTTAATAAATAAATATGTTGGGACATTAACACACATCACCATCTAGTTCTATAGCATATACTATAATACGTAGCTTATTTTATGGATACCATATAGTTGATACACTACACATAAATAACTTTACATACATATTATAAATATAAACACCCATGACTGGAGTACAAACATTCATGCTCACACAAATGAATGCCCCCAGCGGGACTCGAACCAGCGACCGCTGCACAGTAAGTTACAAAATGAGCCAAACGTGTCGTCAAAGAAGACGTTAAGATATTGTAAAATGATTTGAACACTACTTTTTTTAGACTAAAATAAGATAGGCTTCTATCTCAAACAAAAAAATATTCCGCACGATGAAAGCTAATAAATATTAATATTAATATCAATATAATATTAAATGATATACGAGTATTATGTTTTATTTGATGAAGCGAAACTCTGTGGATCTCTGTGGGGAAGTCCCCTCTAATTAGACGATAAAGGCGATCTGTAATTTATTGTATTTTGATTATCTGAAGCTTATCTTATTAATGAACTAATGTTCGGGGAAACTGACTATTTAGACTGTTCTTTCTTATTACTTTATATATTTACTAAAGCGCTATAGCCATTTTAATAAACATAAAGGATATATTTAAAAATTTAAATATGATATAAGTAAAATATTAACAAATTAGAAATTTAAGATGTTATAATATGTATACTTAATATTATAAAGAGGAAGAGTTTGTTTGTTTGTTTGTTTGTTTGTTTGTTTGAACCCGCTAATCTCAGGAACTACTAATCTGATATGCAAAATTCTTTTTGCATTAGATAGCCCGTAAAGAGGAAGGCTTATAGGCTATAATATATAGTCTATCGATTCCATACTAACCGTTAAAACGTATCTAGGGACGACCACGAGCGAAGCGAGGGCGAGTCGCTAATATACTAATAAATAAATATTATGTAGTGTTTTTTAACATACCACTGCTGAGTATGAGTTTTCCCCCAATATGAGGAGGATAACCGCGTTGACCGAGTGCGGGTTGGCGGACTTCTGACGTCTTTTGAAAACTACTTATTAGGCTCTCTCAGACGTACCGGTCTCCTCGTGATATTTTCCATAACCTATGACTGTTTAATTAAAAAGTAATATTAACCGTATTATAAATTAGTAATCATATAGAAAATTAGATTCTAATGGTGTTGTCTGTCTGAGAACTCTTTCATCTCCTAAACGGTTGAAATAGTTTTAACAGAACTTTTACTGGTGTAATGTATTATATATAGGCCACAATTTTAGAGCGTGGATAAGGGAGTATCGGTTGCTAGCTTATAACACTTCTATTTCAAATATATTTTACATACACTCTAGAACATTCATGAAAATTAATAAGGGCAGGTCTACCTGGTTATTTTTGTGAAATTCTGAAACCTAATTATATAAAATAAAATTATTTCACGCTCGGTGCTAATGAGATTGTTAAATATAAAGCAAATGCTATTGAGACCATTTGTTATTTGCTTTAATTCATTGAATTATTAGTTGTAATGTTGGCTTTGTGTGATATTGCTCGTTGGTCAGTCGGGTTACGATATATTTCACGCCAGTAAGAAAACGGGTTTGCTTCTATTATTTCTCTAATCGATAAAGACTTTTACAAGCTTTTACTTCATGTATTTTAGTCCAGACAATGGCTTTGTAAAGTTAGAAACGATTAATAATACTTTGTATTCAGCCATTATTCATAAAAGTTTTCAATTAAAATCTTTATTAATAGCTTAAATGTTATAAAGTAATTAATCTAAATAGTATAGTGAAAGTGTGAATATCTTAATAGGTAATACTAGCGATTTATCCTCACACCGCCCGCGTTCGTCCTTAGGTCCCTAACAGAGTTCTTTGTGTCCTCTGAAATTTTCATATAATATTATCATCCATACATATAATAAAATTGTAACTGAGTCGAATCTGTACAATAATATTTTTTGGAAAATCTTATTGAAATAGTCATTATTATAAATACAGAGGCCGAATCTAGTTTTTTGAATTTTTGTCTGTTTGTCTGTCTGGGAACGCATCACGAGCAAACCACTGGACAGATTTTGATGTAATTTTAGTGTAGATACATTAAGATTTATACTATAGGTATCTAGGATATAAGCTATCTTAACAAACGTACTAAATCACAAACTTTAAGCTGTTATATATTAATGTGATTCTACGTTTTCTATAATTTTTAACGTTAATAAAAAAAACCAATTGTATTAAAATATAAACGACACCATAAATAATATCGAAAAATTGACACCATATTATAAAAATATATGTTTATATTGGAATAAAAAACATTTAATTGTTATTATTTACATATGTATATCAACATGTACGACATATTTAGTTTCTAGTTGCACTAACTTCGGTATTTTACTTTGTTTCTCTTATATGGTATATTACTAACTGCTTGTACTCTAAACCTCAGTGTAGTCCCAGAGGGAACTACAAAGTAAAGAGGGCCAAATGCTAGGATTCTAGGAAAACCTCTTTATCTACATGAAAATGTCTAACCTTTGCTATGTTCGTTGTAGTGCGGTGTTGTTATTGTGTCTTACTCAAACAGCCTACTGCGTTGGTGGTCACGGCTTCGTTTCCTGTACGAAGCAAAATGAAAAGTAATATTATACTTTGCCTCATCACATTTTTACAGGATATTTTCGTGTATATAAAAAAATGTGTGTTTTATTTTATAAATCATTATAAATCGATCATAAGCTTAATGCACTATGATAAATTCAACTAAAATGTCAAAATATCAGGCTACCTACATTTTTTGCTACCTCTCTCCTTGTTTTTACCCGCTAATCTCCGAAATAGCTGACACGATTTTAATGAGACTTACACTAGTAGATAGAGTAGCAAAGTCATTACAATAAGAAAAGATGTAGGTACCTTATAAAATTATATACCTACTTGGTACAATTCTTCTGATTCAAGCAGTACTTTATTATGATGTCTCAATGTCTTCAGTATACGAGCCATATACGTACAGCAACAACAATAAAAGCTCAAAGCTAATGACTCCTGATAGTCTATAAACTTATAGTATGTGCTATACGAGTCTAATGGCCCTTACAATCATTACTGCATACCAGCTATTATGTCGGTGATAACAGGTTCAAATTCAGTCCGAGTTCGTATTCATAGCTTGTAAGCCGTTCATTGAGGCTTTTTAGTATATTATTGTGCAATAGATACTATTTCTTTGACTCCAAAATCGAATAAGATTTCTATATCATTACAAACTAAAAAGATCTCAAGGTGATCAATTCTTCAAAGACGAAAATATAAAAAAAAAATTGGATAAAACACAGATCATATAAGACATGCGAGCTTGCAAGTACCAAAAACCCGAACATTAAAATGTATGGAATGAGCTTTTATTTATTAGAATCCAATTGTCATCCGATACGTCCTCTATGGACGTTTTATTTTGATGTCAGTACAATCTGCTGGCCGGAGCTGATTCGATAATGAACTTCAATGCGAGACGATTTCAATGCTCGGAATAAATCGCATCATTCGCTTTCAGCTTTTGTATGATATATTTAATACTGTGAAAGCCTCACTTCGCCGTTGGAGGAGAGTCAAAAATTATTTTGTAACGAATCAATCGATATGAAACATTCATTCATGTCATTTACACAAATGGTTTCTTACCAGCGTTTGTGAAGGAATAGAAATATATTTCCACATTTCCATCTTCAGCCCCTCTCTTTGCTTACTCCGAGAAAGTAGTAAATTGTCACTTAGTTCCCGCGTACTGCCTATATCGGAAATATGTGTACGAAATCTAAGCTCGATTCATGTTATAAATTGTTTTTATATATCTATCTACAGTATTTTGACGACACCTTTGGCTCAGTTTGTAGTGACCTTACATGCTGCGCCACCAGTCTTGGGTTGGAATCCCGCTGGGGGCATTCATTTGTGTGATGAGCACGAATGTTTGTTGTCCAGTGATGGGTGTTTATATTTATAATATGTATGTATTTAAAGTTATATATGTGTAGTGTATTAACTATCTGGTATCCATAACACAAGCCTCGTAGCTTACCATGAAACTAGATTGTGATGTGCATTATTTAGCGGTTATACATAGCGCCAGTGAAAAATAAGATTTTAACATCACGTATCATCATAAATTTAATTGTTGTTTGTTTGTGCGTTTCGGCACTGCCTGCACCCCTATTGATCGGGATGCCAGAACCAATTTTATTTAACTTTACAGAATGCGAGTGTACGTGAAGTGGTTTCCTATATTTGAATACCGTAAAACCAAATCAGAAATACGGGTGAAAACATAAATATAAATATTTTATTTTTTCTTAGAACAACTGTTGAGTTCTCTTCGGCTTTTTCCAGCATAGCCGCGTTCCGTGAAAAAGACAGATTCCTTAGAGACTGATAATACTAACACTTTCATATGACAATAAAATATTTTTTATAGTAGGTAATAGTTTAAGTTTGAGAGAATACGGACTGTGCCAAAAATTCTTCACATTATTTTTTAAATTAAACTATCTTTTGGGATTATTTCTCAGATTTATTTAGATTTTTGGTTCCCGACCTTTCGAATGTTTTACAGCAATCACGCTCACGGGAGAGACTAAGGTTTTAGACGTCTCATAGCTCTGAATATACTCGTAGTTGTTCAGTCAGTACCTACAAACAAAATTTTATTACACATTTATATTTTGAATCGCTAGGTTAAAAACGTAGAATTACATTAATATATGTCTCAAAGGCCAACTAAACCAAAAGAGGAACCAAAAATCAATAAATCCGATAAATAATAAGATAAAATAGTTTTATTTAAAATATCAAATATTGGCGAAAATCTAAGAAAGTACCTACTATTTTTAACATGATATTTGAAATTATTTATTTAACATATATAATATCAAATTTTACAATATATTTTACCAACAGAGAACCTAAAACTTGTGGTAACCAATAAATGTAATAAGACGCTTGCGGAGGATCTTAACAGGTTTCGTTTGAAATATACCCGCAATGTTATATCGATGTTTATATTTCAGTTCTATCAGAACGTTCGTTTACGCGAAGGTGTTATTTATTCAAGATATTCGCTCCATTTAACAATATTTAAGGGATAAATAGATATCCAGAGGTCTATTAAAGGCACCAAAATGTTCCAAATTTGAGGATATTCCTGGAAATTATGTCATAAAAATGGTTTACATGCTTTTTTTAGGATATTAATCAGAAGCATGATTTAAAATGCAAAAGCGGTGGCATATCTTAAGGTGATTTTCTTTTCTTAACTATATAAGAAAGATAACGAAAGTTCCGCTGAGTTTCTTTCGCCAATTCCTCTCAGGTCTGAGGCTTTTTTTTCCGAACTGGTAGTAGACTCATGACGTTCAGTAAAAATTGTAATAATTTAATGCTAAATAAAATATTTTCAATTCTTTTTTTGGTATTTTTCCACAATTTTTCCGGTTTGCTCAGTGAGTGCTCTGTAGAGGTCCTCGATACCTTTTTATTTATTAAATTACACTTTATTATATACCTACTTTAAATGGACCCAAGGTGCGATGACCAGTACATCTAGTTTAGATGTAGGTATATAAAATTATCTAATGCCTGTAAGTAATTTTTTATCACTTCCATTGGCACAGTCTATCTAAAATAGTATGTCCTAGAAATATTACATGTTCAATCTGGTCACCCTACTTGGGATAAACTGGGTGACATAACCTTTTTAACCTGATATAAATAATATTTATATCGAAATACGCGCTGACGCTGTCCCAAGCTCCCTACGTTATATTTCACCAACACACACTATTCCGTAGCTTTTGCTTTCTAAATATTTAAATAGTTAAGTAAATTGCTTAGACCATTACCCTCACCGCTCTTCCGGAGGGGAAATTCAAGGTAATATCTTGATTTAGGGTAGCGATGTGTTTATTCATTTGTATTTAAAGGATATTAAAGTTCTGTAATTGTTTTAAAATGTATTAAAATAATTATAGTTTAAAAAAATATATGTTTTTGACATATTGTAATGTATGAGTTTTATCAGTAAATGAAGGGTTCGACAAAGGCGAATAACTAACTAACCCAATAGTAACAAAAGATCGAATTGTCATTCAGATTACAAATATTTACAAAACTAACGTTAACGTTACGTTTCGTCGTTTAGTATAGATTTCTCAGGGAAGAGATATTTTCCTATTAATATTTTCCAGTAAAAAGTATCCTATATGTTAACCCAGATGACAAACTAGCATCGTACCAAATTTCATCAAAATCTGTTCAGTGGTTTTCTCGTGATGCGATCATAGACAGACAGACAGACAAAAATTATAAAAAAACTATAGATTCGGCCTCTGTATCGACAGTAATGACTATTTCAATAAGATTTTCCAAAAAATATTTAATGTTTACAGTTTCGACTCAGAATTTTATTATAATATGTATAAATTAAGAATCGATACCATAATTAAAAATAGGTTAAAATTGATATCAGATTTTTCTAAACATGATTACGTAATATATACATAGAAATGAAGCTAATACAAAATATTAGCCTTGAAAACGATCTGTATGCGACTATATGTACATGAAAGCTTAGGAGGTAGGGTAATCTGTTTGGATAAATATTCTAAAGACACCTTATAGATCTAGAAATAGACATTTTCTAAACACTTTCTTGGGCTTTATAGATTTTTATTCAAGTATAAAACTTTGAAAGGACCTATCTAGTCCTGGTCAGAAATATTTCTTTATTCCTCTTATTACGACCCTTTGAACGCTACATAACTGAAATGAAAATATATTTCTAAAAAGCATTAATGTTTAGTGATATAAGAATAACTGTGTTGTAGCGCCCAAGACATCAATTATTTATTAAATCTCGTTTTATTCCCTCCACGACCGCGGACACGCCGGTGTTACACAATAGATTTCTTAGAAATTTAATTAATTTCTTAGAAGTTTACCTGGAGATGTTAAGTAATTTTATTGGTTGTTTTTACATAAACTTATAATAATTAAAAAAATAACATCAAAAATTTAATTAAATTCAATTCTTTGCTATTTGTCTTTCAGGCGTGCCAGTTGGGATCAAAAATTTAATATTCATCAGTTATTTTTGAGTTTTAGTCCCATTATAGAGTGATAGCTTCATCCCCACAGATAAACAATGACTACTTTATTTCTATTTATTCTAAGTTACACTGTAAAAATATTAACATCTGAAAATTTATTAATTAATATTAATTTCAGGAAATATATAAAACCTGCGTATTTAATTAACAATCCTAAACAAATACCGTAGGTAATTATTCAATACATTATGTGCCAGTCCCGATGTTCAAAGTTTTAATGGCTCTAACACGTCGCGGTATAAATTGGCTAAAGTTAAAAAATATGGGCTTCCTCCGACACGTTTTTGTCGTTAAGCGATTCCCTAATTTAGTAGATTATCGCTGAGTTTACTTCGAGTTCTGTCCTGTAATTATGTTTCGAAGTATCTTTGTACGCTTGATGAGTTTCATAAATTAGAGCACTTGGCTTTTGCTCGAGACTGCACTCGCGTACTTTATTTAGAGTGTCAACCCACCAAGTGGCACTTGGCTAGCGTGGTGGATTATGGCCTGATCCCCCTCGTATTGAAGGGAGGCCAACTTCCAGCAGTGGGTCGTTAAAAAGGGCTCAACACAATGTTAGATGTCTTCTAACCTTTCTCACCAAGCAAGCTACCAGACAATTTTTCAAAGTGACTAGCACATAAAAAACAACAACAGAAACAGAACCTCTTGAACTAACGGCATGAATGGCAGTTGCAGTATCAGTGACTGTATGACACTTTTGAGTACTTCATATGATTAAATAACTCAAGTAATTATATTATTACTCTACATTATATTACTAATAAGTATATCCTGCTGCCCGATGATATCATCTATTTAGTCTCGTGAAATCTTCGAGCTAAGGAATAGATCATAAAACAAAGCACATCACTCAGCTACAACTTCCGCAGTACCAGGACAACATCAGTTGCGCGATATTAGTTTTAACAAAAATAACTCGAGTCAAGACAGTCTATATAAAATTATATATTTGGAAGCATACGTCGCAAAGAGGTACTGAGTCATTGAGCTTTGAATTTAGTTTACGACTTCATTTACTTCATAAAAGAAAAAAGATTTCACGGGAGCTTCTAAGTTAGTTCTTACATTTAATTTTGAAGGCGAAGTGAGATTTGGAAACATAAAAAGATAAGATCTTGAGTCTTTTTATAGCCAAAGTTCTTTTATTTAAGTTGCTGATAAAATAAAAGCATTTTTATAAAGCGTAATATATGGAGTTTGCCTTTGTCCAACTCGATGTGCTTGAAAGAAGATATAGAATGATCCTTATTTTGTTCTCAAGCTACATATTGTGATTCGTGTTATACGACACGTGTATTACAAAAAAGAAATCCCTCCAGCAATGATGAATGAAGGTGAACTTTCCAGAAGATCTAAAACATAAAACGACCTCTACGATGTATGAATTGAAAGTTATTAAGTAGTAATAGCGTTATTACAATTATATATGTAATAAAAGCGATAAAAAAATATAATATCAATTTAAACACCATTTCCGGCTCGTGACAAAATAATCGTCTCAAAATGTTACTAAGTATGTAAGTTATGCTAAACAATAAGATATCCGTCATAAACTCGTGAAAAATACTCAGAAGGAACAGACACACAAGTGCAGCGACAGACACAAACATTTCTCGAGCGTAGCTCGAACTTGCGACCTCCGATATAGAGCAACCGGCAAACCACTGCGCCATAAGACTCCAAAATATATTGAAGCTGGTTTTATATTCCTGACAAAAGTTACCAATACTAAGTCACTGAGGCGCTTTACTATCCATTTATCAGGCCCTATAACAATCTCGGCGTCTCTCTGCTGATATCAGAGTTTATCACATTGCTACGTGACGAGAATAAAATCGTTTTTGCATCTGGTGAGGACTCCAAGCCTACATTTTATTAAACTCTCACAGTTTATGCTTAATAAAGTTCTTCGAAGACCTAATGAAATGGAGTCGAGTCTTGTTATTTTACTCATGATTCAATTTTGATAAAAATCATAGCTTTGATTTTTTATGTTGTGAGGCAGAACAGCATGTGTCTTACCACAGATCATATAATACTATACTAGGTCTTACCAAATTACATGATTTAGTAGCAAAGCTGCACTATAATTAATTATTAACTACATATATATCAATTTCCTCGTTGGCCTAGTGGCTCAATTTTCGGATGTGATCCAAAAGTTGAGGGAAGGATTAGTTTTGTCAAAAAATACTCAATCGCAAAGGGGAGTTAGGAAGCCCTGCCAAGATATTGTACATGAAACTATCGGTCCTGATCTCTTGCTGTGGTCGTTCCACTAGTCTATATGTGAGTAAAAAGAATAAAAAGTATACTTAGGTTTGCGCCCACACTTGTGTACTATAAAATTTTCTTTACAACTTTCTAGCCTTTGTAAGATTGACTGCCGAGACCGCAATTCGGTCAGGAAGATCGATACCATAATATTGACTTTATAAATGCTCGTCTTGTTATAATTAAAACTAGCAGCGATATTGAGAACTTTAAACGTTACGTGAATTTATTGACTTCGCCAACGTCATAAAGAAATAGCGAAGAATTATTATATTATTAAACTAGTTGTACAAATAATTTGTACCTTTAGGTAATGTTTATTTGTATATTAAGCTTAGCTACTTTGTATCAAACTTATAGGTACCTACTATTTACGGTCTGACCCAGAAATTGGATAGCTGTATGCCTTCAATAGCGTCTGGAAAAACCAATGGAGTTCGAAAAACTATTAGGACCTTTGTTTTCCCAATTTTGTGAGGAGCGCGATTGAATAGTTAACAAAACTTGTAATATTACAGATAGACTACTTGTATTAGTTTCCTTAATTACTGTTTTAAATTTTACTTAAATAAAAGTAATTTCTTATCAGATAAACTTCAACTCAATTCTATTATTAATGGCTTCAAAGTGTGACCAGGTGAGCCCAGATGTCATGTCGCAGTGAGCAGGTCGCCAGTGTCACGTAAAATGCAGAAGACAAGAGGGAGAGTGATCGATAAAATAAGGTTATTTTTAGATAAACTTATTTATTGAATAAAATACCATATATACAAACTAAAAATACACTTGTATGTATATATGAATAAATCTGTAAAATCACTCACGTGCATATAATATCTTAAATTTTTGTTTGTATAAATGTTGTTTTTGCAATATATGTACTGAAATTTCTAATTTTTTTATTTTTAATAAATAAATAAATAAATTAGATCAGAAAAATCATTCCTTAGTACTAACTGCATAAATGTCTAATTATACTCGTATTTCACGTTTGCAGGGAAGTCAGCAGAACTCAATGGCTTATAAAGTTGTCAGTGTTGCTTTGAGCTGAGGCTAATGTACGGCCTGCGGTAGCGAGTGGTCGCTAGCCGGCGTGATTACACGCGTGCAGCGGGATTGTATTCTTGCAACAATTGTTTACTCTGAGTGTAATCTTTGTTTGCTTTATTATACTTTAAAAATATCAAGTAGTACTTGCTATTTAGTATTTCTATTTGGTACGTCGACAGACCATTGGGGGGGGGACGTCGACAGACCAATAGAAATTCAAAAAACTGGATCTCAACATATCTGATTTGGAAATGAAACTACCAATCACTTTTTTTTTACTTTTTAGTGTTTTTTTTTAATTCGGTTGCTATTTTTTTAAAGTTTTTATTTTTTTATTTTTGGTGTAGACATAATAGTAGTAAAGTAAGAAGAAAGTATTTTTTAAAATTCAGCAGGTGAAAAATCCATCGCCCCTAATTTCTACACTTACGGGTGGATTTTTTTTCTAAAATAAGTGAAACCAACTGAGGTAAACCCTATCCAATATAAAAACAAATTATCGAATACGGACTATACTGTAAAAAGTTATGCTTGGTCAAACATTAAAAAAAAAAAACAAAATAGATACATACGAGTCGAATTGAGAACTTCCACCTTTTTTTTTGGTCGGTTAATAAATAGTGCTACATCATATAAAACGCAATGATACGATTTCAAGAATACAAGTCACTGTTAATTTACACAGCCATTTTAAACATACATACTATACTCCTAAATAACACAGCCCTTTATCTTTTGCATAGCTGTTATTTAGTTAATAGTATCTATTAGGATGACACATCTGAGTTACGCACTGAGGCTGGATACAAATTGTTTGTGCGAGGACTTAACTGTTAGCAGTCAATAACAGCTTTCATTCTGTACTGAGCAATGTACTAAATAACTTAGCATATTGCATTCCTTGTTTTATTTAATTGTTTTAATCAGATATTTTAAAAATTCGGCTAAATATTTAGTCGTACTGTGGCGGACGTGAGGAGAAAATAATAAAGCTTTAATAATAAGCGTTTATTGAAGTGCGTATTGCACTTGCGAGACCAAGCGAGAGACTGTACAATCGATACATATTCGATCTATAATCTAATGTAATATCTATACTTATATATTATGCTCGTTACAAATCATATTACCTCATGTTACAATAGGTACAATATTCCCCCCTTTTTAAAAAAAATAAGTAAAAAATAATATATCAAGTTATTAAGAATATATAAAAATGAATACATTTTAACGCAAAAAAAAATTGTAAAATGTATAAAATTAAATTCTAAACATAAAATATAGTTTGCAAAAAAAAATAATATTATTAATACCTAAAAATATCATAATTACATGCTATTACAGTTTCCTTACATCTATCACAAATTATTTTTTCGAACATGAATTTTTTTACCTATTCAGCATAATTATTCACTGCACTACTCGAAATTATGTGTTTAACATAAACAGTATACACTTACACTTTTTTACAAAGACGTACACTGGCACTTAAAACGTTATACTGCAGCAGTTAAATCTGGCATGCTCTGCATTTCCTTCCTTATAGTCTCTCTAAATTTCCTTCGGCAATATCTGTATATTCCAAACATGATTACCATAAGGATGGAAGGACTCAAACTGTCTTCCTTGGTCAGTCGTAATTCGTAAAGGACAACCAAAACGTGAAATCCATCCTGAATATATTTTCTCTGCAACAGCCTCAGCTGTTATGTCTCTTAAGGGAAAAGCTTCCGGCCAACCCGTGGCTCGGTCTAACATCGTAATTAAATATCTGTATCCTTTGTAAAGTGGTAATGGACCAACAATATCAACATGTATATGTTCAAAACGATTGCTTGTGGGAAATTTACCAAAAGGTGATATTGTATGCCTATGTATTTTACATTTCTGACAATCTATACATGCTCGAGCCCAATTAGCAACATCTTTGTTCATAGAAGGCCAAAAGAATTTATCGCATATCATCTTTCTAGTTGATCTTATACTCGGATGACTCAATCCATGTACGGCGTTGAAAGCCTGCACTCGGAATTCTTTAGTCAAATATGGTCGTGCGAATTGTTTTGAAACTTCACAGTAAATTGATTCTTGACTGTTATGAAGTTGAAACTTTTTAAAACATAAATTTTTAGATTTTAATAAAACTTGTAATTCTTTATCTTTTTCCTGAGCTTCGCTAAGAGCATTGTAGTCGATGTATGATGACATGTTAATTTCCGAAATTCGTGATAACGTGTCAGCAACAATATTTTGAGATCCACTAATATGTTCAATATTCGAACAAAATTGCATTATAAAATCGAAATGTCTTAATCGACGCGGTGTATCGCTGTCTGTATAAGAATTTTTTTTCAAAGCATAA
Source organism: Brenthis ino (assembly GCA_921882275.1). Classification (NCBI taxonomy): domain Eukaryota; kingdom Metazoa; phylum Arthropoda; class Insecta; order Lepidoptera; family Nymphalidae; genus Brenthis; species Brenthis ino. The sequence goes on along the minus strand of OV170226.1, from coordinate 3,046,849 downwards.
ACGAGTGGTTTATGATCTGTGTAGACTGTTAAGGGGCGTCCCTCAATCAAATATCTGAAATGCTTTATAGCCATATAGATAGCAAGTAATTCTCTATCGAAAGCACTATATCGCGTTTGCGCTTCGCTCAGCTTAGTGGAGAAAAATCCTAAAGGCTTCCATGTGTTGCCTTCACGTTGCTGTAATACTGCGCCAATGCAAGTCTTAGACGCATCCGTCATAAGGGCTATATTCGCGTCTGCAGCTGGGTGTGATAGTGTAACGGCGCTGATTAGGCTCTCCTTACACTGTTCAAATGCCGCAATTGACTCATCTGTCCACCTTACTTCTGTCTTGTCATTTTTTCTAGAGTTATGTAAAAATATATTTAATTTTGACTGAATCTCTGCTGCTTGAGGAAGATGTCTTCTGTAAAAATTAATCATACCTAAAAAACGTCTGAGTTCCTCGATTGTTTTAGGCCTAGGAAAATTAATTATAGAGCTAACTCGTTGTTCTAAGGGTTTAATACCATCTTTTGAAACGTGGTATCCCAGAAACTCTATTTCGTTCTGCCCAAAATTGCATTTTGAAGTGTTAATAGTTAAGCCATATTTATTAAATCGCTCAAATACTAGTCTGAGGTGTTCCTTATGTTCGGATTCAGATTTCGACGCTACTATTACATCGTCGATATATACAAAAATAAAATTAAGATTTTGAAGTACGACGTTATTTAAAAATCTCTGAAATGTTTGAGCTGCGTTTCTTAGCCCAAACGTCATCCTTGGGAACTCAAAAAGACCGAATGGCGTAGTGATGGCTGTCTTCTCTATGTCTTCACTATTGATGGGAATGAAATGATAGGCACGTGTTATATCGATCTTCGAAAATATCTTTTTACCCGACAGTAAATATGTAAAATCTTGTAAGCGTGGAATCGGATACCTGTCAGGCTTAGTGATGGCATTTAATTGCCTGTAATCACCACATGGTCTAATACCACCATCCTTTTTCGGGACTACGTGGAGTGGACTTGCCCAACAGCTCTTCGATGGTCTACATATGCCTACGTCTTGCATGATTTCAAATTCCGATTTTACCTTCTGATATTTGTCCGGAGCTAAAGGTCTGGGTCGCGCAAATACAGGAGGTCCTGTAGTCTCAATATAATGAACAACAGAGTGTCTTGGTGTATCTTTGAAACAAATAGGTTTCGTTATATCGGGATACTCTAACATTAAGTCGTAATATTTATTATTTATATCCAACGTAGTAATAGATGACTCATCGTGTTGCACTATCGATGTTATAGTATCTATATTTGTTATTTGATCAATAAGTCGACGACGATATAAATCTACTATAAGCTTATGATAGGTTAAAAAGTCTGCGCCTAAAATTGGCTATTTAACGTCCGCTAACACAAAAGTCCACCGAAAAGGTCGGCGTAAATTTAAATTTAACACTAACGATTTAACACCATATGTCTTTATTTCACTGCCATTAGCTGCATAAAGTTTATATTTATCACTAACTACATTGTCATAGAGTCGTTTTTTGTACGGTAACACTGAAATATTTGCACCTGTGTCCACAAGAAAACGTAAACCACTTTTGCAGTCGGTTACGCATAAACGGTGGAACGGCGATATGGTGCAGACATCCACCCTTGGCTGCACCTTGTCTAGTTTTCCGGCTGCTCCTTCCAAGCACATGGCTCAACACATTTCTTTGCTTTAACGCCGAAACGGTGATGATAGAAACATAGCCATTTCGATGATTCGGACCTGCGGCGTCGTTGTTCGGATACTGAACGTCCGCGTGATGTAGTACGTCGCCTCCAATTACATCGAGTACTTCGATACCTTGGTCTCGATCTTTCAAGTTCCATGACCTTCACACTTAACTTGGCTATTTGCGACATAAGAAATGACGTATCATCCGATTTTTCAGCTTGACAATTTACTTCAGCAGCATGTAAAGGTCTTGTGGTCTCCATAATTTTGTCAGCGATAGCTGCAAGGTTATCTAGATCCTGTTGCCAGATTGTTGCCAGTTCTGAATCTTCACGTAAATTTTCCTTCGCTTGTACGACTGGTTTAGAATTGGTAGCCATCGTATATTTGATCTTCAGTCAGGTGTTTTTTTTCAGTCGGGGTCACCAATATGTGGCGGACGTGAGGAGAAAATAATAAAGCTTTAATAATAAGCGTTTATTGAAGTGCGTATTGCACTTGCGAGACCAAGCGAGAGACTGTACAATCGATACATATTCGATCTATAATCTAATGTAATATCTATACTTATATATTATGCTCGTTACAAATCATATTACCTCATGTTACAATAGGTACACGTACTTTTGGTGAATTCATCTATACCTACTATACTTCATTCTATTTCTTTTCATATCTTAAATTAATTTATTAAAAAAAACATTTTGTTGTCTGTTCATATCAAATCTTTAAAATTGTTTAATTTCTGTATTAAAGAGATTTGTATAAGTAATTTACAAGAAAAGATTTGCCACAAATGATAATGTCCCAGAATTTCAGTTTAAAACATCAGCCAGACAAATTAGATTATAGCAGAGCGCTGTGGGTTAATCTCACCGGCAAAGTAGGGCAGTTTTTGTGCACTGGATACGTAATGAAAATATAGCCCCGGGTATAATCGGGCAAGTGCACTCCACATTTATCACCGGCACAATGTTGTGCAATTTTTCACTTCCGTCTGCTATAAATGAGCCTGTTTTAATGGGGTTATCAAATTTCTGGGACTACGCATAAAGTGTATTTTGATATTTATTTTGCAAATTCACAATCTGCATGATAATTTGGATTCTTTGTAGAATTTTGGTCCCACATTGCATTAGTAGGTAATTGTTAAAGTTTAATTTTTTACATCTAGAAAACAAAAGACAAACTTTTAATTTGCAGAGTAAAGTAATTGTAAATAAATATGCCTTAAATTTAAAGAAACTACGTTTTGCACAAGCATTTCTAGCAGAGCCGTATTTCAGTGGTTAAATTATCGCGTATTAAGAAAAATCTAATAGGTCATGTTAAGTTGTTTGAACTTAAGCCGAGTAGATAATATTTTTGTGTAGTACTTACTAGATAACTTGTATAGTTACCAGATAATGTGCCTGCGGGTGAAAGGAAAGTATGCTTACTACATCTTATATACCGTTGTCTGTGGCTGACGTCGAGACAATGTATTGTGATGGAAATAATGTATTCTAAGTTTACTGGCTTTTGACGAATATACTCGTAGGTTGTGATTTACTAAGCTTCATTATTTCGATTTATTTTATTCTTGTATTATATTTTTACACAAGGATAGCTTGAGATGACTGACGATTTACTGTTTTTTTAGTCTTTATAGCAGATTAATCAATCATTGGGTACACAAAAAAAAAAAAAAACAAGTTAAATCAAAAAATCATGAAAAAAAAGGGAAATTCAAAAAATCAAACTATGTATTTAATTTTTTTAACAATTAAAAAATATATTGTGCTAATATGATCGATAAGTACTACTTAAAACAAGTATAATAAATGTAACCTGAAAAACAAAAATAAAATATCTGATTTAAATTAAATTAAACTATACTGATCTATGCACCCTAAATACAGTAGTAAATATTGGCTATTCGCTATACTGTTTTCGCTATATTTATTTAGGAAGGGGTCATACAACGAAAACATTCTGCTATCCACTACTTTCTGAAACAACGGCTTCGTCAATCATAAGTCATGCGAGTCACGTTGAGTTAGTCGCTCGTGGCGAGATTGAGTGCTGGGAAATGAAACTATCAAGCTGAAGGGCAATGCATTCAATTAAGCCTCTAAAAAAGTAACTAAATTTTGCGCTATATATATTTAAGGATCGAAAGCCGGATTTTTAGCTCTATTTGATTTTACTGATAACAACATGGCGCTCGTAACAGTACCAAAATATCGGGAACTCTCTCAAGTAAGTGCCAAACATGGTAAATATCCCGTTTTACGTCGTGATAATATTCCCTGATAACATTCAGAATTGTGTTTACTTTTCACTTCCTTGCTTATATTAAAATATGAGCTACAATATTAAACCGACTTTAGTACAGCCCCTTCCCTGTCATTGGAAACCGGACGAACAGCTGATATGCTTTATAACAGTGAGATTCCATCTTTACTCTTTGAGTACGTAAATAAACGCTTGCACTAAACTAAAAACGTACAATTTAACGTTTGCTAAACTTATTTAAGACTAGCATTGCCCGCGGCTCCGCCCGCGTTCAGATGACCAAAAACCAAATTCTTAGGTTTTACATATTAGTACTCTTACATCGCAGTTTTTGTATTTTTTATCGGAAATAAGATATTTTCCCGCGTTAAAAAGTATCCGATATGTTGACCCGGATAACCAGCTATCATCATACTAAATTTCATCAAAATCTCTCCAGTGGTTTTTGCGATGCAGTAACAGACAGACAGACAGACAGACAAAAATTCTGAAAACTATAGATTCGGCCTCTGTATCGATAAAAATGTCTATATCAATCAGATTTTCCAAAAAATATTTTATGTACAGATTCGGCTTATTTGCAATTTTATTATATGTATAGATATTGAAGTCTAAATTAGAATTCGCAAGTAGTTTTATATTATTTTTATTATTATTATTATTTGTATAGTAAGTATTAGTATTTTTTGCATTTAATTGACTCAGATAAATTATGGTTGGTGGAATAGGTTTCCATTAAACCTCGAGCGTGCTTCGATCACAAGCACTTGTTTACTGCCTCGTCGCTTTAACAGTTTTAACAAAGTGATCGAAGCGAGCTCCGGCTGAAGCATCCATCGAACTGATCCCGCGATTATAAGCTGATTACTTTTATTTAAATGATTCATTTGTTCCAATCGTTTCATTTTCAGCTTACAGCGTGCTGATAAAAGTATCTCGTGTGCGTTTGTTGAAATTATGAAGTAAAGCTTTGCAGTAAAATTTACATTTACAGATATGACTTAACTGGTAGCAAATCACGTTTTTATAGTAATGTAAAAAATTATATAGTTTTTTTTTATTATTTTGTCACCTTAAATTGGATTAAGTTTTACGAGTTATTGTAGAACAACAGAGATACTCTCCAGTACGATAACTCACTAGCCCCTTTGTTGCATGAGACATACAAATAATAATTTAATTATTTAGCCTTACTTTTTTATTGAATATATTGTTTTCTTTATTGTTCTATTTCAATATAAAAAAACAAAACTAAATTACAGTCAGTTATTAATTAATGTCATTTGTAGACTGATTTTGAAGTTAATTTGTGGTAACACACATTTGCCATCGACCAACACTGAATATTTATACTATATTTTACGCCAGATTTACAGTAAATTCAATTAAGCGACCTAAAATAAATAAAATTAATGAAAAAGCACCTTAACATGCCATCTCCATAATATATTTACAGCGATTCATAGTAATTTATTGTAATAATATAATTAATATCACTAATTACTCTATTATTATGTTAATATTCGATGACTTATAGATCCAATTATGAGAGAAAATTAAATTTTAAATTAAGCGATTACAGGGTTGATTGATTATAAAGATTAAAGGTTAAATTATGTTTTTATGTAAAGATCATCATTGAAATATATGAGATTGAAAATATTATAATGTAAATAAATATAATGAAAACGAATGGTCGCTATGATCCGACTTTAAAACCTTAATATAACTCACGTAAAATAAACATTTTAATACTTCAAAATGTACTTGGTATACAAGAAAAAGGAAGATGATATAGCTTAGAGATTGTCAGAATAAGACACACTAACAAACTTAACTTTATAACATTAGTGAATATTATTTCCATTTCAAATACTTTATCAATTTTTCCAATTTATTCTGCAATAGGCTCATTCGTATATGAATGATTCAAGGGATCTAATTCCTCATTCCAAAGCAAACAGATGAACAGAAGCGAGTGTGTGTCGCCGCCGCGCCACTGCGCCGCGCGCCGGGCCGAGGGTAAACACCGGCTAAATTGCCGACAAATCGACACCCAATTTCATGAAACACATGTGACGTGAGATATTAGATAATCTGTAGATACATCAAGCTTCTAGAGCGTGTAAAGTTCGCAATAAATACGTACGAGTATGTATTACAAGCGATCTGCCCAGGATTTGCTGAGTTGCTTTATTTGACACACGAACAAATATACTTACTTTTCCTAATCTTCGTCGCTCCTATCACCTTTTAAAGGGTATTCTCTATATATATGTATCTTAATATTATCAACTTATTACGCACAAAGTCATTTGGTTTCTTTTTATTTTTTCGAATATCGACTAAAAATAAAAATAAAATTTTCCTCGTTTTATTACAAAATACGAGAAAAGATTTATTTAACGTGTCTGCCCACCGTAAAGGTCCATTCCAAATATCGGTGAAAGAAAAAATTGTATCAATAGTTTCGGAGATAACGTAGAACGTTCATCCAAACTTACCTACAAAATACTACTTTATAATATTAATATAAATACATACATACATATGTGTGGGTTGTAGTTAGAGCTATGCGAATCAAGGGCTCCTTAGTTATATAAATACCAATCAGAGAAGCCAATAATTTCAGCTATATTTAAAATTCTATTAATTTAATTGCCTACTTGCTGTGCCAGCGGGTCGCTGGTTCGAGTCCCGCTGGGGGCATTCATTTGTGTGATGACAAATGTTTGTACTCCAGTCATGGGTGTTTATATTTATAATATGTATGTATTTAAAGTTATGTGTATTGTATCAACTATCTGGTATCCATAACACAAGCCTCGTAGCTTACTGTGGAACTAGATGGTGCTGTGTGTTAATGTCCCAACATTTTTTTTTTATTTTAATTAAATGAAGTAAATAATTAAAATTCGGCAAAGGAAGAAACCGCTGTAGTGACTCGTGCTAGTATTCGTCTCGTAGAAATGAGCAATTATAGACCTATTGAAACTTATAACAGTTTGAATTGAACAGCGATAAATTAATTTTCAAACACAAGTACATAAGTACGCCGGCTTCGGCACAAGGGCAGGTCGATTCTGTACTTAATTTACGACTTTTCAATATTCTGAGGCTTCATTTGCGATGTCGTGTTTTTACAGCATACATTTTCTATCAAATCTCTAATTTTTAATTTTATATTGGCGAAGTAATCTGTGCTAAACTGGCACGCCTTGAAGCTATTACTTAATATGAGTTTTGACTTGAATAGTTGTTGAAAATGATTTAGTTTGAAATATGTTTTTATTCTTTAATATGTGATGTTATTTTTAGGTTTTGATATTTTTGAAGTAACCACAGTTCTTACTTATTTTTCAAGTCTCCAAACCACATCCATTAAAATCACTTGTTTACGTGAAATTCAAACACATAGACTAATATATGTGTAGTATTATATTTAATTGCAATAAAAAAATATTTCTGTTAAAAACATATAGAAACAGCTAGTAAGGTATTATTTAAGATTTCATGTTATTTAATTTGGTCGTTCTATAAAATACCGAAGCGGCTAACATTCTAAGGAAAAAACTAGACGACTTAAAAATTCTCTTTTATATCCTACAGTTCGGTTCTTACCTTGCCTTGTTATTTAAGAACATTTGGTATATATTTATAAATATTTACTTTAGACAAAAATACTTCATCATAACAATGAACTGTCCGAACATCCTGATTTAAGTACGAATAAGTCAAATAATTAAATTATTTCTGAAGGGATTTTATGAAATTTATGCGACGTTCTTATTTTCTCGGTAACTGGACAAAGTTGTGCTTTAATGAGAGGAGATGAAAAAAATCCAAAATAATGCAGGCTTTTCCGTATTAAAATGTACTAAACCACATTGTTCGGTTTAACATTTTTTGCCGTTCGATTTCGAGTGTCTGGGGAAACTAAGTTAGGAAGTGGTGGAACGATTTATAGGAACTGCTAGTTCTGAAAGTTCTAGAACGAACTGAAACTTCTCATTTCTTTTTTGTTTATTATTTGTTCGTTACAAAAATATATACGTTTTTCCTTATTATATATGTATATTATAAAAGTTAATGAGTTTTTGGTATTTGCAGCACCGAAATATGTTTATCTTGGGTTTGATACTCTGACTTTAAATAGTGCTATTTGTAAATTTAGAATCTAGCATTACAACATTCAGTGCTAGCATTTTTCAAGTCATTAAACATTTAAGCTACACATGAAAAATATATTTTTTATAATATTATACAATAAAAATATACATTTGGTGATAAAATTACAAAACTGTCAAAATAGTTCAAATACAATATATAATCTATACTACTATTATAAAGAGGTAAAGTTGTAGGGGGTAATCTCCGGATCTACAGAACCGATTTAGATAAAATTTGGTAAGAAGATAGTTTGAGATCCTTGGAAGGCCCTAGGATACTTTTTATTCCGGAAATCATCCTTTAAGGGTGTGAAAATGGGGATGAAAGTTTGTATGGGGAAGCAAGCCAGGGACGAACCCAAGCGAAGCAAGGGTGAGTCGCTAGTGTATTATATATAATAAACATAATGACAAGTTTTATTTATTTTATAAAAAAAATTTTATTGATCTGTACACGCAGTAAATGTAGATAAATATAAAAAAAAATCGATATAATATAAAAACAAACTATAATCATACAACGAGTGTTGAGTCCACCTAGCATCGACACAAACAATAAATTAAAAGGCGTCTCTGCTTCCGCCGCAAAGTGAGTGACGCAGTTTGGTACTAAACGGAATACTAAGCGTCTAATCGCTTGTAAATCAATTATGAATCGGACGGATTTATTCGAGGCCACATAAATTATTCCAGCCGACGTCGCTGTCCGAAGAGATTATACCAGAATTACCAACGAGCGGATTTATGATGGCATTTTTTATGACTGACCCCACATTTTTGTTGTTTTAGAACAAGATTGAACGTGTTCTTGTATTTTCTTTAGTCTTCCGACAAGCTTTCGTGTAAAGTTTTTTTTTTATTGTAAGAAGTTTGTAAATAGAAAAATTGTAAAAAAAGTATGTTTTTCTTAGGTATATGTATGTATGTCATGGTTTCGGGAATTAGTCTCCTTTATCTTTACTTTATCATTGATACAGTGTGTATATCTTCTTCATTCATGCTCGTATATATCATTAGCGTTTGCCTGAGGCTCCGTATGTACGTATGTACATATATGTTGTTTATTTGTGTGTTTGCGTCCCATTAGGAAGTTTTCCTCAATAAGTAGGCTATGTGATGTGTCTCTAAGTATTATTGACTGTTTTTTTCCGACGTATCGTCCTTGTCCATATTACATGTGCACAAGTGTGTTCGTGGTTTGTCAACCTTTCACGCAGCAACTGAGATTGGGATCGCTCATGACCTGACCCTCTGGAGGAATACGCCAAGTTTTATAAAACTTGATGAAATCGTTGCTTGGCAAAAAAAAACCTACTTTAAAAAAATAAACAAAAGATTAATTAAACAAATTCTTATAAAGTAAGACAGGTCAGAAGTAAAAAAAACGCTAAAAGTATTAATAAAGACACGCGTACGTTTTAGTAAACACGAACAACTTAATTTAATCAACAAATATAAATGGGTCTTTAGGAGTACAAACGTCCAGGGGCGGTGCGAGTCCATTCCGCTCACGTCGCCGTGGACTGGCACATAATGAAAAGAAACATGAAATAAAAATATCATTTCGTAAGATTCTTCAAATATTTAGTACGGAATAAAAAAAATATTCAGTGCCGAAACCAGTAAATAAAAAAATTCAGTTACTTCCATCACATTCTGATCTACAATTTAGAGAGTGCTTTAAGAATGAAAGTCTCGCTATTACGGTATATAATTACGAAAATGTGTTTGGTAGTTTGTTCTTTTTAACCATAATTTATTATTTTTGTTTATAAATGCTCAGTCATTTTGATCGAAAAGAGAGGAAATAGTAAAAGGTGTATTTAAATGTATCCCATCAAAAACATTCTGTAAAAATATTGCAAGTCTCGCAACGCATTTCTTCTACCGCAAAAAGCTATGAGATATAATGTAAAACCAAGTCGGTTAATTTATTCATTACCTATCTATGGAAGCATCTATCCGACAACTTTGTCATAAATCGTTACCGAATTAGTTAAGTTACAACATTTTATAGTGACCGTATTAATATTAGATATATTTATTTCTTTAATTAATAGAATGACTTGCCCATCGCACGGAAACATAATCACATAAGAGTCTACTACTTTAATTAAATAGTCCTAATTAAACATACCATGACCAAGGTGGACGGACGAGTTGATCAAAGTCGCTGGAGCCCACTGGATGCGGATGGCACAAGAATGGTTGTCGTGGAAATTTTTGGGGGAGGCCTATGTCCAGCTGTGGACGTGTTTGGGCTGAGATGAACTGAACATAGCACTAGCGGGTCAAATTTATGCATGCACTAACATAAATAATGTACTCAGAACGCTAGTATGAGGTAAATTTTGTTATTTGTAGGTTCTATTATCATGTGCGATGGCCAAGTCATTCTATTAATTAAAGAAATAAATATATCTAATATTATTACGGTCACTATAAAATGTTGTAACTTAACTAATTCGGTAACGATTTATGACAAAGTTGTCGGATAGATGCTTCCATAGATAGGTAATGAATAAATTAACCGACTTGGTTTTACATTATATCTCATAGCTTTTTGCGGTAGAAGAAATGCGTTGCGAGACTTGCAATATTTTTACAGAATGTTTTTGATGGGATCTCATTTCTTTTTGTAAATATTTCTTCTTTTTCTCTTTTCTTGTACTATTTCTTGTGTGTCAGCTAAGGAATTTTTTAAACGCCCACTCCTTGTCTCTGTGGGCTTTTTTCAGAGGCTTTGATATAACAAATTTGACAAGTCTGGATGATAAAATATCTAAGTCTATTGTATTGGGAAATTGCGGATTCCTAGACTTTAATACTACTATCTTATGCATTAAGTATAAATATGTATAGTTAATTTAACGAATATTTTAATTTAATTGTTGACCCTAACTAAATACCTACCCCGATACTGATATTCAACTTACATAAGTTTAATAAGACGTAAATCGTACGTTAATCGTAGTTAAGTCCCGAAAGTTGTATTCCATTCCATTTTAAAAGTAATTTTCGAAGAGATTGATATTTCATGACCTCTATATTCCATGTTTTAATACGTGGGTACAGTTACGAGCAATGTTGACAAGGTTTTCTAAATCATATCAACATCATACTTTGTAAAAGAAAATGTACGAGCTTTGTTTCAAAATTAAGTAATCGTCTAGTTGTTTCTTAATTAAGTATATATTTTAATCAATTCATTATAAATAACAGTAATCGAATATTAGTAGGTATAAACTATACACGCTTCACATTACATTTATGTACCCATTTGTATATGCATAAAAATGTATACAGCTACTAAAAAAGCTGAAAATATTATTTTCGCATTTAAAAAATACTTTTCTAATACTTATAGTTGCAAATATAAACATTAATAAATAGACGAATCGAAATTAGGTTAGTAATTACGGGGGAACATAGGATCGGACATACAAACCTACAGGTAAAACATTAACCTAACTTCCTTTTACAGTGCAACTATTGTATAATTAATTAATTTACTATCTTTTTATATATAATTCTTCTGTGAGTGTGTATGTCACTGAACTTCTCTCAAACGACTGGACCGATTTTGATGAAATTTTTTGTGTGTGTTCAAGGGGATATGGGAATGGTTTAGATTCACAATTGTACACGGTAGGTGGCGCTGCTGTCGGTGTGACAAAGGGTTTGTTTTTTTTAGTAGTTTGATCGCGGGCGAAGCCGCGGGTACAGCTAGTTAATTATAAATTATATTAGAATATATGAATGAGGTGAAAAAAATAAAAGTAAGATATCGGGTATTAAAAAAATAATATTTAATTTAAATAATAGAAGGAAAAAATAGTGTAAATTTAATTAAAATATTTTAGTTTAAGTGACGAAAAATGATATGTATGAACTGCAAAAATAACTTTGTAATCCCATATATCGGATATCTATTTGTATAGGATTACAAAGTTACTTATGCAGTTTGTATATCTCGAAAACAGCATTGAAATTTCGTGATGTTTGAGTTTTTCCTTCTGTTATAGGCTAAACACTAATTGTGTTCAAAATTTGAAGCTCCTATGTCTGCTAGAAGTACCTTAGAATTTTGATGATCGGTGAGTGAGTGTGTGAGTGACGATATTAACGAATTTTGATCTGCAACAGTTCTTAAAGTACAGGTTCAAATTGAATGTAATTTGGAAATATGCCTAGTTTTATTATGTTCTTTTAGTCCCTGAAAATTCAGGCTTCTAGCTTTATCCATAACGAAGTTATGGGGGGGTGGAAAATGCTCTGAATCGCTTCGAGAAAAGGATGGTACTGTCGTGCCCTTTTTTGCTCGACTTGGCGGGGGCACTCCGTGCCCCCCGATGTAAGTTAATACTTTCTTAGATTTATGCGAATGTTGACATTTTAATTAAAACTATCTTTTCGGAATTTTTCCGCCAATTTATTTTGATTTTTTGGTTCCCACCGTTTCTAATGATTTGCATCATCTTGGTCATGGGGAGATAAATCAAAATAAATCCGCGAAAAAATCCGAAAACATAATTTTATTTTAAATGTGTGCAACTTGTTAGACTGTCTTGTTTCGACAACAATTAAGAATTTATAATTAAAAATACCATAGAAAATAACATCTGAATGAATACTGTAGGGGTTCGACGTCAAAGTAAAAATGCTCAAGATGAAGTCGACATTTTTACTTGTTGGCCGGAAATTAATAGTATTTTTTTTTGTTATTACCAATGCGGGACTTTAGTGTACCAACTACTCTTCTTAGGATATGGAATATAAACCCTTCAACACCGAAAGACACATTTTTATGCCAAAAATAATACAGCTGAAAGAATAGACCAAATATTAAGCTCTGCTGCTTAAGCTTTTCTATCCAATAAGTTGCACAACTTTTTTTTTCGTTTCCATCATTTTACTTTTGACTCGACTTTATATGAAACGTGAATTGTTAAAATTAAAATAGCAGCTCTTTTTTACTTAGAATGAATAATTTTTTGTAAGTCTTATAGATACACGTAATGTGAAACGGCAAACATATGTATAAATGATAAATTAAAAACTTCATTTGGAAAAGTAATTTTCGATTATTCTTTCTCATGTATACTATTGCAAAATTCATTTTATATTATTTAACAGGGCCTCACAGCGCGCAGTCCCGTCTCGTTACCGCGGCTATTATCACCAAATTTTTAATTGGAAACAAAAAGAACTCGACAACGAAACAAAATAATCTTTAACGAAGATAACTGGCGGCTCGCGCCGTTAATTTTTTCCTTCCCGTCATTAAAACTTAAATTGTTCGCAATTAAATCAAAAGGGACCACTGTACTGCGCTCTCAAATTAGACGAGGCAATCTGGAATTCATTAGCAAAGCCCTAAGGACTTGTTTGAGACTCTTGTCATAGACTGACAGTTACAGGCTTCGTAGACGTTACAATTAACATTTTCGATATTATTCCTGAGAATAAAATATTTCTTTTACCATAAACTGAAAAAAATCACAGAAACATTAATCGACAAAATACAAAAAAAAAATTGGAGTGTTACGAATTATGGATCACTTGTGTGTGTGGTATTAATAATTCTACTTATTCATACTTGTATTCTCACTACACTACTCACTAGGTCACGAATTCGATTCTCGCTTAAGTTGAAATATTTGTTATTAACATACTTGTACATATATATGTACGAGCTAAAAAAACAAGCTATGTATTTTTTAATATTATCCAGTGCCACCTAATAAATACCTTCATTATGCTTCATTAATTGTGCTTTATAATGAAGACCCAAGACCTAATTTTCACACGTTATTAGACAAAATTGGGAAAAAATATCCGCTCGATTATACCAAATCTTTAAATTCAATTATGAATGAAACTATAAATTGAGATGTGAATGACAGCGGAGCGGAAATATTAATATAATCAAGTATAATGGCGACCCAATTTGGACATTATCGAACCATCAAAACACCATAAACTCGTAATTATGATTGATGACCTCATATCTGAACATGCTGTACCATATTCTTGAAGGTTCAAAATTCCTACCTCAATAAATTTTATTATACATATCTATATAGAAATAGGCAAAGACAGTTCAGTACCTTTTTCTCCTCTATTTTCCAACCCTTTTTTTTGTTTATAATAATTGGCAATCTTTCTACACATTTATTATTAATTGGATCGAGTGATCACATTGAAATCTAATATACTAATACATATGTATACATAACTAGCTTTTTTTATTTTATTCGTTTTCGTTTAGCTTAAACAAGAGTTTTAGTCGTAATGGGAAGATGACAGAGCAGCATCATCTCCATCAAGTCTTCTCGAGTCTAGGTATATTGCTGAAATAAATTGTACGCATTTGATAAGTTTAAATAAAAGGCATCAACAAAAAAAAATTGAATACCACCTGACTGTCATTGTGACAGTCAGACAGACCGCATTAGTTGTTGTTTATATATTAAACATATTTTTTTGAAATGATGTTTATAAATTACTTGAAGACCATCTTTAAAGCGATACTTATTGTCTTAAATTTCAAACCGTCATGAAAATAAGAGATTTAACGAAGCAATTACTTTGAAAAATCAAATAACTTAAAACTATTGTCAGATGTTTAGTCTATTCATTACTTGGAAAGACTTAACTTGAAAGTAATAAGCTTAAAAAACAAAGCATTACAATATCGACAGCTTTTATGTATCTGGGTCTAGACAGGCTATTTATAGTAAATAATATTCATTATTGATCAACAATTCTACAATAATATGATAGCCTAGACCGGATTGTCTGTAGATTTTCCAACTCTTTCAAAATTTAAGTAAAGTTCTTTTAATTATAGTTATAAAAACTTGTTCTCCTGTCCTCGAGGAGTAGTTTTCGCCTCGTGCCCGCGGCCTCAGCCCGAGTCTCATTTCTCCATGGCTTTCTAGACCCATTATAGTGAAGAAAAGGAAAAAAAGGATTGATATTTTTAGTAAAACTAGAAACCGTTTTAATTAACCGCTACCTTTCAGTAATTCTTTTAATTGTAGTAGTCTTGGACCTAACTATGTCATCTTTAACAATCAGACTAAAGAAACGAGTGAAGTTAATTGTTCTTGACTGACTTCATGGAATTATGAAATATATTTGAATGTTCTACTCTATAGCACTGGACTTCAACATAAATTACATAGAGTCAAAAGGAAAAAGCTTGCGCAAAAAAGCTTATTGACATGACAAAAAATATGTATCTTTGAATAAAGCACAAATTTCCGGTTGAGCGAGCGTGACGGAGCTGAGGCAAAAACGTGACTCGTGGCGACGCGTTGAAGCGTACGCGCGGTAATACATCCCGCACTACGGGCGAATACACGCGACTATGCTTGAGTTTTTGTATTTTATTAAATTCTGATTTAAAAAGTAAAATATATACGTGTAGTTTAAAAAAATAACAGCCTTATATGATTATAAGTAAGAACTGGACTAAAAATTATACAATATTATATGTATACATATTAAGCGTACCTTTTGCCAAAGTATGAAGCTTCTTGCGTCTATTACGCAAGTCGGAACTTGTTCAAGTATACTGTTGCCTGTAGGTCGACCAGCAGTCACAATTTCATGCTAAAAACTAACCAAAAACAGAAAACTTATGCTTTAATCCCGTCATCTCAACCTTTATTATATTCGTGTAAATAGAAACCGCTTACCACAAAAACTTCTGGATCAATAAAGGACAAAAAGTGTTTCGCGCCGGAGTCACCGACTATCGTCATTTTATGTGAAAAAATTCAATGAACGGAGGACATTTAATTTTTTTCTATCGTTGGGAAAATGATATTACAAGAAAATGTACTTTTTTATATAGAATAATGTGTGTTGAATTACTTTATAATTTATAAATTTATATTGTAACATATATTTGCAAATTGTAAACCGATTTTTTTAAATAAAATCTTTTCGGATTGTATCGCGGTTTTTTTTTATATTTTTGTTCTAGACGTTTTGAATGCTTTGCAGCAAACATAGTCATGTGTATGACTAAGATTTTAGACGTCTCAAAAGCAGAGTATTTTTACGTCTTAAAGGCGGTATCTGAAAATAATTTAGAAAAAATAGAGAATAGGCACCGAAGTATCTTACAATATCTATACATGTAATAAAATTGTAACTGATCGCTGTCTGTACATGGAAGAAATTTGAGAAAAACTTTTATTATAGTTGGTCTTTATTAATGCAATAGAACACAAAACAATGATTTTTAGATTTTTTGTCTGTTTGCCTGTGCGCTTCTGTACGCTAATCTCAGAAACGGCTTAACCGATTTGGGTGTAGTTTTCACTAATGTGCTGTGGTAAGCTTTACTTAACATTTAGCATTTAACTTATTTCAATCAATTCAAAAATAAAAAAGTTATGTTAATTTAAAGAATAATTAATTTTATTTTATAATTTTAAACATTTTAGTAAGTTCCTTAGTTTTGGTTGCTATTATTATAATCAATTGGTTAAACGTAACATACGAGATCTGTACGAGTTACCTGAGATAATAGAATTACAGCATTAATTGTTATGTCTAGGGGCTCAGATAAGATTTCATGCCACGACAGACAAAAGTTATCATAATTAAAATTCTAAGAAATGTAAGTAGCCTTAATAGTAGACGAATAAATAATAATTAATAACAGTATGTCATTCCAATATGTTTTTTTTTTAATTTTCGAGCAGAAATATCGATTGTAGAAATCCAATTTGTCTAAGAGCACTCTGTATAAGCGGAGTCGTTGTACATATTTGGTTACGATGTGTAACCTAGGATAGCAATCGCAATTTTAGTTCACGTTTAAAGTACCTCGAATCAGGTTTCTGAAGATAGAAACCTCAGTTTACATTTGCACATAAATTATTTATATATAATGTTTGCCTATATCGTTAAAGTTTC
The DNA here is from genome assembly GCA_921882275.1 of Brenthis ino. Lineage (NCBI taxonomy): Eukaryota > Metazoa > Arthropoda > Insecta > Lepidoptera > Nymphalidae > Brenthis > Brenthis ino. The sequence goes on along the minus strand of OV170226.1, from coordinate 3,029,748 downwards.
TCCTTCTAGATACATTAAGGGGGAGAAGGTATGTATACTGTACGCACTGTATACACATGTGTCTCATCTAATATATAAATAAAGCGGTATGCAAATACCACATTGCGTCAGTTCTAACATTAATATTTGATGGAGGGCCGATTGCGTTTTTTTCAACCCTTTGATAAATTACGATGTTTTATTACCTTTGCGGCGTGTTTGTTTGCTCTGTTGATTGGTTGGTGTAAAGTTTATTTGAAAATGCTATGTTTTGTTCCACGCCGAAACCCTTGTTTTGCTTTATTATAAAATTAATGAATCATCGATCTCTGTTCCGTTATGTAGTCAAAATAAAAAAAGATTTCTGGAATGCTTAGAAATGATTTCGGATTTTTTTAATGTCATCAGTATTAAAAGATCTAATTGAGCGTTATGGTAAATGCTGTTTACTATATTCTTATTGTGAAAACTTCTCCTATATATATACTTACCTATAAAAATTCGTCATCTTGTCTTTTCCATTGCTTGAGTAAAAAGTAAGTTTATACTAAATTTCTCTTTTTCTGCTATTTCCAGGCGCTGATTTAAGAACGTATACATGTACATATACATCTGTATGTACGTGGCCAATATAAACTATACTATTTATTATAAAAAAATAAAATATTAATAAAGAATATATTAACCCCCGGAACCAGCAGCTTAATAAAATGATTCATTATTAATCTATATAATATACAATATATAATATTTTATTTCCTCTAAACTTATCTGTTGTCATCTCAAATCTACATAGGTATATTACTTGATTTAAAGTGCACGAGACAGTGGTCTAACGTCTCTGATCGTGTGCGAATCATTTTCAACGTAATTACCACTTGTCTAATGGCGAAAGAAAATGTCGTAAGGAAACTTGTATGTCTGAAAGCTACGATACTAAGTAATTTTCGAAAAGCATAGGAAGTCCACCAACCCGTACTTAGCCAGCGTGTTGGACTGTGGTCTGAACACCCTCGCAATCTTCAATGCAAGGTAAGCCTTTGCCCAGCATTGAGATGTTAAAAAGGGCTGGAATAGAAGGTGCACAAATACTTTTTCGTTCTTTAAAATGGTAGATATTCCTTACATATGATATAATAGAGTACATAATACCTAAACAATATACATTTATCTACTATTTAAAAGAAAATAATAGAAATTAATTTATTATTTCATTTAACGCGATTATTTTACCAGAAATACTTTAAAAAGTCTTTTTCCAAAAATCGATGGCTAATATCGCATATTTTAAAAATATTGGCGGGTTCAGTCGTCGAGTTACATAAAAGTTCTTACATAATAGCCATGCAAATTTGATTACATCGTAATGGACGGCAGTTGTTGAGTTTCTTTGGCAAAATAAATAGTTTCCTTCAACGGTAATCAAACTTACGATTTCGTTTACCAAATAATAATATAATACCTATTAGGATGAAGACGACACTGTAAATATAATATCATTTTCTACTTACAACGCATAAATCGTTTTTTCCGCGTTACGTCAAATCCCAGTTTACTCCAAAACCTATATAATATTATCGTATAGCACAATTTATTGCGAAACTTATCACGATGATTGATGCTGCAAAAAACCCGGGACCGACTGATGTGGCTCGATAAATCCTACACCCTATTAAATTAATTTTGACGCTCGTCTCTGTGATCTGTCACCGCTAATGTACCTTTTTGTCGGGCTCGTGTCATGATACAAGCAGTTTTTATATATAATTCAGATGAATTAAAACAAAAATTAAAATCGTACAAGTGTGAGTCGGACTTTGTCCGAACGACGACGGACGATCCATACCATAAACAATGGATATAATTCGGCTTTATATTATAATCCATGGCGTGAGTTTTTGTTTTCTGTATATTTATTGTGATTTATAATAAATATAATAAGAGCTTATAAGCTTTATTAATTTTGAGACTTAGAAAAAAAATAGTTTAATGTATATAAAATAATTTATTTTTATCACACTAAACACGTGAAACATAAAACATATTTTCATGTCTATGCTACCCCTATCTTTTATTTTGCATATTTGACTGCAGATTTATCTTGCGGGTTACAGGAATACTTATCAAATACGGCTGGTATTAAAGAGCTCAAATACTCTCCTGAGTTAAATGGCTGTGACATACGGACTGACGAATAAGATGAAATTATAAAAGTTCTATCTTAGCCTTTTATCTACGGAACATAAAAAAATCTTAAACATTTTCATAGATATTCAATATTAATTTCTGACATCAAACGTCCCACGGTATTGATAAAAACTTTTATAAAGAAGTGCAAAGAAATACATAACATCTTTCAATTTCACGCTGAAAAAATAATCTTCCCACCAATATTTAGATACAATTTATCTTTCACCGCGACGAAGTCTGTATACAAATATATTATATAGAGATTAATTGGAGCGCTTCAGAGCAAATAAACAAGTCCAAAGTCCTTTTGCCAAAATGAAACGATATCATTGACTTATCAAAAGATGTACGTATTACGTCTTGTGTACATAAAAATGTGCCGTCGGCTCCTTTAATAAGAGACGTTTTAAATATACTGCAGTGGATGATAAAAGAGGCAAATTGAAGATCAGGAGTTATCAAAATTGTATTGTTTTTTGGGAAAGAAATTCGCAATATTGGTTCATGATCGCGTCAGACAGAACTGATCTACGATCTTTATGTTAACCACCAATTCATATTCGACAATTATAATTATTTTCTTTGTGCTTATAAAGATGGAGAAAAGGGGGTACAGCAAAACTGGGCTAATTGGTATAAAATCTACAATTATTTGCAGTAATTAAAAAAATATAGTATGATATAGTATAAATATTTGTTTTCTATAGGTATTGTATTGATATAATATAATTTTAGATAAAGAACCGATAAAGTTCTTTTTTCATAACATATATTTTTAAATGTACGAGTTACCAAACAACACTGAAGTGGGGCTAGCTACTATCAAAGATATTGATGTTTGGAAAACGTAAATTGTACTCAATTTATCATTTTAACAATTATTAGCGATAGTTGGTATAAGAAAGAAGTATGTGTGAAGCAAGAAAATGTAAGATTATCATATTAACAAGATCACAATAATAACACTTAGTCATATCTTCTTTTGATTTATAAATGTAACTCTCATTATAAAATTTAAAGCCTCAAGAATAAGGAAAACCAGGTTTATAGAATAATTACTCGTATATGGGGTAATTTGGTAATAGGCTATTTGAGATTTCCCAAATAACCCTTTGTTCTATTCCAAATAGTCTCTCTCGACATGTATAGAAATATAACAAACACTTAAACACAGAGAGCAAACAACGAATACACATTCTTAATCGGAGAAAAACAAAGCAAAACACCGTAAAGTTACTGAAGCCATTGCAACTACGTCTTCATTTGGGCGTCCAAAAGTTTGCACCTAACGTTTTGATTCTTCAATTCAAGAGTTTATTCCAATTCGTTTTTTCCTTTGATGATTGATAAATAAAATCCTCTGATTGGGTAATTTGTACCGACACTAACGCCGCGGCAAAATGGCGACAACAAGCGATTCACAAATTTAACAAATAATAATAATAATATTTATTGAACAATAAAGACACAGAACGCTAAACAATATAACATACAAAAACAAACATACATATATTATTATACAGAATAACTAGCTTTTGGACCTCATTTTAAATTAGGCTGTGTTGACACAAAATATATGGTAGCCTCGTTTGCCGTACTAGGGAGCCCTGTATTATAGATGCATTCTATTTTTTATTTTTTTAAATAGCCTCCCGGTTCTCAAGTAGCTCTATTCTATTGGTACTCCATTTAATAATGGTATTTCCAAGCAATTTTCATAATACTTAATATATATTAAATGAAATTCCACCCTTGAGAATAAAATAATTACTTTTAGGTGGTTTTGAAGGCGATGTGGCTTTTTTTGTTAATAAGTTATGTTCTCTGGCAAATATTTAAATTGTTATTTTAGCTTATCACTTCACTCAATACGATACAGAAGTAAGCTTTTTGTTTGTACAAGATAGAAACTGAAACTTTTGATCTTATTCTAATACTAATACAAACAATAGTAGCGAGTTACATTTTCACTGAGATATTTTTTTATTTCTGTATATGGTTAGGAGCTGAGGACAGTGTGCGATAGTCTCTTTCTGAATAAAAAATCAAAGTTGATATACATTAAAAAGCACGTAGTCATTAATAAGGAAACATGGTTAAAAATTAAGTATAATTAAAGCAAAGTGGTTGTTGAAAAAGAACGGTTTTCATAAAACTGGAAAAGTAAAAAGAAAGCCTTAATGTACAACACAGGTACTTAATAAAGACTGCGGAGCTACAACTTTCAGCAGTCGTCGAAAACACAAAAAAAAAAACTTTAAATAAGCTTCAGAGATACAAGTGCACATTGCATTTACTTAAGGTTTAATGGATGGAAATTTTAACTACGAGTAGTTCTACTATTCTTGGGGTAAAGGGCTGAATTTTCTTGGCCTTGCCACTAATAGAGGCTAAGTATCTGACTTCTTAAAATCAGAAATAAAACTCGTCATGGTGTGATGGAACATATGATATTTTTACTTTCTTAGATTTACGCGAATATTTGACATTTTAAATAAAACTATCTATTCGGATTTTTTCGCGGATTTACTTGGAAAAAATCCGAAAAGATAGTTTTATTTAAAATATGATGTTTTTTTATAAAAAAAGTATAAATTTATTAACATCTATAAGATGTAAAAACTTATAGCACCTACATTTGCGTATGTACATAGTAAATACAACATCGAAAGCACATTTTAGTGAAAAGTAAAATAATGACAAATATTTAAAATGAACGCAGAACGTATGAATAAAAGATTAAATATGAAAGCTCGATGTTATGGAATTGAAATGCGAGCTTTATTCCTATTTCGAATTACCATTTTCAATGAAGTTTTCAATACACTGTTTTATCAAGTTTTAACTGTAAATCCTACAGAGTACACTAGTATAACTAATTATAGCATACTCTTTAACATATTTTTATTTATTTATTTTATTTATTTACTAAGACTCACCAATGGTCATTATATGATTACAGTAAAAATGCTATTACAAAGTTCTTATTACTAAATGTATTACCTTTTAAGGTAACTTTAACATGTATTCAGCCCTTTTTAACGTCCCACAGCTGGGCACGGGCCTCCTTTCAATACGAGGAGGATCAGGCCATAGTCTTCGGCCGACTTCACATGTCTTTTGAAAACTTGCTAGGTTCTCCCAGATATGCAGGTTTCCGGATATGATTCGCACATGAAAATATTAGAAGTGCGAGACCCGGGATTTGAAGCTTCACTAGGTTTCCTCTACCTCATTTTGAAATAAAGAACTTTCGACAAACTTGCCCGTTTAGAAACGACTGCCAAAAGCATTATTTTATTTTTGCAACAATGAGTGAAGCGGAATCGAAGACTTAAGATAACAGATCTTGAAGACCGAATTAAATCCTCTCGAGCTTTCTACTCCATTTGACGAAAGCTTCCCGCGAGATTATTATGAAACATTATGTCTATACGCAGATAGAATCCTAATGGGAATCTCCGAAGCCTTTAAAAGGCGTCACTTTATCGATGACGCTGCCTTTCTCGCTCCATCTGCTTTGGGCTGATGCTCGCGTCTATTATATGTATAGCTCTTTGTTCTTTTCCTCGTTCACGGAATTTATTTCTACTTTAAGCGTAGATGTATGAAGTTATTGATTTTTTTTATCTTTTCGTGTGTCACAGTCTATTTTATTTAAAAAAAAGGTTAACTTCACTTAACACGAATGCATAATTTATACTATTTAAGGTGAATATTGTTTAAATAAAGTTTGAATAGATTGTTTGCTTGGACGCTAGAATCTAAAGATTAGCATTCAAAATTGTTTGTTTTTTTTGCATTTATAGCTTACTTATTACCGAAGATGATATATGATATCACTGTAGGTCTCTTAGGAGCAGAGCATTCATACATAAATATATGATGCGAGCAGTGCCAAGGACAAAAGCTAGTAAGTAAATTAATATCCCACGGGAACCGCTTAATGGACCGGGATGGCACTTTCCTCTCACCTATGTCCCGAAGGACTCAGTAAGTATCTAATGCTTATAGCTGTGCTACGACGCACAGCTGTCGAATGTGTGCATCATCTCGAAGTAATGGTTGATATCCATACACTATAAATGTCAAAGGAAAAATTACAATTATCTCACTTAGATGCAAATAATTCATATTATTATCTTACATCGAAACCGATTTGACACTTGTCGCTCTGAGTTAATTTGGATAATATACAAAATCTTTCAAAATTATCTGCAGTGATAATATCGTTCGCCATCTTAGAGCTCAGATAAGATGACATTCAATAATCGTTATCGCTACATGAAAATTTAAAAATCTATTTAAACGAAGTATCTAAGAGTTATTATGTCACGTGATAAATTTTTTTTTTTTTAATTTTCTATCAGCGATGTCAGTTATAAGCCTACTTGTCTTAAATGGCAGTCTGTTAGATGCAGGGCCATTTACTGTTTGATATTTGCGTTATACGTCTTTCATTATAATGATATAATTTATAACAGATTATGCTTATCACAATTAATACACTCTAAAATGACGGCCATTGATGTTCTTAGCCTTTGAAGTGCAGTCGTTGTATTTAATCGATGCAAATATATGTTTTCTGTTAGAAATATGCTATTATATAATTAAAGTTCCGGATAGTAGAAATACGAGTTCACAAAGAAACAATGTTTATTAATAGTTATTTCGACTTTATTAAGTAACTTCTAAAATCAAAGCTAGACACTACAATATATTAATTATAAGTATCGATATTTCGAATTGTAAAGGTAAATCCGCCATAGTGGGCCTATGGCTTGATCGCCCTCGTGTTGAAGGGAGGTCCATCCTAAGCAGTGGTACGTTAAAAAGCAATATATTATATACATTACAACTTTGAAATGATAGCTAGTTTACTTACTCGAGGTAGATTTAAATTCAAAATATTTTATTCAGTATTATTTCAATTTTTAATAAACGTCATGAGTCTACTCCGAGTCGTCACTAGTTCCGAAAAGAAAAAGTCCCATCCTGAGAAGCACTCGCGAAATAAAACTCAGCAAGTCTAATTAAATAAACTGTAACTTTTAGTTTATATCTTAATAGATTTATTAAGAATAATTATTATTGATTAGCTATTTACCCTCACTTCGCTCGGTTTCGTTCCTGTCGAAAAACAAAAACAAATCTGTCCCATGGAACCATACATTTTTCCTACATAAAAAGTAACCTGTGTGCTGTTCTAGACTATTATCTCTGTGCCAAATTTCATCCAGATCCGTTCAGCCGTTCTGGCGTAATTGAGTAACAAACATCCATTTAAACTTTTGCATTTATAATATTAATGGGATGGGATATCGATTATTCTGGTATTTTAGTTATTATAATTAAATATTTCGTTATAGGTAATAAATGTTAATAATATAGTATCTATAAGTCCCCCTGTAACACTACGCTATCAATAAAACCATTTGTAGTTCGGTGAGAATTAAAGAAATTGCGAACTCTTATGTGACAAGTTTCATCTTGTAAACAGAGGTACTTTTCTAGGGAGGGTTCGAATAGCGGGCTACAAAAATGTCGCATGAGTCGAGAACTTCAAAGGAAGCCCAAAAGTTACAGCCATTATGTCTTTTATTTCACACATTTTCTCCCTGATCAAGAACGACGGCATGTTCTCTGTAATAGAAAACTTATTCTACTTAATTTACAAGGCATATACGTAAGTGTCGCTGTAACTTCTATGTACAAATTTTATTTAGATAGAACCTACTGAATAAAAATCTTAAATTCTATCATTGTCAGGCAAACACTTTTACATTCTAAATATTCTAAATATAGCTTGTTTTGTTGTTTATTGTCCTCCTGATCGATTTCAGTTACAGCGGCCGATCCTCTGAGGCTACCCAATAACAGTGCTCAAGTGTGTGCGAAAATTCATCTGTACACTCTATTCCTTTCACTTTTATCTCTACGTCAAATTCCGGTGGGACGCAACTCATCACTACGGGTGAGAGATTTGGCGTAAAAGCGATAGCTTTACTCTCAGAGCACTGGGTAACACCGCCACTTTCCAACTAGAATATTGCGAATTTCTTTAAGAAAAAATTCAATAACTAAACTAACTTAGCCCCACCCGAGACCCGAACCCAGGTCCTCCGGAGCTGAAGCCTCAAATACTTTTGCCAAACCTTTGCCTTAATGGCAGGGCGTAAACTTCTTTTTATCCTTACCTATCTATAAAAAATATTTTTTATGCCAGCGCTAGTCACGTAAGTTAATACACAAAAATTTCAAACAATTATTATTTTGGGATCTATATTCGTTATGTAAGAGCTCATGTACAGATTCCGCTTTGTTACAATTTCATTGTTATATGTATAGAGCTCATATATATAAAGCTAACTTAATGAATTTATCATGTCTACTAAGACTCTCATGTTGTTTGGTGTATCTGTGTAATGAATACAAATTTTTTCTTCATGTGGGTATCGATCGCGCTATATTCTATGACGTATAGGTATATTATTCCACTGTGCCTTTGCTGTGTTGTTATTTCATTTAATTACTTCGCAGAAAATATTTCTCTTTCGATATTAAAAATCGAATGATTGATATAAAGAAATACTTATTTCACTCAAATATATAAATTATTGCCGCTATAAAAATATTTGTTTCTAACGTCAATCAGTGAAATGAATGTAAATTGACTTTATTCAATCAGACTTTTACAAGCACTTTTGAGTAAACTTATAAATTTCTAATCATCAATACACTCGTAACAAGTGCTTTCATATTTTTATGAGATCGTGATATTTAACGTAACCTTCGATTTCGATCTTATTTGTCAACTCTCAGCGCCGAGAGCTCTCCAGACCGATTATATCGTTATTCAGTACATTACCTTTATTAATTATAGCTTCGAGATCTTTCACGTGCTTCGTTACTTTTTGCTTCATCTTGTTACGTCAGGACCATACAGAGTTATATGTAGTAGCAAGTACAAATCCATTCTATTAATTTGAAAACCATATTGATAACATAAGTCTTAGTTATTTTGGAAGAATTCGCAATTTATTTTTCACAATTTTATCCCCATTCTATAAATGCACAATATTTTAAAAATCAACTTTTGTATTTCTCGTCATGTGTTTTATGTAAGACTGCCTTTTGAGCCGTCGGTATACCTTCTGATGGACTTACAATACTAATATTTAAATGTAAAAATTGATGCTTCAAAAGTGTTTGTAAAATCCTCTTTAAATAAGGTAAGTACATTTTCCTTCACGCAGTAACAAAAAGCCTAAAATCGTTTATGATACAGTTTTCTTAGAAATGTTCACGAAAATGAATGAAAACCAAGCTTTAGATACTAAAAAAATATTTTCTCATATGTACATACATAAACGATTGAATTTTTTTTACTGAACTATCTATAGCAGAGAACTCAGAATATCTCATATCATTTACTGTAATAATGAAATATTTGTTCAAAGTAATATATGTAGAATTTTGATGCTCCGTAGGTACGAGTACCTACGCGTGCCCTTTTCTGAAAAGGAATTCAATATTGTGTCTCACTTGCTTCGAATTTTTCTCATGCCCAGAGCTACTATTGAGACAGATATTTGAGACCCTAAAAATTTGGTGCTGAATGAACTATAAGGCTCTATAGAATAACCTATTCTATTCATATGTACTAAAATCTATATGTGCAATAATAAAATTCTACATACGAGTATATACAATTCGTACATCAAATATTTCTTTAGAAAATCTTACTTGAATAGTCATTATTATCGATACAGAGATCCGGTCGGTCGAATCTATAGTTTTTCGAATTTTTCTGTCTGTCTAGGAACGCATAACGAGACAATCACTGGACAGATTTTCATGAAGTTTGGTATGGTGATAGCTGGTTATCCGGGTCAACATATAGAATACTTTTTACTGCGGGAAAATATCTCATCTGAGAAACCTATACTAACTGTTAAAATGTACATAGGAACACAAACGGAGGGAGGGTGAGTCGCTAGTCTATGTATATAATATGAATCATCCAATACATAAAATATTAAAAACAAACTATACAGACACACTTTAGTTAATTGTCATTAATTATTAATGTCTAAACATGCTACGAAATTAATTGTTTATGTAAATGTACCTATAGTATGGAGATAGCTTGGTCACAATAATATATCACAATATATTACAGAGTGAAGGCAAAGTATCGACGCCGGCCACGTGCACTGGTTGAATGTGGTTTTCAATCCAATTCAAAGTGCGGTCAGCTTTAAATGCAGAACTGTCAGAATATGCCGCGCCATACTAGGCGGTAGGTAGTCGAGCTCGTGCACTGCTCACTGAGAATTCTAATATGATTCATAACCTATGCACATAGCTTCCTGGCTATTTTCCTTATTTATTTTATATATATATGTATATATATATATATATATATATATATATATCTACTAATTATAATACAAATGTATGTATGCACATACCTATATGGCTAGGTACTAAAGGGATTTTAGAAATGATAGTATTTTAAGTTTTTTTTTCTATTTTTAAAAGACAAAAGTTTTACAGAAAATTTTACAATATTACAAGAACGTGGAATATCCATACTTAATATTATAAATGTTTGTTTATTTGTTTGTTTGTCCTTCTTTCACGTCGAATCGGAGTGACGGATTGGCGTGTTTTTTAGTTTGTAGATAGTTGAAGGGTTGGAGAGTGACATAGGCTACTTTTTACCGCGGGAGATTATCTCATTCCTATAGGAAAACACGTTACAATACAACCTAAAATATTAATTACGATCAGAATTACTTGAAACTTGGTATTAATGCTCTTCAATACAATTAAATAAATACGTGTATTAACATTTTTCTAAATTCGTCCCATAAGGGGGTGAAATGTGGGATGAAAGTTTGTATGAAACCTATCTTTACAAAGTTTTCTTGTAGTTTTATCGCGAGCGAAGCCGCGGGTTCTTCTAGTAGGTATATAAATAATGTCGTGGTTTTGGAATACAAATGCGAGGGTTTCGCCATCAGGAATGCACCAAAACGAAGTGAGGGCAAGTCGCTAGTAAATAATACATAATATTTATAATCTAAAAATATATAAAAGAATTCCAAGCCCTTCGTGATGGAAAAAATATATTTTTTTAATAAACAACACACTTGATCTACTTATAGTAATATAACATTTATATTAATAATACTAAGACGCTTGTTGTTAAGGCAATTTCATATCTAGCTTTATTTTTTAACGGCATATCTATAATAGAATAAAGAGGGCCGATGCTATTACAGTTAAGCTTCTTATACTTCTTAAGTGCGATCATTAGTTTCTGCTTCTGCGAAGTCATGTTTAGTTTGGTTATTCTGATTTAATAAATGTCATTGTAATTTGTATTTCTCAATCCCATTAATAATAAAGTATCTGAAGTTTACGGTCGTGGACTTGGGACCCGGTTCCGATAAATCTTAAATTGGTAATATAAGTATTGATCGGTCTGGTCGCTCTGAATGTGTGTCCATATACGAGTACTTTAAAAATGTAGAATACTATCCTTCTGACCGATTTCAGCCACGGTGGCCTTTCTTACTAAGACTAACCATGTGCGCAGGGGATATTATAGGGCACAAGTAGACAGAAGCGTGTACGCTTCATTCCTTTCACCCTCAAACTTCGGTGGAGTGACAATATATAATTAGACACGACCAGCGTGGTGATCACCAGGACCGAAGACTCGCGAGTATCTTACCAGAAAAAATCAATAATTAACTTGACCGAACTTGGGATATGATATTTTTCGGATATTTTCGCGATCTTATTTACCTTACAGCTATCTTGATCACGAGAGAGGCTCACTTGTGACCGTCATAGCTGCAGGAAAATGAAAAACTCTTATACAAATCTTACACGGGTCGGACTAAGCACGCATCAGTTCACGGAATTAAACTATTCGATTTCGGAACACAAATAGTTGTCAAGATCGGCCGCAGCTGGAGGAGGGGGCATTAGTGGCGGCTCTACGCGTTACTGTTTGATATTCACTTACCTGGCTATTAGAACATTCATAGCTGACCGATCGTTTTAATTCAATCCTTACTTAGTAGAGACACTATAATGTATAGTAAATACAAAAGTGTGTGTATATGTGTATGTATGTACAGATAATGACTTACAGATTATATAAATAAAATATATTCGATCTTTTTGTATTGAGAGACACAAAAAACATCTGAGCAAGAAGCGGGGATTTGTCATTAGTAATATAATAAATTCCAAAGTATTTAACGCAATTTTTTAAATGAATGCAAAAAATAAGTTACTCATTGCTGTATATTTTATTCATTGCGGTCCGTTTCTCACTGAATGTTTTTTTTTTTAAATAGGCTATGCCTTTAGGGTGGTCTTATTTAAATCAGCGAAAGTTCTTTCCCCAAGGAAATATCAGCTTAATGTTGATACTAAATAAACTCGGCTACAAATAATTTACTGCCTATTTTTTAATTACTTTTTGGTTTTAAATAAAACTATCTTTTTGGATTGTTTTGCGGATTTATTTGAATTTTTGGTTCTCGACGTTTCAAATGCTTTACAGCAATCGTGGTCACGGGAGAGACTGAGGTGTTAGATGTCTCAAACACATACTGGTTACAGACAGTGCCTAAGCTCAAAATGAAATACTTGTTTTTAAATCATCAATACATTAAATACAGATTTTAAGACTTCTTAGTTTTGGAGAAAGTCAAACAGCAAGGAATAATCAAAGAATGCTACACACATTCAATAAAATTCATTTAACCATAAAATTATAGAATCGATCACCCGACAGACGAATGGAAAGAAATGATTCGAGCAATAATAATTCCATTTACACAACACATTTCAATCAGATCAAAGGCAGTTTTGAAGGGACTTTGAAAACAAAATTACGTTATACGTTAACTTGGGCGCCCTATTCAAGCGGCAAAATATCTCCTTTGATGAGTATCAATACAAATAAGTACTCTCGTTACCGAATTACTATTAAACGCGGCGATGATATTCAAAATATTTACTTAGGCTTTTCTTTTCGTATATTCTGTATTTATTGGATGTAGTATTAAGAAACAGAAGTAAAAACACTTTATGATTACAGACAAATAAAAAAAACATAGTATATATAACAATAAAAGTATATACTGGTTGATATATAAAAGCTTACAATACAATAAAATTCATAATATTTATTTATATTACAACAATACAAAATATAATATTATATATAAAATGAGGGATCTACGGACCCTCGGTCGTAACGAATTTCCTTTATTCCTTCCTTTTTGATAGATGTTTGCTATACAGTCATTATAATTTATATTATAAAATATCAAGTTGATAGAGTTTAATTGAAAAATTTACGATAAAATATATTTATCTCTATAATATAAAAATGAATCGCAGAATGTGTTGGTAAGCGCAAATCTCGAGAGCAGCTGAACTGATTTCGCTAATTCTTTTTTTAGAATATTCCTTGAAGTACGAGGACGGTTCTTTCGGAGAGAAAAATTTAAAAAAATGCCCGAAAATGTCTAAAAACAATACTTTTTTATACTCCCATACAAAAGATTCGTAATAATACTCAAAAGTCAATTTGAACTTTAATACGATAACATAAAGTTTAAGTGTTAGTGGAGAGGTTCCGGGAAGGCAAAACATTGATGGAAATTGAGTGACGTTAGTATCGTATAAATATTAATGTCAATATTTGTCAATATTATTAACAAAAAAAATATACATGGCTTATGCTGGCTAATAACTATTTATATCTGTTTAAAACGTACCTAGCGACAAACCCGAGCGAAGCGAAGGTGAGCCGCTAGTATAAAATAAATACTGATAAATTAAACACTGAATGATCTGGGATAATTAAGTAAATAACAAATAAAAATTTAAGAACTGTATAAATCTTATTTTATTAAAAATACTTTTTTAATTTTAGAAATAAAAATTAATTATTTACTATAAAAATATAAATAAAAGTTAAAAAAAGCCGAAGAGAAGAGAGCCGTCGAGACTTCCGGCGCGCGGAGAGTTGTGTGCGGCGATGTACGTATAGTACATACACGGCTTAGTTACAACTATGGCAAGAAGTGTCGGAAAAAAGTCTTATTACACTTTTAGCCCCCATCCGTATCTCTATATATTATGTCTGTAACAAGTATATAACGCCTTTGAGATATCTATTACCTTAGTCTCTCCCGTGAACATGATTTTGCTGTAAAGCATTCGAAACGTCGGGAACCAAATATCAAAATAAATCCGCGAAGTAATACGAAAAGAGAGTTTTATTTCTTTTTACTAATAATAATATATCTTGATAAAATATAAATGTAATATGAATATTATTTATAACTAATGTGTATGAAAATAAAATTATTTGTAAAAATTGAATTGATTTATAACGAAAAGTATGTTCTAGTAATAAGAGCTGACTAAATCTGAAACTGTTAAAATACAACATATTAACGTGAGAGCATCAGAGGGTCTTCGGAGCGCCTTCATTCTCTATTGTGCTCGTGATAATGGCGGAAACAAAATAGAAACAACAGTGTGCACTGTTGAATATTCTATTATTTAGTTTCACAAATGCTTTACATAAAGTAAATCACATTATACAAGATGAATTATGAGCCTCTAGATGTGTATTTCAGAGTAAGAGATAGAGAATAGATAGAGATAGAACGGTTATTGAAGACAAACGTAATTGTCGATAGTAAAAAGATGTCAATCATAATATAACTAATTTTAATATTTTGTAAGGAAGCAATTTTTATTAATACCAATTTTAATACTTTCTGGTGAGGTTTTACAATAAAAGTCAGCATAATGTTATTGTTTTATCTTTTGTTTCAAGTACATGCAATGCAAACTTTATTGCCTCCAAAAATATTCTTCATGCGCTATCTATTTGTTTTACTTTTATTATTTGAGACTATTATTTGTGAGTTGTGAATTAGCTAATAATATAAATTATTAGCGACTCGCACTTGCATCGCTTCAGGTTCGTCCCTAGACAAAAACAAATCTATCCCACAGGAACCGTATTTTTTTCCTAAATAAAAAGTAACTTATATATTGGAGCACAAAGATGGGTTATATTATTCCAGACTATAACCCATCTCTGTGCCAAATTTTATCCAAATCTGTTCAGCCGTTCTGGCGTGAAAGAGTAACAAACATCCATCATCCATCCTTACTAACTTTCACATCCTACTAATATTATAAATGCGAAAGTTTGTGAGGACGTATGGATGTCTGGATGTATAGATGTAGGGAAGTTTATTACTCTTTCATGCAAAAATTAATATAGCTCATATATAAGAATAACAAATAGGCTACTTTTTATCCCGGGAAAATGTACGGTTCCCGTGGGATAGACTTGTTTTTGATTTTCTAGAGGCGAACCCAAACAAAGCGACGGTGAGCCGCTAGTTTATAATATTAGTATGGACTACCGTCACCTTATTAATTGTATTTACTGCTCTTATTTAAGTTCTTTTTATCAAAACATGATGACTGCAAAAAAGCAATAATTATCTTTAAGAAAATCACTTGCATTGTTCAAAACCAGTGCACCGTCATATAAAATACCCCATTCAAATACTTCGCCTAAGAAAAGTTAGTATTTTACTGTAGAGATTGAATATTGATTGAGGGACGAGATATTCTTCGCTTCTTTTACCTTCGCTTCGGTCCAATTACAAGATTTTCTGCTCGAGCAAACTAAAATATCTCAATCCGAATGAATAAAACTAATCAAGCTCTCGATGTTGCGCGGCACTCATTCCTCTTACATAATCATGAGACGGCCGAGTGGATGAAGGAAGGGTGGATGGTTAATAACTTATATTCAATAACATTATTATTATTTGGGCTTAATCTCAAAAAAATAAAAATATTTTTTTTCGACTACCGTATCCATAATATATCGAATTACTATTACAATTGAGAAAGTTTATATGTATGTAATATGTAGACATTTGGATGTTTGTTATTTTATGTCTTGACAACTTAATGGATTTTGATGAAGTTACTAACTACTAACAGATAGACTAATACAGATACTATTTTTTGGCATCTCAGGAAAGAGAGTAAATCGCTAATCTATACTTTAATATTGTAAAGAGGAAGGATTTGTATTTTTGTAAGTTAGTAATGAGTAAAAAAGAATTAAAAATGGGGATATCAACTAGGGACAGTTCAACCCCCTCATTAATGGGACGGATATTCACTTTTACACTACTTAGCACATGTATGCTTTGTCTATCAGTCAGTGCTAGACCTTTATTAAATAGAAATATAAAAGCCAGTTTTTAATGAAATTCCCAGGTCAAGCGCTAACTAGCCGACACTGTAATGATCAGCTCAATTGTAAATGAATAAAAGATAATTGTGTTAATGAGGGACAACGTTCCAAACTAGAGATCTGAGCTTTTATAATGTCGATACCGTCTCGGCTCCCGCCTCTGTTTTAACGTTTTTACTTCTATAAGTTATCCGTTATCAATAAATGATTAAATATAGTGTACTATATATATAGTGACATTATATTGTACTAGCATTGCCCGCGGCTCCGCCCGCATTCAGGTGACCAAAAACCAAATTCTTAGGCTTTACATATGAGTATACTCTTACATTGCAGTTTTTGTACTTTTTCCATTTCAATAAGATTTAAAAAAAAAATATCTACAGATTCGGCTTATTTACAATTTTATTATATGTATGACTAGTGATACAGTTTTGCCTTCCAAGATTCCCTTCGCTTATGAAGATGTCAGAAGGGTCGGTTTTTTCTGACTTAAAATGTTGATAAATTGCAATCTATTCTATTAAAATATTGTCTGTAGAAAGTAGTATGAAAATTAGTCCAGAAATTTATGAACTCGAATAAGCTCAAACTCAACGCGGCTCGGAACTTTAGTTTACGTATAATATGTAATATAATGTATCAAACTACGAACATATAATACTACTACATGATCCCAAACTTTCTTTGTATTTAGATCACGAAAACAATAATTCAATAATTGACTTTCTGATGAACTGGACTCGAACCTAACTAATAAAAACGTAGACTATTCAACGTAAGAATTGAAAAATATTGTATAAACATAAAACAAATTGCAATTTTCACGGAAAAACTCGCAAACTGTTTTTATTCCCAAGTGTAGTTTTTCTTCTCTCGCTCGTTAGCGCTAGCGGCGTTCATTAAACTAGGTGTTCTCTAAGAATAACATTATTATATGTTGTGTAGTGGCTTCTGCTTCCTATTGGGAAATTTTGTCTTTAATTATCATTAGTAGACGTATTTCGATAACATTTATAAGAAAAAAAGATAGATTTTATTATATTTATCATGACTTCTAAAATGAGGTTTGTGTGTGTAAGATACGCGATGCTTTTGAAAACAATAAAGAAAAATTAGATTTACCTGAGCTTTTATATATTATCTACTGTCCCCGAGATAAAAAGGAGAATCGGGATGGCAAAAGATGTTATGTCTCGACTAAACAACATCTGGAAGAAAAGAGGAATTGGTATCAAAACTAAGACTAGATTGATACGAGCACTGGTTTTCCCTGTCTTCCTGTATGGAGTAGGAACGTGCACAATATTGGCCCGTGAAAGGCAAAGGATTAATGCATTCGAGATGTGGTGTTGGAGGTGAATGCTGTGAATACCTTGACGGCGTTTCCAATGCATCGATCCTGAACCAGCTCCGTATGAAAACTCGCTTGTCTACGTTATGCCGATAACGCATCCTTTCGTATTTTGGCAACACAATGCGCAGAGGCGGCAAAAGTTTGGAAAAACTTATTGTAGTTGAAAATGCGGAAGGCATAAGATCGCGCGGTCGTTCTTAAACAAGATGAACTGACCAAATTATAGACTCGTCATCCAAATTCTACACGTTTGTAAGAGACGCGCTGGCAGAAACCGGTGGAGGCAGATCATCCGCTCCAGATGCAACCCTAATGCTGACCACGATCCTCAGACATAAGGAACCGTCCACAGAGAGAGAGAAAGAGATATATATCTACTAACGACTTGCCCTCGCTCGGCTCCGGTTCGTCAGTACTTATATCTTCTACTTATACCTCAGTATAGATTTCTCAGAGATGAAATATTTTCCCACAGGTAAAAAGCAGTACAAAGTATCCTATATGTTGACTATCATCATACCAAATTTTATCAAGACAGACAGACAGACAAAAATGGTAAAAACAAAACATTCAGCCTCTTTATCGATAACAATGAATATTTCAATAAAATTTTCCAAAAAATATTTAATGTACAGATTCCTCTTAGAATTTTATTATATGTATAGATATACCTATTTTATTGTAAGCACAGCCGATAAACTTGTGCAAGCATAGACTATTATTATCTCTATCTTCGTACTAATTGTACAAGAGCACATAGTAATTGGTTACCATGTGCCTGGTTCAAGCCTAATATTTTGGAAGTTTATATCCAACGCTAATTTACGTAAACGTGAGCATGCATACTGGAGGTGCTAATGTCCGTATCAGATGAGAGCGACACTTTTATTATTTGTAAATACTTCAGTACAGGTAATGCAAGTTATTGTAAATAAAACTATCTTTTCGGATTTTTTCGTGGATTTATTTTGATTTTTGGTTCCTGACTTTCCGAACGCTTTTACAGCAATCACAGTCACGGGAGAGGTTCTCCGGAGAAAAAACCGAAAATATAATTTTATTTAAAACGACAATTTTATTATTTTACAGTATGGAAAATAAAGTAACTCTAAAATATTATCTCGATATTGACTATATTATTAAGATGTGAGATATTAATCTAATCCCCACTCGCTTGGTCATTGCACTTTGCCACTTGCCAAGATGTCGGATCGTTAAAGAATATATGTAGTGGCGAAGAAGTGAACTGAAGTACCCATCCATCACGGCAAGCCTCGTTAGCCGGAGGCTGGAGAGCGCTCAGTTTTAATCACACTTAACATTTTCGTTATTCTCTTTCTAAATCTAAAGAATAATGAGTGAATTGATTTATGACAAGTGAGAGATTCATGTTTTGATATCTCATTATTTATTCCAAGTACCTACCTGGGCGACCAAACTTTGCTTGGCGATTTTCGAAAAAGATATAAAAGTTGTGTTTTTTTTTTCAGAAAAGACACGTATTTAGATAAACTTAAAAAGCAAAATCTTAACTAAATATATAATTTGATTGTGACAGTGTTAAGCCGTTTTCGATATACACGAAACAAATTTATTTATACTATACAAGAATTGTACATTTAATATTATAGGATAACATATTATTAAATTAAACGTTGAGAATAACATGATCATTGATTTTGCGTAAAACGTAAACATCTTCTATACATACTCGTATAGTGAAATTTTGAGTCGAATCTGTACAGAAAATATTTTTTGGAAAATCTTATTGAAATAAGTATATTTTTCTTTATTTATATATGTTATAAATATAATAATGGCAACACTAAATATAGATTACTAATTAATATTTTTAAAATTGTAATAATTGATGATGCTCTCCTTACCGATTCCGGCCACGGCGGCCAATCTCATAGAGACTAGCCAACTGCGCAGGAGATATTATAGTGCACAAGTGTACGCGCAGACACAAGTGCACTCTCTATTCCTGTCACTCTCATACTCTGGTGGGACGACCACTCGACACGACCAGTGAGAGTTAAAGCGCAGGACCGACGGCTTTACGTGCTCTCCGAGGCACGGGGGTGAAACACCGCCAACTTCCCAACTCCGGGCTGTTACTGAGGCTTACTATACAGAAAGACTCAATAACTAAACTTGGCCCGACCCGGGACTCGAACCCAGGACCTCCGGGTGTGCAGCTGTACATGCTAGCCACTACACCACCGAGGCAGTTGATAGATAGGCACCAAGTAGTGTAATAATTATAATGATAACAACAAAATTAAATAAATAATATTCCATATTCAATTATAAAACTAATTAAAATTACAAAAATGTTTTAAAGTTATAAAATATTGTAAGGTAATTGGTGAAATTTTTATTTTGTTATTTGTGGGTAGGCTGACTGTAACAACTATACCTTCGAGACATGTCACATTTCAGTCTCTCCCGTGACCATGATTGCTGTAAAGCATTCGAAACGTCGGGAACCAAAAATCAAAATAAATCCGCGAAATAATCTTGGTCTGAACGGTGGACTTTTACAAACAATGAATTATTTTTATCGCAAACCCGACGAGCGTCACTATCAGAAACACGATATGATGAAATATCCTCTATAGAAAAAATACATTGTCTTTATATGTATATTAATATTATAAATTCGAAAGTATGTGAGTTATGTTTTTTATGTCTTCAAGTGGTATAATTTCGAAAGAAAAACTTTTACAATAAATATGTATTATAAATAATAAATCATGCTTATTCACGTATCAAAGTATCTATAAGGCGAGCGGAGCTGCGGGTATAACAATATTTATAATAAAAGTCACTATGAAAAATGATTGGCTTTTTAGCGTAGTAAACTGGAAAATGAATATATCTAAAAATATAGGGCGTTGCAGAACCAAATGTTTGATCAGGTCTTGATAATGTAAATTAGTGAGACAATTTAACAGCGTTGATGATGCTTGAGCTCTCTAAGACATACACGGTACGACAATATATCTCAAGTGCAAGGTATACAATAGTATGTGACCACACATTCAATTCCAGCGGAACGACCAATACGTCGTCTGCGGCGAGACCTCAATACATTCCAATAATGTCACAATGTAACTCTAAATCGTATCAGCCAATTTCAGAGTTCCATAACGACGAACTAATCTCATAATATCTCGCACCTAAATCTTAAGAAACTTTGATTGTTAAAGCTACGGGGATTGGATTTAGAACGTCTGCGACGAATGATTTAACTATGAAATCGTAGAGTCCAGTGAAAATATCTAAAGTTATCTTCCAATAGATTTGTCTATACGAGTACGTAAGTACATACGTAAAAATACAAAGGATTATAATGGAGGATACTTAGTTAATTAATATGCTTTACAATATGAATGATGATGATTTACTTTTGTGTTGTATTAATTCGAGCGTAACGAAATTGTTGTAAGTATTTAACAGGTTTTAAACAAAAGCCAATGGATTTTACAAAACCGCCAATTTTCGACCCTCATCAACATGCCTACCTCCACACATTCACGGGAACTCCCTCAACCTAAAGCGTTCAATACCGTCAGAATTTACGAAACTTTTAGATTATGTACAATTCACCGAAGAGAATCCTCCCCCAAACCTTTAATTCATCTCTAAAAATGTAAATGTTCCTTTGTGCAAATCTCCGAAGGTTCTTCATCAATTACTTCCAATATTTTTATTTTGTTGCAAACCAACTGGTCTGTGGGTGAATAATAATATGTACTATGTAAATGCGGTTTTTCTATTTAAATTTGTCACGCGTAGGCTTTAAATATAAAAAGTCACATTTATTTACTTATAAGGTGTTTAAATATAATGTCTTATGTAGATTAAATTTTTACATCAATCATTTATGAGCTGATTGAAATATTATATCACAAGAAAGATCCATTTCACGTTACGTAGAAACATAAAGTTATATTTTCTTTCATTCGCCCTCTTTATATTACATAATACGTTACAAAAAGTTGCGAAGTTTTTGCCAGACACATAGAGCTATTCAACTGTATCGTATCGTACATTTATATTTCTGGCACGTCTGAGCGCCAAAGATTAATGATACAATTAAATAGATGTGACAGCAAAATTGCTACGAGGTCTTGGAGTCTTAAAATCGTAACGAAATGTAATTAACCCAGTCTTATATGTTTTTCTTTTAGATAAAAGCTATAGATTACGAAAATTGGCTGGACCAGATGGAACTTAGGTGCAGGAGGAAGCTTTACGTGCTCTCTGAAGAAGGCAATGTTTTAATATTGAATTCCAACTGAAAATTTTCTGATAATTATTTTCGGCCCGAACTGGGACTCCAACTTCCAGCAGTCGTACATATAAGCCACTAGAATAGTAAGGCAATATACAAGTATAAAGGTAAAAAAAACTTATGGTATACGGTAGTGACCAGCGCAGATGCTGTAGAAAGTAATCTGTCATTCGTATCCGCCCGGGCGCCTGGCGGCGGTCACAAACATACATAGTTTTTTCAAAAATATTGACCTAGCTCATTTTGTAGTAAGATATTCGATTATTGAAATTACTAAGAATGAATGATATCTTGCTTCAATTTCATTTAATAGTTACACCTATTTTAAAAGTGTTTTCTAATCAACAAGCAATAAGTAACATTTTTTAATAACTTATGTTACTAGAATTTTCCTAAAAGAAAGATTCAATATTAACTAAACATGCTCAAATCGAGACTCGAACCTCCGGATTTGCCACCGTAAATGCTAGCTACTAAACCAGAAGCAATTTTATAACGCTTATATACTGAAGTGTACATACATTTAGACATATTTTGATAATCATAATATAGCTAATATCATACGGAACTTGATCACGCATATCATTTTTCTCGCATAACTGTAGGAACGAACTGCCAATACGTTTTTAAAAGAATCAAACTTTAAAAAAAATACTATCGTTTAAAAAGTTTCCCATTTTATTAGAAATTTTAGACGAGTCTTTCTAAATTAAGCGATATACCTTTGTTTCGATAGACGTGTCTATATTTCTATCAGGACTTAAAATGTATGCAAAAATTACACATCACTCCGTAGCGCTATTACTGCATGAAAGAGGGACAAACAAACAAACGCATGTGTACGCGTATGTGTGTAGTTCATAATATTAGAATTGGATATAGAATTCATTATTCACTATAAGATGTTGCCATTTGTTGCAGTTCCACTATTGAACATAAATGACCTGTCAGTACTTAGATTTATGGAAAATACTCAGAAAAGTGTCATATCACGCATTTAAACGACAACATTATTATTAATTGTATTATTATAGTAACACTTGCAACTTGTATTATTTACGAGGATGGATATACGTTAGTACGTATGTTCTAATCTGATAAGTAAAGTAAGTCCTCACAACATCACTTTTAGATATATCTGCCGAATTTGCTAATTTAAAAATTGGTACATGATTGGATGTCCTAAATGCGTGTATAGAATAAATAAATACACTCTTCTTAGTATATCATAATGTCCAACGTATTTTTGTGTGATAAACTGTGTATGCGTATGTGTATTATGGAAAAAATGTGAGTATTGCTCATTTCCCCCGTCTTATCTTGCTATTTTTCGTAAAAAATATATATGTAAAAGTATATTCTGTTTCACGCGATTTCGTTTATTCTTGGCTAACTTTTTTAATATTCAAGTAATCAGCAATTTGGCTAAGTGCTAATTGTGATTTTCCTTCATTCAACTAGGTTTATAGTATTAGAGTTAAATTGGAATTCGTAAATGAAGAGCAGCAATGTATGAAATTAACATGAAATGGAGCGTTATTCAAAGACTGCTAATGACTGGTGTCATTGTCGATATCGCCGGAAAAGCTGAGGGTTCGAGTGTCCATCGCTCACTGAAGCCTCGTTAGTGCTACTAGTACTATGTTAGCTTCATTTTATTATAATACCAGCTTTTGCCCGTGGTTCCGGTTGTGTATTTCCGCCCGCTCACAATGATCTTAGCGTTACTTAGGTTATAAGTAACCTTCCACAAATATGCCATAAAATGTCCAATGTTATAACATATTTTTTTTAAGTTTCACAAGTACGTCTTTTTGTAGTCCCCAGAATGTCTGAAATGAGTTTATTGGAACTTTCATCTATTGGTGAATAGAGTATTTGAGAATTAGTATGACACTTTACATTACTCTTTTCGTTACAACAAGCGCTTTAGAACTTTCTAGTTAAATGGAATTAAAAGTAACCCTTGTCTTTCCCATAACATATTCTATTTGTTGTGCCTTTAATTACGACTCAAAGACGGTCGTATAATTTCAATAGCAACCTAGTAACTTTTTAATTCCAAAAACACCAGGTTTGTGTTACGAAACCCTTAAAAGTGTGAGATTGTTTATTTTGGGTGTGTTAGAATTGAAATATTTTAAGTACTTAAAGCTTCAATACTTTTACACTTTTAATTTATTTCTGATCACTGCCACCACGAACCATTAACATAGTGTTTTTACCGTAAATAACAATATATCATTTCATACCACAAAATAATTCAAGCGCAGAATTTCGAAGTCTATCGAAGCAAATAAATTTACGGAATTTACCGGATTATTTTATATTAAATCATTACTTCGTTGTCAGTTGAAGAATCACAAATAGCTTTTCGGGTTCTGAACTTTTCACGGTGTTCTGGAACCTCTCGCGCGTCGCTAGCCGCGTTACTGCTCGAGCTTCGATGTATAGTGTGTATAATATACTAGTTATGTACCTGAATTTTGTTTTTTTCTACAATCATTAGTAATATTGGTATGAGAGCTTTTACACTAAGTACGACGAATTTACAGGAAGTATCATCACTCAAATAATACTGTTTTGACAGGAGTAACTAAGTAAAAGATTTTATAGAAAAATATCTTTGGCATAATATAACAATCACATTAAGGCTTTTATGTAAGGTATATAATCCTAAATAAGAATATAAATACGTTAATAAAATAACTATTCCAAAAATATATTCCACGAACTATCTACTTGTATGTTGACAGCAATTTTAATATTTAAGTTTAAAAATATTTTTACATTATAAATTATAATATTATCTTCGGTATCACAATTTTTTTAATTCTACAAAAGCCAAGCAACAGGCTAAAATATAAACACAAATAACAAAAGTAGTCTAACTATTGATAGAACAAGATACAAACATGTTACTACATGATATATACTTGCTATCGTATTGATACAATAAAACTTAAAACGTATCTGGCCGGAGCCCTCGTCCTAACCAAACACCGTATACACGGTCCGAGCCGCGGTCAATACCAGCGCTAAATATGCGTAGCAAACTTGTTAGGAACTTTGAAGGCTTAAATATAATAAATAATAGCTACGCGTTCGCGGTTTTACTCGTCGTCTTTGTATTGGAAAAGTAGTTCAGTGACTCTATCTTTAGATTTATCTTTAGATCTATTCAGCCAATTTCAATAAAATTATATATGATTTCATTTATGGCCAGGAGAGTCCAGAAGTGGACGAAAATGGGCTGAAATTGATGATAACTATTTTAATTTAACCAATTTTTAATAATCTATTAGCGGCTCACCCTCGCCTCGCTCGGGTTCGTCCCTACGTACGTTTTAACGGTTAGTATATCATAGATAGACTATATTAAATTTAGATACATACGTATAGAAAAGTAGGTAAGTACTTTAAAAATTTAAAAATATACTATATCTTACTTGAGAAACGATTGATTCCTCGTACAAACCTACACCTTTCACCCCTTAAGGGATGATTTCCGGGGGTAGAAACTATCCTATAGACTTACCAGGGTTAAGCTACCTCCCTATCAAATTTCATCTAAATCGGTTCAGTGGATCAAGCGTAAAAAGATAAAAGACAAACAGATAGAGTTACTTTCGCATTTATAATATTAGTAACATTATATTAATAAATCCATAGTTATACCAACACAGCATAAATAAATAGAAGCCGAATTTCTATCTGAAATTGCTAACCCGCGGGCAAGTGCCGTGTTACCAAGCCAATATCATTTTCATTATTACTAAATATTACATAAAATTATCGCCCGAGGTTGATTCGATATGAGTCGTACTTACTTATTGGGTAGATTTCCCTCTTGCATTATAAATCATATTGTGTGGAGATCTTCAAGCTGTTAATTATATATGAAGAAAATTTTAACCAGTGTTATATCAACCATTTGATTGATCTAAAAAAAACTCTGGAATGCGGTGACAAAATATTACGTCGAGTATGTGGTGGGGTGTGACTTGCTGAAAACAAAACTGACTGTAGATGATTTTTGTTATCAAAATGAAGTCAATTTAATATATATATATATATATATATATTTTAGAACCACTCAAGGTAGATTCAAATAAAAAAAAATTTAATATATTTTGATAATTTGTATTACCAAAGTTAAGAAAGACACTTTTTAACTTGACACTACTATTGCACCGTAACAATAGAATACTTAGTTTAAAAAAAACTTAAAACTACATTCTAACATCGTATAATGTAAACGAGACTCAATACTTAAGTACCTATAACTAAACTTAGAATTAGCTTAGTTATTAGTAGTTGTGACGTCAGTAGTCGAGGGTCGAACTTATTTTAGTTGAAGATTAAGTTCAGTAAGCTTTATACAATACTTGATGTAAATAATAGAAATTATTAAATCTGAATTAAAAACCTAATAAAATGTTGTACAAAGGCTTGTTTTCTTTTCTCTGTTGTAGAAATATCATTTGTTACACTCGATATTATTATTTTATTTAATACTAGATATATTTGACAAAAGCGCTCTAGAAATAGGTAATGTTTTAATATATTATTAATCATAATGTAACAACATAAACATAATGTACGTTGACAAAATCTGAAACCATTGCAACCTAAAAGATAGTACTTGGCTAATTTTTACCTCTCTTTCTTTTTGTGTTCACATTGTCTTTATCGACTAGAAATTTTTACCTGTTTGATAAAAAAATTGAACAAATTAAAATTTGCAAATCTTTTTATCTTTCAATTTAAGATAGCATTAGTTCAATAAAATCCAAATAAACAGAAAATTTCCTTAAAGGCAACGATCAAAATTAGATTAGAATAAAAACGATTTTTTACTCCTTATTCTTTTTCAGTGAATAATCTCTCTCAGTTTTCCTGAAAGAAGTTTGATGGCTTCGAGCCAATCTGTGATATTGGTCCAATGAAAAAACATATTTTCCATTTATTTCTGCCTTTGAAGGTATTAAAATATACCTTTTACGTATCGAACGGTAAGCTTTAGGGATAACAAAATTTGCTACAAAACTTCTTTTTCGATTAAATATGTATATTATTATTGAGGGCAGTTTAGTTATCAAAGTGTTCGGACCAAGAATGAACAGAAAGATCCAAGTTCTTTTCTCACGTGACCATATGCTTATGTACTCGTATATAGATGTTAATCAAATTCTGATATCAATGGAGCTACGACGCGTTCTGTGGTATGCCAATCATTTAACCTTCTAAAAGTTTAGGAGAAAAGTATATGATATACCAGCCCACGAACAGTCTATAATCTACATCAAAAAGCCGGTGAACTGCTGCTCTTTTGGTGCATGATGAAGTACTCGTAGCACAACTTTTAAATTGTTAATGTTAGTAACAGAGTAGGGATTTACGCGATCATACAGTTGTATGTTCATGTTGTATACGTATACGCAAACACTTTCTAAATAAGTTTCTATTTGTTACAGGTATGAAGGTATCCTTTTGTCCCTTGCGGAGTTACTAGAGAAATACGGAATTCCGGTAATATTTTTTATTTTAGCAGGTATTTTGTAAAGAAGAGATGAAAATGAAATGGTTTCAGTTGTAAAAATATTTTGTATTGTGACGGTAAAAGGTGTAGAAAATTACTTATAATTATTAAGTAAGTGCTTAGAGAATATTAAAGAATATTTCATAGTATTATTACATTGTAAATGTTTTTTTTTGTTTTACATAAGTTAAGCGTTCAAGCTATTATTATTACATAACATAGTATAATAAATATAACTATACTTTAAAAGCGAAAAATTCTCACTTAATTTTTATTCAAAAGTCTTAATTTTAATGTAAAAATATATATTAACTAAACTTTAAATATGGCATATGCAAAGAAGGACTCACCGCTCTAATAAAAGTAGGTGACAGCGCGGGGAAATTGTAAGCACAGAATATAAGTAAAGTATTCAAATGTTATATGACATTTTCCTTATATCTCGCGTACGTAGAGAAATGACGACCCCTTATAATGACGTAATGTTATTGCAGAAAAATCTCGGTTTCAAGGGACCTCCTCGGTTATGAAATACCTTTTTAGGAAAGGTACAAGTTATGGAGATCGCTTTGTGCACGTAATAAAACTTTACTGTCACAGCTAGGGTTTATGATTTATAAAACAACAAGATTTATCCGCCTTAAGAGTCGAGATAGCAAAAAGTCTAGGCAAATAGTTAGGATTTAGGATAGCCTTTTCAAAATGCTTAATTACCTACCTGATCTTTTAATGACATTCCAACCTAGGCATTTCATAAATTGCCTAGATGAATAATGCTAAACGAGCGTAGCTAAATCAATTGACAAGGTATTCTATACAATAACTATTAAATTCGACTTTAATCGTTTTTGAAAATTAATAAATAATAATACTGAACCGTTTTGTCTTTACCTATTAATTTAAAAAAAAAAACACTATTTACATATTTTTTTATTGGTAACACTAATCGCCAATAGCCAATTAATTAAGGAAAAAGTAAATCGGTCGACAATCAGAAAATAAGTTTTGTCTTTGCCTATTTATACTCTTATATTCATATATAAATTCCGGTAACTCATACTATAGACAAAATAATACGATACGTCTCTCCCAATAATCATAATAAAGCCCGTTACTTAATGCTATTTACATTTTCCTTATATATTACGTTAGCATTGTTAGTTTATATTACAATATAATTTATATGAGATCGGCTATTTTTGATCTTTTATTTTGTCTACATGAACATATATTATGTATTATCAACAATTAGATGTGTAGTAACAGACTGACATACTTTCATATTTTCATCAGCACGGTTAAAAGTAACATTAGTTGACTGACAGGAAAATAGAGGCACACAATTCGGGTGTGTTTTTGTTTCTGATGACTTCACCAATTTTTAAGTAATTTTCACGATTCGTTTTCTAATGAATACGTTACACTTCAAGGGTGGTCTATGAAGAAGATTTTTTATTCGTAAGGATGTTATAATTAATTAAATAATTAATTCATTATACGACATCAAAATCACTTTATAAATAACTAGCAACTTACCCTTGACTAGCTCGGGTGTAACCCTAAGTGCCTGAGAAATGATAAAGTAGCTCTTCGGCCATTTTTTCAGACTTAAATTAAAGCTTTTATGATTTCTGTAAGCACATTTTTATTGAAACCAAAAAGTACCCTAAGGCACTCTGCCATAAATAACGTAGCTTCCTATAAATGAAAAATCAATCAAAATAGTATTAGCAGCTTCTAAGATTCTAGTCCCAACATACATACTAACAAAATGCTCCTTCTAAATAAAATCTCCTCTAATCTGCCTAATTATAATTTTAGTGTAGATAATTGCACCTTTTTTTGTTAAAACTAATGCTCGTCGATCCATCGCAGTTATTCACGGAACGTGCCAATTCATATTAAACCGGAGTCCCTCTCACCTGGTGATGTACGGCGCGAGAGCTCGAAATTGATGGTCCGCGCTGCTCATAACTAAACCGAACACTTTATAAAAGTTGATATTAAGGCCCTCATTCATCCCTTTGTATAAGAATTAC
>OV170225.1:31029287-31085872 GCA_921882275.1 Brenthis ino | reverse complement strand
CCCACTTTCCCGATATTTAGGGCCAGTTCTTGTGGCGTCACCGAGTCGTCCAAACCAACGACCCGGATCTCCGCGCACTTTGTGGGCCTGGTCACTTGGACACAGCCGTCTCCGAGGACCCCACGTATCTTTTGTGCGAGGGAGTCTGCCTTGTTTGCGCTGTTGACTCCAGGCAGCTCCAGTATTCTCGCCCCTGTAGCAGCCACCTTAAAGCGGACGTCGGCAATGTCCATGTCCGCCAGATTCACGTCCCTTTTAATTTGGGCAAACACCTCGCTGTACGTCACCTTTTTCTCAGCGGCACCTGGCAACAACTTCAGGACTACCGCAGCTGACCGTGGAGCCCGCAATTTTGGCGCTTTAGGCGCTTTCGGCTTTAATGTGGTCGCCCGTTTTTCCTGTGGCGCACTCGCCTCCTTCTTCTTTTTGGGCTTCTTTCGTGCCACCACGTTCCACCCTTCTGTCAGGTTAGCAGGAGTCGGTGGAGGTGGACGAGACTCCTCAGGATCGGCCGTACGGGCAGGCTGGTTTGTCGCCTTACTCTTTTTCGCCTTTTTGGGCTTCTTCCCTAGCGGCGCAGGGTTCGCTGGAGCAACCAACGTCGACACTTGAGGGCTACTCTCCGCTGTTTTCTGTGCCGTCTCCTTCTGCGGCTTGTCAGCTGCCAGCGGAGGGCGAATGCGCCTCTGAGGAAGGAGGCGGTCCTCGAGAGCCTCAAACCTGGCATTCACCATGGACACCACCTGGACCAATTATATCGTCCGGGCTAGCTCCTCCACGCCCGCCCGGGTGTTGTGGCGGGGGATATCGCCGGGGCCTGCGCCTGCAAATGAAGAGGGTCGACAACCTCGACTCTGGACAAACCTCCACCTGCGCTCTAAGTGAGGCGAACATCCTTGCGCATCTCTTCCATTTTCAACCCGCAGACGAGCGTTTCTTGCCCTCACAAAGAGCCCACCGGATTCATCAGACAGAACCGATACCTTGACACACCCGGGGCAAGGTTGTCCACCGCCGATGCTATGGCCTAACCCCGCCGCTAACTTAAGGCCCTATATATAACCCCCTTTTAAGTTGCCGGACTTCTCTGGCCACAATTCTCGATGAACTCTCCAGAACAAGTCCTTAACTTTTTTCTTCAGCTCAGAAGCCGGGAACCAAACCTCATTCTCCTCACACGTCAATCGAATGGCACACAACGAAACGTCGGTTAGGCTGTAGAGTTTGCCCGAGTGCACACAGCTGATAGTGCCATTCCAAGTCCTACGCCACCTCTTCCCTCTATCAACGCAATCTCATCTCTTCCCTGTTTATCGCCTCATTAAGGTCTCTCTTTGCATCGTCCAAACCGCGACCATATTCGCCAGTGATAGCTGGCCGTCCTCCTCCCTTGACTGGCCCCCGCTGCTTGACTGCATACTTATGGCCTCTTCTCTTCGTCTGATGACCCCGATCGACTTCCCTGTCGGCTCCTAGTCCTTTTTCGGTGGTTCTTTCAGGAATGGGGACCCTGCACGCATCAACCTCCCAACTGAGCTCATCGAGACAACACTGTCGCCGTCGGACTCCCTCCCGTGACGCCCCAGAGTCGTCCCCCCCTAGGATAACGAGTTCCTTCTCGACATCAAAAGTACGGCCTCTTTCCCCCAGATCCGACCCGGGTAAGCACAGACTTGCGGCTGTCCTTGCCGCGACCCCCCCTTCCGCAGGTCGCAACACGCGACAACTCATCACGTCCTCCTTGGCCGAACGGCCAGCACCACCAGTCACTGGCACAACATCATCATCCGCCCCATCGCAGGCACAACGTCTTCTCCGCGCCATCGCAATGCACAACGTCTTTGGTTTTATATGGTTTTGTGTTAAATATGATACCATAAGTCCATCCCACGCATATCATGGGGTAATGGTGGGTCAAGTCCGCACAAGTGCCGCCCTGTATTGCGGATAAGCCTAACGTAACCCTCATGAGAGATATTCAGTCGGCCGGTACTCTAGCGGGGTTAGCAGTAATGACCGATCTCCCATCTTCCAAACAGATACCATCCCCTTCGCGCTGCTCCGCCACTTGGGATTGGGGGGATAGTGGGTGATTTTTTATATAGAGGATTGATTCCTTCCTCGCAATCCCATCACGGTTAAGCCGAGGCTATCGGTCCCAGTTACCGGCCTCTGGGACATGGCAAACGACCTCGGGTCCCGGGATTGACGGATGTGGGAAGGGGCTTTGCACACAGTGCATAGCCGGGCTGCGCAGAATTAAACACGCCCGCCGGGCTCTGCGTCCCACCAGTCCGACGCTTTTCTGTCAGGGTGTCCTCCCTTAGGCCGTGGGGTTAACAAACCCCTAAAGGCACGCCCATGACCTTACTGGTTTTTTGGTCCGCGCCGGTCAAGACCGGTACCAAAAAACCAATATGGTGGCATTCCCCTATCCGCCCACCACCGGGGGACTCGCGCCCAGAAATAGCAGTCCATGCACACTGCCCTGGAGAACCTAACCTTTTTTTTTTTTTTTTTTTTTTTTTTTTTTATTATGAACAGTCAGTGTACAAACCCTGTTCCCCGGGTACACCGTCCGCCTGGGGATAGGGCGGAACGGGTTTATGTGGGGCTCCTGCCGCGCAAAGATGGTAAACGCGCGGCAGCCTACCCACTACATAAACAACCTGACGAAAGGCCACCTTTGTTCGCCACACAAGCTGGTGGTCACAGGTATCTCGTATATCCTCTGTAGACCCGCAGGCGGCGAGAGCCTCTTACGGCCGCCATACCCATATCAGGGGGGCTAACCCCCGATGGCCTTCTTCGAAGAGGCGGCGCGGACGTCTCCGTGACGCACGCCTACTCGGTCCAGGATATATTGGGCGGCCAGACTATCCCCAAGCCGACCTACCCCCCTCTGGCTGGTGTTAAGGGGGGAGACGGCGATCGGGTCGCCGCTCTCCGACGGCCGCCGGTCCCTTCTGCGGTCGGATGGCGAGCTCGGCGTTGGAACCTCTTCCTCGCCCTCTCCGCCGCCTCCTTCTGCTGGACATGCACCACCCTCGCAGAAGGACAGAGAACGGCATCCCAGGACGGCTTTCGCTAACCGGGCCATGGGGCTGAAATCAACATAAAGGCCGGCAACGTCAGGTCACCCGCCCCAGACAAAACACATCTGGAGCGCCCTCCAGCGCTCCGTCTCCCAGGCCGTGGCACAAAACAACCTCCAAGCAGTATAGCTGGGCCGACTCGTTCCAGGTGGCAGTCGGTCGCAGTGGTGGACTCAGCGAGGAGAGGTAGCTACCCTTCCCGGCGAACGACTCGACACAGGTACCAAGATAAAAAAGAACCCCGATATGCAACCATGCCCCGAGAGTGACCTGCTGTGGCGCGGAAGGTTAAGACGCGAATGTCTGTGGCTACGTGTGGCCGCATTGCCCCAACCACTGTGCGCGAGAATGGGGCGAACCTCTGCCTCAAGACGCGGTCCGTCGGCCAGCGCAAGGGCGCTCCAGCCTGGACCTCCCACACTTGTATACGGCGCGGCAACCCGCTCGTCCTCCTGCATCGATTGGCGCTGTGGTCTGGGGTCCCCCGACATGCTTAGGCTCTCGACGACCGACATATAAATCGACCGCCAAGGAACCGCGCATACCAGGGTCCCAAGGCAATAGGCCGGTCCACGCAACGCCACAGGTCCGTGCCTCCACCGAGACACATTCGTACGGTAACCCCCCTTATGGCTTCCTGAGTCGCCATCCTACCCTCATGCACCCCTCCTCAAGCAGGGCGTATGTTTGTCGTGCGTTAGACAGTGCCTGTCACGCGCCCCGACTAGTGGGCATCCGTACCATCGCCATCCTGAGTGCTGAACGACACCCCTGCGTAGAGCTTCCCGAGTTGTGATCGCTCGCGGAGTCTATATCACACTATGTTAGGCAGTGGAGAACCTATCAATAGGCGGCCGTGCCGAGCTCCTTCACAGTCCAATCGTGGCATCTAGAGCGCATGAAAGTGCGCCCGGAAGTCCCACCGTGGCTATCGAGGCACAAGCCCTAGATAGATTTCCATCGTGCATCCTTTACTGCCGTGTGAATGCGGACCCCCGCTCACAACGATGATGGCGCATTCCGAAGGCGGCGTGTCCCTTCCGAAGGACCGTGTAAAGCACACGGCCTCTGTGAACTTCTCTAGGGGCCACTTGAGAGACTGTCTTCACGAACCTGCCGTGTGTATTCTCCCCACAACTTGCAGCCACCCCCAGTTTGTGCTGTTGCCAATATCGCCGTACTACACCATTTTAGGTCGATTGGCTCGCCGATCACCAGCGTATCGTCGGCATAGCAGGTGACCCCTGCCGACACCTGCGCAGACTTGTGGCGCCCTGATTGTCCTACAGGACCCACATCACTGTAATCCAATATTCCACAGTAAGTGGGTCCAGCAGCACCAGGAACCCCTGTGGAACACCGCACAACCACCTCTCGACATCTCTCCTCAAAACCGTCCTGCATCCTGGGAACGTCAACCACACCTCCTCCGACAGGTTAGGACCATCCAAGACGCGACGGAGGTAGGTCCCCCGGCAACCCCATGATCACGGGAGCGCCTCCCTTATGCAGCTCCAGGGTCACGCGTTTAAAACGCGGTTCGCGATGTCTTCGAAGTGACACCGGGGGGGGGGGGGGGTGCGATGACGACCTTCGTCTCGCCCCTGTGAGACATGCTTCACTGCGCCTGGGACCGGACGCCGCAAGAAATGGCATCCACGGTGGAACGGTCAATCCGCGAACAGCCAAAGCTGGACGTCGGAGAGGTTGGGCCCCACCATGCTCTAAGTGCGGCACCACTAGACGCCCGGCCACCAACCACGCTCAAAAGAGTTTATGGCACACTTCGTCCTAGGAGGACGATGGGAGCTCGATAACGCAGACGGAGATATCCGCCGGGCCGCCCCTACCTTTTTGGAGGTCTGAGGACACTAGTCTGCCTGTCTTCCACCGCTGTGGAATTATGAGCACTGTAAAAAAGTAACAAAAAAAAAGCCAGACAGGACAGTAACATAGTACCTTCGAACTCTTTGCTCCAAAGACTCCATGGCCAGAACCCACACTTTCCCTGGAAGACAACCAATCAGGGCCAGGGAGCGACAACTTCGTAATGCCCGAGAGGCGATCTAACGGCTCATTCGCCAACTCCTCTTCAGCCCTACTTCTGGCACATCATTATTTTTCGTCCCCTATACTACCTGCGAGTGTGGGATTCATACGGTTTTGGCGGCTTGTTTGTTGGTGCCGCTGCGTGCACCGTGTGTTGTGGAACAGTGTGAGCCGGCGACCCTACTTCTACTGGGACTTACGCTGGGCTGGAGAGACTGAGGGTAAGTGGGGGTCGCGTGTGTCCCCAGCGGAGGTTATCGGAGTCTGGGTGCTTTCCGCACCATCACTATAGTAGGGCGGTCAACCCACAGAGGATTCGTGCGACTTAAGCCTTCTCAATCCAGCATCCGCGTTCCCTGGCAGTGGTCTGTGCGACACTCATCTATCGCCAACCTGTACGGGCCCCTGGTTTTTTGTTGCAGCGTTATATTAGTATGGAGGTACAAGGTGTCCTTTCCTCTTTCCTCCTCTATTTGCGATAGCTCTCCCTGTCCACAGCGGCATTTTGTACGGCTCCTAAATGCGTTGCCATCCTTCCTAAAGACATCGCGCGTGGTACTTGGCGTTCTGGCAGTTCCACACACACTCTGCACGGCAGACTGCCGCAAAATCGTGCCGGGGGCCTGACCACCAGTACACACACTTGTGGCAGCCTTAGACTCGGTGTGTGGCAGCGCTCCTGTGTGAGTGTCGATGGCATATGACACGATCGCAAGGCTCGTGTTTATCAAGCTCTGTCAACCTCTCCACAGAAGTCCTCGATTCCCCCGGTGTTATGGGCGAGGCCATGAGGCCACTACATTGCCTCGCTTCTTTTCAACATGCTCTCCCTATTGAGCTAGCTTCAATTGTGCCTACCAACCCATCAGGGGCCGTCCTCAATTCGCCGAGTGCCCGACTAGGGTACCTTGCACCCGTCGGGCACCGTCCGGATGTGTGGAGATTCTCAAAGGCAGATATGTACAAGTGGTCCGAGAGAAGTCTCCCACATCATCCAACCAAACCTCGCCGAGCCCTGGGACACGGCGTCGCTGAAGGGCCGGGCCTTGCGAACTGTTGACATCCACAAATGGACCACCCGCCCCTGGCCTTGTCCGCACAGCACGTGTTTGCCGTCCCATCCGGGGTTTGTGAGGAGCCGTACTAATACTATGTGGCGTAACCCACAACCCCACAATTGGTGTTCTCTTTTACCCAGCCAGCCTGCGCCCGAGCGTCAGTTGTCCAATGAGCCCCACATACTGGTACTTCCCGCATTGTAGGTCCCCCCGCAGATGAACCATAGTTTTTGCTGGGCCTTTGGACGGGGTCCCGGAGAGAAGCCTCCGATCAACCTCATCACAGGAACTCCTCGCATAACTCTGCTCGACTGCGGATCGGTTGGGAGGAGATAAGTATAGACCACCCCGGTATCTTACTAAACCGCTCTTCGATGTCCCAACCACGCTGATGTCCGTGCATACGCAAAGCACCCTAATACAGCCGCTCAACGACAACGAGTAAAGGGTGGAGGAGCCCAGCGGGCGATCCTGGGAGAACCAATGGGCCAACCCTACAATCCGTTCGCTGTCACCCTGCCCATATGTTGTCTACGCGTGGTGGGAACCCAATCACGGTCTTCCGTGCCAAGCGGACGACCTGTGTCCGCACAATACTTTTGTATAACGGCAACCACTGCAAGCCCAAGGCTCTGAACAAACAAGTCCTGGGGGCTCTGGCACAAGTATGAGTTTAAGTGTTTCTTGATCACTGCGTTGAGTAAGCCTCTTTATTTAAAGGGCCCATCGCTATATCTGTTTGTTCCATCGATGATCTAGTCTCCATCGGCGGCTCTGGGCGCACTAGCCACAGTTGATTGTTGGCCGTCTTCTTCATCCGAGTCTGGGTCCATCGGGTGCAGGCTAACGCTACCGACGAGATATGGTGTTTATCTGGCCTTCCTTTAAACCCTCGGCATGACCGCCGGGCAATGTACGGTGCGCAGCCCGTAGCATTGGTCGCGTGTGCTTGTGGCACGTGTTTTTTTCCGCTCATCTGGAACAGCACATGGCTGGCCTCCGATCCACATCAATCACAAGTGCATTTAGTACCGCGCCTGTCGCCGCCCCACATGTCGTGTGTGCACCTGGAAACTAACAACGGCTGGGGGGTCCTGGCTCTGTCAGCAGCTTGACCTGTGCTTGACACAAACCCGCCACGAGAAGGCGACCACCCAGTCCACAATCTTTCTGGGCCGCTATGCATTAGGGCAGACTGAACCCACGCCGATCACCGAGAACCCGAATTCCACCCGCCATGACACTTTCTCCCACTTCTTACTGGCGTCAGCAGTTACAGTCCACCCCATTTCCGTGCTGATGGCCTCCACGCCAATTCCACCTTGGACACCCGAGAGTCCGCCCCATCCGTGAGGCCAAGTTACCCCTTACAATCGGGCGCATTTTGGTCGGTCTGGAGACCTTTGACATCGTCCCCCGTCCAGTACTCCCCCTTATCGCTTGGGCTAGGGCGTCAGCCTTTTCCCGCACTGCTGGCACCTGGAATCTCCAGCATTCTTGCCCAAGTGAGCGGCCACCTTGAACACTGACGTCTTTTATTGCCCAGGTCGGTTTTAGGATCAAGTTTTTTTGTTTTTGACCTGGGCAAAGCACCTCCTGATCGGTTTATATTCCTCTCGACCCGCTGCAGGCTTGAAGCTTGATGACGACTAGCTTGTGCACACGAGGCGAGGCGGCCGAAGTTTTTCCAGTCTCTCTTCACATTCTTCAGGTTTGAGCGGCTGCTTTCGGTGGCCTGTTTTCGTCCGCCGCCGCTGTCTTTTTCGCCCCAATTCGTCTATAACCACCCACATTTCCAGCCCTTCCCGTAATGGAAGGGGTTGAAATGTAATCACGGAAACCGGCTCATCCCCTTGTGGCTGTGCGGTCCACCGGGTTAGGCTTTGTAGGCTGGGCCTACAACCTTTTTTGTTTTTAACGCCGGTTTGTGGGTTTCTTCTGTTGTTGGCCCTGGCGTCCGGATTGGCGGGGGCCAATGAGGGTCGTCATCCTTGTGTCCTCTAGTCTTGCAGCCTTTTGAACCGACAGCTTTTCCTTCACCCTAGTCGAGACGCCCAGAGGAGGTCGAACGCACCGCTGTTTCTGGTAAGAGCCGTTGCCCTCCAGCGCCTCACAACCGCGCATTTGATTCATGGTCCCCACCTGGACCATGATCGTTTCGGGGGCCAGCTCGTCCACGCCCGCCGGATGTTTGTGTGGGCGGGGGAAATTCCTACACTGGGGCCTGCACCCGGGATTGATGGAGATACGCACTTCAGCCTTGTGAGAATGACCCCCACTTTGCGGCCCCTGTAGCGCCACAACCTCCCTTAGCGCATCTCCTCTATTTTCGGAATTGCAGGCGAGCATTGGCTGGCCCTCTAGATGGGCCACCTCATACCGACGTGCAGGTCCTCCTCCTGCGGATGTTGTCCACGTCGGGGGCCGTGGCTATCAGTTTCGTGACGCCCATCCTTCAGGTGGCCTTAAATGAATACCTCCTTTTAGGTATTCCCGACTTTTCTACTAGCCAACAACCCAACATTCTACTATCACGCGTCGAGGCTAATCTTTCACCCTTCCTTTGCAGATTCCAAAGCTAGTGACCGCCTGCAGGCTCCTCGCATGATCCGTGTCGAAATGGCACCGATGACGCGCCAATGACTGGCGTGAGTCTAGTCCGGTGTTGCGCACGGTGTGGGTGATAGTTAGTCCGCTAAAATCAGCCACCTCCTCCTCGGCCCTCAGCCTAAGCTACTTCCTTCTTCGTCACCTCATTTAGGTGCCCTTCTTTTACGCCATACAGCCAAAACCGGACATATTCCGCCACAGTGGTAGATGGCACGTCCTCCGCCCTTTTTGGGGGTACAGCACTTTGACTTTGGGTCTCCTTTCATCGTCAGATGACGACCCAGACTGTGACTACCCTGAACTTTTCCTACGCCTCTTCCGGGGGTCCTTCAAAAAAAATTGTTTGGGAAAAAAAAATCGCCCTAAACTCCCCTACTCGAAGCTACATCGAGACAGAGCTGTCTCCGTCAGACTCTCTCCCAGACGCCCAGAGTCGTCCCCCTCCCAGATGAAAGAGGTTTCCGCCTCGACATCGCGCTCTACCCCCAAGATCCACTCAGGGCGGGTCAACCACGACTTTGCGGCTGTTTTTTGCGCGCAACCATCCTCTGCTTTACCAAACTGTCGCCACACGCGACACACTGACTTCTACTCCATCCGACCGATTACGCCAGTTCCACCGTGGCGCAACCATCCTCTCCGCCAGCATCAACAGGCCCCATAACTGTCTATCTCCGCCCGTCACAGGCCAAAACAACGTCTTGGGGTTTTGTTTCAATTTTGGAAATTCATGCATATTAAGTCCCACGAGGTATGGGGGAGAGCGGGTGGGTCCCATCCGCACTAGTGCCCCCCTGTCTGCGGATAAAGCCAAAACGATAACCCCGCTAGTAGAGTTTTCGGGCGCGCCGGTAACTCTTGCGGGGGTAGCAGTAGGCCGAACACCTGATCCTTACCCATGACCGGTCCACGCATCCCCTCGTGTGCAGCTTGCTTACCCGCCACGTTGATTTAGGTTTTTGCCTTATGGGCTTGGGGTGCATTTTTTATGAGGTTAGGTTCCTTCTTCCTCGTCAGCCCGGGCGGTTATAGCCGAGGCTATCCCGGTCGCCAGTTTCACGAAACGAAACAAACAAGCGGGGGCGCGCATAGACATGGTCTCAAAACGGAAACACCGGATTCCCGGGATCAAACGATTCTTTGCGGAGTCAGGTGGGAGGCGTTGCACAGAGTAGGCTAGCAGTGGCTAAGCGCGAGTTAAGCCTTGATGAGGCGGTGCACCGCGCCGGGTAGTGCCTCGAGCTGCTGGGCACCACCTCCGCGCTTATTTCAATGTCCAGGTGTGGTGCCTCCCATGCGAATGTGCGGGTTAGGACCAGTGGGTGGTTACACCAAAGCCCCTAGAAAGGGCACGCCCATGCCCTACGTGTGGTATT
Organism: Brenthis ino; assembly: GCA_921882275.1. NCBI lineage: Eukaryota > Metazoa > Arthropoda > Insecta > Lepidoptera > Nymphalidae > Brenthis > Brenthis ino. Next base: position 31,075,684 of record OV170225.1, on the reverse strand, counting down.
TTTGGTCGAGCCGCCGGTCAAGACCGGTATCCATTGTACCAATAGTGGTGAAAGCACTTTGCCCCGTATCCTGCGCCACTGCCGGGGGACGCGCCCAGTAGCCAGTTTCGCAGCAACTGGGCCCTGATGTAACCTAACCCTGCAAGAACCCTAAACCTAAACCTAACAATACCTAACCTAACCTAACCTAACCTAACCTAACCTAACCTAACCTTTTTTTTTTTTTTTTTTTTTTTTTTTTTTTTTTTTTTTTTTTTTTTTTTTTTTTTTTTTTTTTTTTTTTTTTTTTTTTTGTTATCGCTGGGGAAACCCATCATGGGGACCCTACCGGCCGTCAATGGGTAGGGTACTGTGAGACTCCTACTCACTAAAACCCACAGCGGAACCCGTCGCCGCAGTGCAATGGGGTGTGTAGGATCGCTTGCGCATTCACTACAACACCCCTGCGGACGGCCCGTACCCCGCGGGCCTGCCTCGCCTAAACAGGAATGCCCTCGGTTCACAGGGCATCCCGACCGCCCCGATGACGTGCAGGGGAGTCAACGAGAGACCCCCCCGCAGTAGCTCCTCTAGGGTGGCGGGAGAAGATGCGCGTACCGACGCCTCCTCTCACCCCAGCCGACGGCGACGAAGAGGGTCTGCTAAGGCGTTAGCCTCGCGTTCCCTCTCCGCCGTCTCCTTCAGTGAGATGACGGCCTCACTGAAGGAGACCATCGCCGACCAGGACCTCTCATCGCGTAGCATGGCCCCCACCACGCTTCGCAACGAGAGGTCTCCACCCACTAACCGCCATCAGGGCATGGCGCTGGGGGAGTCCAAGCGGCGCATACCGCGAGGGTGTGGTGCGAGGTGTCCCTCGGACGCAACCACACTCGTGGCATACGGGCAACGGTTCCCCGACACGCAACTTGACACAGATACTTACCAAAGCACCCGTGCCCGGTAAGCATCTGCGTCAACCTGAACGTCAGGAACGCCGTGTGGCCGCCTGACCCAGCGAGACAGGAACGGCCGAACCGCCCCCCACCGTCGCCGAGGCCAGCCGCTGGAGTCCCCAGGTCCTTCCCACCAGCGCCGGATCAGTGCCTCGTCAGCTAGGCGCCTTGATCCGAGCGACTCCCTCCCGCGCTGGACGTTCCCCTCGAGCCCGCTCACGTCGCCCGAAACCGATAGACTTCGGCGAGCACCTCCGCCTGGAGTTTCCCAGGGCGGATCGCCCGCCAGAAGTGTCGCCGCCGTGAAGGACAACCGTACGGTATCCCCGCATCGCCCTCACCGCCAGGACCCGTTTGCGCTTTGCGCAGTTGGGCCCTGTTCGGTGCGGAGAGGGCGTCCATCCAAACGGGGGCACCGTACAGTGGCCATGGACCTCACGATGCCGGCATAGAGCCGCCGGCAGGGAGATCCAGGGCCCCCGACGTTCGGCAGGAGTCTGCCGAGGGCCGAGGCGGCGCCGATCAGTCTCGGGGTGAGCCTTGGCGAAATGGACACGGAACGTCCAGCGTCCGTCGCAGGGTCAGGCCCAGATATTTCATCTGGGCCCGCACCTCCACCATCCTACCCTGGACCCGCAGACAGGCGTTGCGGGGGGCACCCCTGCGTGGGCCATGGAAAAGGAGGGCCCTCCGTTTTGGAGACGGAGACCCTCAGGCCCAGCATCCCTATACGGTCGACGACTAGGTTGGTGCCGACTGTGGCCAAGCGTGCCGCTTCTTCGTAGGAGCGACCCCGGGCTGTGACGAGGGTGTCATCAGCATAAGCGATGACACCGAGCCCGGGGAGAAGCGGACAACGCAGGAGCCAGTCATACCCGAGGTTCCACAGTACCGGGCCCAAAACGGCCCCTTTGTGGAACCCCGCAGTCGACACGTCGCCGACCGACCACCCCATCTGCCCCGTCCACACGACCTGTCCTGTCGCGGAGGTACGCGTCCAACACCCGCCGGAGATAGAGAGGCACCTCATGGTACCGAAGTGTCCTCTCGTAGCGTCTCAAACGGCAGGGTGTTGAAGGCGTTGGGCCACGTCCAATGAGACGGCTAAAAGCACGTCTCCCTCCTCCACCGCGGCCAAGGACCGAACCTTCAGGGCGTTCAGGGCGTCCACGGTCGACCGACCCGCCCTGAACCCAAACTGAGCCTCTGAAAGGCCCGGCCCCACCTCCTCGAGATGCTGAGTAAGACGGGCAACGAGAATTCTCTCGAAGAGCTTGCCCATCTCACTCAGCATCACGATCGGCCTGTATGCCGAAGGGGAGTCCAGAGGACGACCCTCCTTGGGCAACAGGCACAACAACCCCTCCTTCCAGATCTTCGGGAACTGCCCAACGCGAAGACATGCGTTGAAGAGGTCCCGAAAGATCCCCTCCCAGGTATTCCAGGGCGATGCACAGAACTCGCCCCGGAATACCATCCGGTCCCGGAGCTGTCCTTTTGGCCCGCAGTTTTGTCGCGGGCCAGTTCCATCTCCCCCTCGGTGATAGGGGGGAATTCGTCGACTCCCTCATGGCGTGAGGGAGGACACATCACCGGGGGGACGTGCCCGGAGGACTCCGGGAACAGGCCTCCCACCAGTCGCAGGAGGACGTCGGGCGGCGTGGTCTCCGTGACCGGGGCGCCATGCGCGCGGAGCTTGTTCCGCGCGCTGATGTACGGGCGCCCCCACGGATCCCGATCCAGGCCCGCCAGCAATTCCTGGCGGGCCGCCGCCTTGGCTTGGCTGATCGCGAGCTGCAGGGCCTTTTTTGCGGACCGATAGGCCGCTCGCAGCTCGCTCTCCAAGTCCGGGGGCCAAGCCGTTTCTCCTGCGACACCTCACATAGGCCCTCCTGTGTCTATTGCAGGTCGCCCGAAGTTGTGCGATCTCGGGCGACCACCAATAGACACTCCGACGACGCCGGTCCCACCGCCTGACACGCGGCATGGCCGCATCGCACACCCTCGTAAGGGCGTCGCGGATGCGGCCAGCCAGCTCCTCCACATCAGAGCTGGCGCCCACCACACTCCCCTGGGAGTTCCAGACTTCCACGATGGCCGCCTCCCTGGCCAGCTCTGTGTCAAGCCGGCCCAGGGCCCATCTCGGGAACGCTCGAGAGGGCTCCCTTGGGCGGTCCACCGGCACCGGACGGGTGGAGATCTCAAACCGGATATAGTTATGATCCGATAGAGTCTCCACCTCCTCCTCTACCCTCCAGTTGATCACGTTGCGTGCGACGGCGGGGGTGGCGAACGTTAGGTCCACCACGGACCCCCCCCTGCTGCCGCACGCACGTGAACGCCGTCCCCACATTGAGTAGGGACAGACCGGAGAGTAGGGCCCACGTCTGAACCGCCCGCCCTCGAGCGTCCGACGTGGGATTCCCCCAGGCCAAGGACTTGGCATTGAAGTCGCCGAGGACGATTGTGGGCCTCGGCGACCGCCTGCAGACCGCAGCGCGGACGGAGTCAAGGAAAACCTCGAATTCCGCCAGACTGCGGTTGGGGGAAAAGTACACCGCAACGATGGCGTACTCTCCCCACCCTGCCACGACGAGTCCCTGGCCCCTCTCATTGCCGAGAGACGGGGGCCGGTGCTGCTCCCAGACACTATGGCCACGGAGCCCTCTAGGTCCCCCACCCAGTTCGGTTGGTGAGGGACAAAATAGGGCTCGCAAGCCACCGCCAGGTCTATCTCCCACTCGGCCACGGACTGCAGCAAGAGGTCCTGCGCTCCGGCCGAGTGGTTTAAATTCCCTTGGAGGAAGCGCTTATGTCCAACCATTATGAGGACATGTGCGCTTCCTCCCCAGCCTGGCGGCTACTTACACTGGGGGCGGCCCTGGTCCGTTGGGCCGTCTTCCCCTTCGTAACGGGTGGGTGGCAATCGCCCCCGCCCATTATGTGCCCCGAGGGGCGCCCCGCATCCGCGCACACAGCGCAGCGCACAGTCTTTGCGCTGCACTCCGCGGACTGGTGCCCCTCGCCACCACAACGGTAGCAGAGGCGACCCCTCTCCGTCCCGGACGGGCACACCGGCCATGTGTGGCCGATGCCCATGCACCTGAAGCAGCGCAATGGGCGCTGCTCCAGGACTTGTACTTTGGCCGAGCTCCAGCCAACAAGAAGCCTGCCGGAGTCGACCACCACCTTGGCCGCCGTGGCCGGGCATCTGACCACAACCGAGCCTACTCCACCTCGCCCCGTGCGGATTTCTCCAACTTTGATGGAGTCCACGGGGTAGTTGGCCACCCTTGCAACCGCCTCCGCCACCTTCTCCTTGGAGGCCGAATCATCCAGGCCGTCCACCCGGAGATCGGCCATCTTGGCGGGGCGCGCAACGGTCGCTAACCCGTCCAGGACCTGGCGGAGTTTGGCCGCCAGCCTATCTGCCACCTCCGGCTCTACAGATGCAGGGAGCTCCAGGAGCCGAGCCCCTGTCGCCGCCACCCTCACTGACAGACCCCCCGTGATTCCTAGCTCCCGTAGGTCCACGCTCTGCTGGGCCCTTTCCAGGACCCTAGCATAAGTGACGCCCTTCCGCGGCGGCCTCTTGCAGGACCGTTATTATCACCGCGGCCGTACGCGGGCTGAGCGGGAACCTTGGGTTTCCGCGGAGCCTTCTGAGCCTTCGTTGCAGCGGGTGCGGAGGCTGAAGCGGGAGAGGCCGTCTTCTTTTTCTTCGCCCCGCCCTTTCTTACCACCGTGGCCCAGGTATCTCCTTCCGGGTTACCGGAGCGACTCGGCCCGGCCACCGGTGGTGGAGGAGCTGGGGCAGCAGCTACGGGAGCAGGCGTAGATGGGCGCGCAGGAGCCGCCGTCTTCCCCTTGCCCTTCCCTTTCCCCTTCCCTTTCCCCTTCCCTTTGCTTCCTTGGGCTGCAGAACTCCCAACTTCCATAGCCGCAGCCGGCGCAGGCACTTGCCTCACAGGGGAAGATCTCGGGGCAGGGCTCGGGGCAGCCACTGGCGCAGCCGCTTCACGACGCCTGTCCGCCGCCAGTGGGGGACGCATTGTCTTCGCCGGGAGAAGACGCTCCTCGATCCCGGCAAAACGGGCGTCAATAAGCGTCCCCACTGAGGCGACTATCGACGCCTTGAACCTCCTCCAACCAGTCTCCTGCGAAGGTATCGGAAGGACCAGCCTTTGACGCCGACAACTCCTTCCTGAGTTCACAGAACTCCCTGCGGTGCGCCTTCAACTCCGCCTTCAAAGCCTCCGTCTCACAACGAAGGCGAGCGTTGTCCTTCTGGAGGTGGTGGACCTCCTCCGCCACCGTGCGCCCCGCTAGGGCTTCCACCACCTTTTGCAGCGTGGCGGCAGACTCCTTGAGCATCTTGACCATTGTGCCCTTTAAATTGCCCGATTTCCGGGCCACCTCCAAAACTGCCGCCACACTCTGACCAGCGAGCACCTTCAGTTCATCGGCCGTTAGCTCAGCCGGGTCTTTCTGGGCCGGGGCTTCAGACGCCGACGCCTCAGAGTCCGTTGGCACAGATGTGCCAGCCTTACGGACCTTGGATGCGCTTGTGCCCGCCTTAACAAAAGCACGCTGGTTTAAGCACCTCTCAAATTCCGCCTCTCTCGCTTCTTCCTCCATGCTCTTGAGCTCACGTCGTGCACGAGCTATACCAGTACCTCCTGTACCTGGTTTAACCCCCTTCTTTGCGTGCCTTCGCCTTTCTGGCGCTGACCGTCCTTTCGGTCTCAGTTTCTGAACTGGACGAGATCGCCATAGTCTTCTGGGGCCTCTTACGCCCCACCGAAGCGTCCGTAAAACACCCATCCGAATCGCTTCCCTCCGAAGCCAAATCAACCACGCCAGACACTGGCCTATACGTCACACCGCCCGTCACAGGCTCCACATCAAAGTTTTGGTTTTTTGTTTTATTTGAAGATTCCATAATTAGATCCCACGAGTATGGGGAAATACTCCGTCCATCCGTGTGGTGCCCCCTGCACCCGGATAAGCCTTCGATAACCCGCCCAGAGTGTCGGCCGGTACTCTGGCGGGGGAAGCAGTAGGGACCGATCTTCCCATCGGCCACGCATCCCCTCGCGCTGCTTCTCCGCTTGGGATTGGGGTAATTTTTTAGAGAGGTTTTCTTCCTCGCAGCCCGGGCGGTTAAGCCAAGGCCCTCGTTCCCAGTCCCGGCCGCTAGACGTGATCAACGACACCAGGAACCGGGATTACGAGTTGAGGGGGGGGGTGCACCCTGGTGCATGTCCGGCTGCGCAATTAAGCACCCGCCGGACCCGCCCCACCTCGCGCTTTTCTGTCAGGGTGTGCTCCCTTAGGCCGTGGGGTTAACAAACCCCTAAAGGCACGCCCATGCCTGCTGGTTTTGGTCCGCGCCGGTCAAGACCGGTACCACCAATGTGGTGGCATTCCCCTATCCGCCACCCGGGGGACGCGCCCAGTAGCAGTCCAGCAACTGCCCTGAGAACCTAACCTAACCTAACCTAACCTAACCTAACCTAACCTAACCTAACCTAACCTAACCTAACCTAACCTAACCTAACCTAACCTAACCTAACCTAACCTAACCTAACCTAACCTAACCTAACCTAACCTAACCTAACCTAACCTAACCTAACCTAACCTAACCTAACCTAACCTAACCTAACCTAACCTAACCTAACCTAACCTAAACTAACCTAACCTAACCTAACCTAACCTAACCTAACCTAACCTAACCTAACCTAACCTAACCTAACCTAACCTAACCTAACCTAACCTAACCTAACCTAACCTAACCTAACCTAACCTAACCTAACCTAACCTAACCTAACCTAACCTAACCTAACCTAACCTAACCTAACCTAACCTAACCTAACCTAACCTAACCTAACCTAACCTAACCTAACCTAACCTAACCTAACCTAACCTAACCTAACCTAACCTAACCTAACCTAACCTAACCTAACCTAACCTAACCTAACCTAACCTAACCTAACCTAACCTAACCTAACCTAACCTAACCTAACCTAACCTAACCTAACCTAACCTAACCTAACCTAACCTAACCTAACCTAACCTAACCTAACCTAACCTTTTTTTTTTTTTTTTTTTTTTTTTTTTTTTTTTTTTTTTTTTTTTTTTTTTTTTTTTTTTGTTGCGCTGGGGAAACCCATCATGGGGACCCTACCGGCCGTCAATGGGTAGGGTACTGTGAGACTCCTACTCACTAAAACCCACAGCGGAACCCGTCGCCGCAGTGCAATGGGGTGTGCAGGATCGCTTGCGCATTCACTGCAACACCCCTGCGGACGGCCCGTACCCCGCGGGCCTGCCTCGCCTAAATCAGGATGCCCTCGGTTCGCAGGGCATCCCGACCGCCCCGATGACGTGCAGGGGAGTCAACGAGAGACCCCCCCGCAGTAGCTCCTCTAGGGTGGCGGGAGAAGATGGGCGTACCGACGCCTCCTCTCCCCCAGCCGACGGCGACGAAGAGGGACTGCTAAGGCGTTAGCCTCGCGTTCCCTCTCCGCCGTCTCCTTCAGTGAGATGACGGCCTCGCTGAAGGAGACCATCGCCGACCAGGACCCCTCGTCGCGTAGCATGGCCCCCACCACGCTTCGCAACGACAGGTCTCCACCCACTACCGCCATCAGGGCATGGCGCTGGGGAGCCCAAGCGGCGCATACCGCGAGGGTGTGGTGCGAGGTGTCCTCGGACGCACCACACTCGTGGCATACGGGCAACGGTTCCCGACGCGCAACTTGACACAGATACTTACCAAAGCACCCGTGCCCGGTAAGCATCTGCGTCAACCTGAACGTCAGGACGCCGTGTGGCCGCCTGACCCAGCGAGACAGGAACGGACGAACCGCCCCCACCGTCGCCGAGCCAGCCGCTGGAGTCCCCAGGTCTTCCCACCAGCGCCGGATCAGTGCCTCGTCAGCTAGGCGCCTGATCCGAGCGACTCCCTCCCGCGCTGGACGTTCCCCTCGAGCCCGCTCACTCGCCCGAAACTGATACACTTCGGCGAGCACCTCCGCCTGGAGTTCCCAGGGCGGATCGCCCGCCAGAAGCGTCGCCGCCGTGAATGACACCGTACGGTATCCCCGCACCGCCCTCACCGCCAGGACCCGTTGCGCCTTGCGCAGTTGGGCCCTGTTCGGTGCGGAGAGGGCGTCAATCCACACGGGGGCACCGTACAGTGCCATGGACCTCACGATGCCGGCATAGAGCCGCCGGCAGTGAGATCCAGGGCCCCCGACATTCGGCAGAAGTCTGCCGAGGGCCGAGGCGGCGCCGATCAGTCTCGGGGTGAGCTGGGCGAAATGGACACGAAACGTCCAGCGTCCGTCCAGGGTCAGGCCCAGATATTTCATCTGGGCCCGTACCTCCACCATCCTACCCTGGACCCGCAGACAGGCGTTGCGGGGGGCACCCCTGCGTGGGCCATGAAAGAGGAGGGCCTCCGTTTTGGAGACGGAGACCCTCAGGCCCAGCATCCCTATCCGGTCGACGACAAGATTGGTGCCGACTGTGGCCAAGCGTGCCGCTTCCTCGTAAGAGCGCCCCCGGGCTGTGACGAGGGTGTCATCGGCATAAGCGATGACACCGAGCCCGGGGAGAAGCGGACAACGCAGGAGCCAGTCATACCCGAGGTTCCACAGTACCGGGCCCAAAACGGCCCCTTGTGGAACCCCGCAGTCGACACGTCGCCGACCGACCACCCCATCTGCCCCCGTCCACACGACCTGCCTGTCGCGGAGGTACGCGTCCAACACCCGCCGGAGATAGAGAGGCACCTCATGGTACCGAAGTGCCTCTCGTAGCGTCTCAAACGGCAGGGTGTTGAAGGCGTTGGCCACATCCAACGAGACGGCTAAAAGCACGTCTCCCTCCTCCACCGCGGCCAAGGACCGAACCTTCAGGGCGTTCAGGGCGTCCACGGTCGACCGACCCGCCCTGAACCCGAACTGAGCCTCTGAAAGGCCCGGCCCCACCTCCTCGAGATGCTGAGTAAGACGGGCAACGAGAATTCTCTCGAAGAGTTTGCCCATCTCACTCAGCATCACGATCGGCCTGTATGCCGAAGGGGAGTCCAGAGGACGACCCTCCTTGGGCAACAGGCACAACAAACCCTCCTTCCAGATCTTCGGGAACTGCCCAACGCGAAGACATGCGTTGAAGAGGTCCCGAAGATCCCCTCCCAGGTATTCCAGGGCGATGCACAGAACTCGCCCCGGAATACCATCCGTTCCCGGAGCCGTCCTCTTGGCCCGCAGTTTGTCGCGGGCCAATTCCATCTCCCCCTCGGTGATTGGGGGGAACTCGTCGACTCCCTCATGGCGTGAGGGAGGACACATCACCGGGGGGACGTGCCCGGAGGACTCCGGGAACAGGCCTCCCACCAGTCGCAGGAGGACGTCGGGCGGCGTGGTCTCCGTGACCGGGGCGCCATGCGCGCGGAGCTTGTTCCGCGCGCTGATGTACGGGCGCCCCCACGGATCCCGATCCAGGCCCGCCAGCAATTCCTGACGGGCCGCCGCCTTGGCCTGGCTGATGGCGAGCTGCAGGGCCTTCTTTGCGGACCGATAGGTCACCCGCAGCTCGCTCTCCAAGACAGGGTCCAGGCCATTCCTCCTGCGACACCTCACGTAGGCCCTCCTGTGTCTATTGCAGGTCGCCCGAAGTTGTGCGATCTCGGGCGACCACCAATAGACACTCCGGCGACGCCGGTCTGCCCGCCTGACACGCGGCATGGCCGCATCGCACACCCTCGTAAGGGCGTCGCGAATGCGGCCAGCCAGTTCCTCCACATCGGAACTGGCGCCCACCACACTCCCCTGGGAGCTCCACGCTTCGACGATGGCCGCCTCCCTGGCCAGCTCTGTGTCCAGCTGGCCTAGGGCCCACCTCGGGAACGCTCGAGGGGGCCCCCTTGGGCGGTCCACCGGCACCGGACGGGTGGAGACCTCAAATCGGACGTAGTTGTGGTCCGACAGGGTCTCCACCTCCTCCTCTACCCTCCAGTTGATCACGTTGCGTGCGACGGCGGGGGTGGCGAACGTTAGGTCCACCACGGACCCCCCCTGCTGCCGCACGCACGTGAACGCCGTCCCCACATTGAGTAGGGACAGACCGGAGAGTAGGGCCCACGTCTGAACCGCTCGCCCTCGAGCGTCCGACGTGGGATTCCCCCAGGCCAAGGACTTGGCATTGAAGTCGCCGAGGACGATAGTGGGCCTCGGCGACTGCCTGCAGACCGCAGCGCGGACGGAGTCAAGGAATACCTCGAACTCCGCCAGGCTGCGGTTGGGGGAGAAGTACACCGCAACGATGGCGTACTCTCCCCACCCTGCCACGACGAGTCCTTGGCCCCTCTCGATTGCCGAGAGACGGGGGCCGGTGCTGCTCCCAGACACTATGGCCACGGAGCCCTCTAGGTCCCCCACCCAGTTCGGCTGGTGAGGGACAAAATAGGGCTCGCAGGCCGCCGCCAGGTCTATCTCCCACTCGGCCATGGACTGCAGGAAAAGGTCCTGCGCTCCGGCCGAGTGGTTCAAATTCCCCTGGAGGAAGCGCTGGTGTCCGACCATTATGAGGACATGTGCGCTTCCTCCCCAGCCTGGCGGCTACTCACTCCGGGGGCGGCCCTGGTCCGTTGGGCCGACTTCCCCTTCGTAACGGGCGGGTGGCACTCGCCCCCGCCCATTATGTGCCCCGAGGGGCGCCCCGCATCCGCGCACACGGCGCAGCGCACCGTCTTTTTGCGCTGCACTCCGCGGACTGGTGCCCCTCGCCGCCGCAACGGTAGCAGAGGCGACCCCTCTCAACCCTGGACGGGCACACAGGCCAGGTGTGGCCGATGCCCATGCACCTGAAGCAGCGCAATGGGCGCTGCTCCAGGACCTGCACTTTGGCCGAGCTCCAGCCGACGAGAAGCCTGCCGGAGTCGACCACCACCTTGGCCGCCGTGGCGGGGCATCTGACCACGACGGAGCCCACTCCGCCTCGCCCCGTGCGGATCTCTCCAACTTTGACGGAGTCCACGGGGCAGTTGGCCGCCCTTGCGACCGCCGCAGCCACCTTCTCCTTAGTGGCCGAATCATCCAGGCCGTCCACCCGGAGATCGGCCATCTTCGCTGGGCGCGCGACGGTCGCCAGCCCGTCCAGGACCTGGCGGAGTTTCTCCGCCAGCCTATCCGCCACCTCTGGCGCGACGGAGGAAGGGAGCTCAAGGAGCCTCGCTCCTGTCGCCGCCACCCTCACCGAAAGCCCCCCGGTGATCCCAAGCTCCCGCAGGTCCACACTCTGCTGGGCCCTCTCCAGGACCTTCGCATAGGTGACCCCCTTCGCGACGGCCTCTTGCGGGACCGTTATAATCACCGCGGCCGTACGTGGCTGGGCGGGAACCTTAGGCTTTTGTGGAGCCTGGGGGGCCTTCGGGGCCCTCGGTTCCACTGGTGCAGTGGCTGGAGCGGGAGGGGTCGTTTTCTTTCCCTTCCCCTTGCCTTTCCTCACCACCGTGGCCCAGGTGTCCTCCTGAGGGGCAGCGGGGCGACTCGGCCCGGCCACCGGCAGAGGCGCTGGTGCAGCCATTGGTGCAGGCGTAGGCGGCCGCGCAGGTGCCGTGGCCTTGCCCTTGCCCTTCCCCTTGCCCTTAGCACTGCGCGCCGCAGAGCCCTGACCTGCCACTGCCGCAGTCAGCGCTGGCGTTTCCCTCGGGGGCGAAGATCTTGGGGCAGGGCTCGGAGGAGCCGCCTGCGCAACCGCCTCTCGACGCCTGTCTGCTGCCAGCGGTGGACGCATTGTCTTCGCCGGGAGAAGGCGCTCCTCAATCCCGGCAAAGCGGGCATCTATCAGCGTCCCCACCGAGGCGACAATGGAGGCACGAATCTCCTCCAGCCAGTCCCCAGCGAAGGAGTCCGAGGGACCAGCCTTGGACACCGACAACTCCTTCCTCAGCTCGCAGAACTCTCTGCGGTGAGCCTTCAGTTCCGCCTTCAACGCCTCCGTCTCACGACGAAGGCGGCATTGTCCTTCTGGAGGTGGTGGACCTCGTCCGCCGCCGTACGCCCCGCTAGGGCTTCAACCACCTTTTGCAGCGTGGCGGCAGACTCCTTGAGCATCTTGACCATGGTGCCCTTCAAATTGCCCGATTTCTGGGCCACCTCGTACACTGCCGCCACGCTGCTGCTGGCGAGCGCCCTCAACTCATCGGCCGTCAGCTCGGCCGGATCTCTAGGAGCCGGCGCCTCAGACGCCGACACCTCCGAGTCGCTGCGCACATCTGCGCCAGTCTTTTTGTAGGTCCGCTGAACGAGACGCCTCTCGAACGCGAGTTCGCGGTCCTCCTCCTCCAGTTCCTTCAGCTCCCGGCGCGCGCGAGCGATACCTGAACCTCCAGCATTACCAGCCCCCTTCTGGGACCCCTTACGCGGCTTTAACAACTCTGGCGCCAACGGTCATCTCCGTCTCCGTGTCGGATCCGGAGGATGATACCGTAGAGGCGGTAAAGGGTGGGTCCGCTTTCGCCCCACAGACGAGTCCGTCTCCGCCCCTTCAGACGTGTCTGAATCCATCGTTCAGACACACACAAACACCCAAAAACACACACAAAAACACACAACTTTACAACAAATCCAAACGAGAAGCAAAAATCAAAAAACCATAAATCCAAGCCAAAATTCCAATCAGGTGAGCGTCAAACAAGTCCGGTATACATAAACAGTCGAAAAGTAATCAATAATATCCAAAACAATCGCAGAAAGGTAAGCCAAACTAAGTTTTTCAACCTAACCTAACCTAACCTAACCTAACCTAACCTTTTTTTTTTTTTTTTTTTTTTTTTTTTTTTTTTTTTTTTTTTTTTTTTTTTTTTTTTTTTTTAACGTCAGGAAAACCCTGTTCCCGGGTACCCGTCCGCCTGGGGATAGGCGGAACGGGTTATGTGGGGCTCCTGCCGCGCAAAGATGGAAAACGCACGGCAGCCTACCCACTAAAAACCTGACGAAAGGCCGCTTTGTCGCCATAAGGCTGGGGTCACAGGCATCCAGATTCTTCTGTAAACCCCAGCGGCGAGAGCCTCTGAAGGCCCACCTCAATATCACGGGGGGGGGGGGGATTAACCCCGGACGACCTCTTCGAGTGGCGCGCGGACGACTCCGCGCGCGCCTACTCGGGCCAGATCAGTGGACGATCAGCTTCCCCAAGCCGACCGCCCTCTGGCTCGTGTTAGGGGGGGAGGCGGCGTTCGTGTGCCGCTCTCCGGCGCCCGGTCCTTCTGCGGCGGATGGCGAGCTCGGCGTTGGCCTCTCTCACCCTCTCCGCCGCCTCCTTCTGCGACATCACGTCCTCGCAGAAGGATAGGACGGCACCCCAGGACCTTTCGCTTCCGGCCATGGCAGAGATCACGGCCATCAGCGTCAGGTCCGACCCCACGACACTTTGGAGCGCCTCGCGCTCCGTCTCCCATGCTGGGCACACCTCCAGCGTATGCTGGGCCGACTCATCGGGACAGTCGTCACAATGGTGGCAGCGAGGAGAGGGCTCCCTCCCGGCGACCCGACACAGATATCCCCCGAAGCAACCATGCCCCGAGAGGATCTGCGTGGCGCGGAAGGTTAGGACGCCGTGCCGCCTGCCCAACCACTGCGCGAGAATGGGGCGAACTGCCTCGATGGTCCATCGGCCAGCGCAAGGGTTCTCCAGCCTGGACCGCCACTCATCTACTGCGGCTACCCGCTCTTCTTCTACTTCTATCGAGGCCCCAGATGATAGGCCTCGGCGCCGACGGTATATCAACGCCAGGGAACGTGCGTCTAAATCCCACGGCAGTACTCCCGCCAACACACATGCCACCTCCCCTGAGATGGTACGGTACCCCCTGATGACCCTGATCGCCATCACTCTCTGCGCCCTCCGCAGCAGAGCGATGTTTTCGCGCGACAGGGCATCCGCCCACACTGGGGCACCGTACATGGCCATCGAGCGCATGACACCGGTGTAAAGCCGCCTTGTTACCGCGCTCGGTCCTCCTACATTTGGCAGAAGCCTGGATAATGCCGCCGCCTCCTTCAACAGTCGCGGCACCAGGGCGTCAAAGTGCGCTCGGAAGTCCCACCGGCCGTCGAGCACGAGTCCCAAGTACTTCATCGTGCTCGTAACGCCGATGCGGACTCCCCCCACAACAATATGCGCGTCCGACGGAGGTGCCCTACGAGGACCATGGAAGCATATTGCCTCCGATTTTCCGAGGGCGACCTCCAAACCTAACCGCCGGATCCTCCCAACGACGAAGCTTACCCCCGCTGTGGCCAATATGGCTGCCTCTCTATATGTTCGCTGCCGAGCTGTTACCAACGTATCGTCAGCGTAGCACGTCATCTCTACCCCTCTCAGACCAGTGCCCCGCAGCACCCAGTCATATCCGATGTTCCACAGGAGTGGCCCAAGTACCGACCCCTGTGGAACACCGCATACCACCTCCCGGCTTTCCCAGCCATCTTGACCGGGGAACTTCACCCACCTCCCCGACAGGTAGGCCCCAACAACGCGACGGAGGTAGGTCGGCACCCCATGATAGCGGAGTGCCTCCCTTATGCAGTTCCAAGGCAACGTGTTGAACGCGTTTGCGATGTCAAGCGACACCGCAATAACAACGTCGCCCCGGGATACCGCTTCCTGCGCCTGGGACCGGACGCGCAGAATGGCGTCCACGGTGGAACGGCCACCGCGAAAACCAAACTGGACTTCGGAGAGGTTAGGTCCCGCCCGCTCTAGGTGTGCCAACAAGCGCCCGGCTACAACGCGCTCAAAGAGCTTGGCCACTTCGTCAAGGAGGACGATGGGACGGTACGCGGACGGAGATTCCGCGGGCCGCCCCTCCTTTTTGAGGAGGACTAATCTGCCTGTCTTCCACCGCTGTGGAATTATGGCTTGAGCCAGACAGGCAGTAAATAGTCCTCGAACTCGTAACTCCAGATACTCCATGGCCAACACCCATACTCGCCCTGGTATACCATCCAGGCCGGGGGCCACTCTCTTCTCCCGGAGACGAGCTACGGCACTTTCCATCTCTTCTTCTGTCACTTCCGGGACATCTCTTTCCTCCTCCCTGGTTTCCCGCGGGGCCATCGGTGGCGGCCGGTGTTCTGCCTGCGCACCGTGGGGAAACAGAGCCGCGACCACTTCCCGGACTGCGCTGGGCTGGAGAGACTGCGTAAGTGGGGGGGCCCAAGGACGGAGCTTGTTACGCACCATCCTGTAGGGCGTCCCCCAGGGATCGCGGTTGAGCTCATCCAGCATCCGCTCCCTGGCCGTGGTCTGCGACTCAGCGATCGCCACCTGTAAGTTGGTTTTGATGGCAACATACTGATCGTATAGTGTATCCTCCTCTGCCCTGTGCCTTTCTCTATCGTCAGCGTTGCGGCTCCTAAATCGCCGTCTGCGACAGCGGGTGTACTGACGTCTGGCGGCCACACACTCCTCGCGCAATTGCGCAATCGCCGCCGACCACCAGTACACTTGACGCCTAGATGGGCAGCGCCTTGAACGGGGCATGGCCCTATCACATGCTCGCGTAACCAGCTCTCGTAGTCTCTCCGCCGACTCCTCTACAGCCCCGGTGCTATGGGGCAGCCATGAGGCTATCAGCAAGGCCTCCTTTAGGACCTCTGCATCGAGACGCTTTAATTGCCACCTCGGACTGTCCTCTCCCGAGGTTCGCCTGGGGCCTGGCGGCACCGCCGGATGGGTGGAGACCTCCAATCGGATGTATAGGTGGTCCGAAAGAGTCTCCACGTCCTCCAGCACTCGCCAGCCCTGGACACGGCGCGCTAAGGCTGGGCTCGCAAACGTTACGTCCACGATGGAGCCGCCCTGCCGTCGCACGCACGTGTTCGCCGTTCCCCGGTTAAGGACCGTCAAGTTGGTGGCAACTACCCACTCCACAAGGGCCCTTCCCCGCGCATCCTCCGTTGCCGAACCCCACAAGCTGGACTTTGAGTTCAAGTCCCCCGCTAACAGGACTTCCGCAGGCTGGAATCTGGCAATGAAATCCCCCAGCCTGTCCAGGAACTCTTCAAAATCAGCCAACGTTTTATTGGGGGAGAAATAGACTCCGACCACAACGATCTGCCCCAGCAGTGCCGCGACGTATCCCGGACCCTTCGCAACACGTGTGAAAGGTGGGGCGCCAGCGGCGACCTGGGTCACAATCGCGACCTGTCCGTCATCATCCCCAGCCCAGTTATCTCGCGGTGGGACTGAATATGGCTCCGCAACCACGGCGACCTGAACCGACCACTGCACCAGGCTTTGGACAAACAAGTCCTGTGCCCTGGCACAGTGGTTCAAATTCCCCTGTAGAATTGTAAGAGCCATCACTGTGCCTCGATGTTCGTGGCCACCTCGTCCCTTCTACGGGCCTGCTGCTTTTGGACTGATGGCCCAGATGCTGCTCTCCTGCCTTTATTCCTGCCAGATTTTGGACCCCGCGTGCAGGCAACACTCCCCACTACGTGATCCGCTGACCTCTCTGCCGCCTCGCAGACCGCACAGTGTGGTGCATTGGCGCATTGGCTGCGTGTGTGGCCAGGCTGTCCGCACTTGTAGCACTGGCCACTACGATCTATAGGCCCCGTGCACTGTGCCGCAACGTGGCCTTCCTCATGGCACCGGAAGCACCGCAGGGACCGGGGCTGCAGCAGTTTTATCTGAGCAGATACTAGCCCAACAAGGAGGCGGCCACCGTCCACTACCTTTTTGGCAGCCACAACGGGGCAACGAACCCACGCCGACCCTAGCCCGGTATGGTCACGGCGGATTCCTCCCACCTTCACTGCTGTGGGCGAGCAGCTACCAACTCTGCCGACAGCTTCTGCCAGTTCGTCCGGCGTGACGGAGTCATCCAGGCCGATAACACGAATCTCCGCGCATTTAGTCGGCCTGGAGACTACAACGTCGTCTTCACACAGCACCCCCCTGAGTTTCTCTGCCAGAGCATCCGCCTTGTCGGCACTATTCTCGCCGGGTACTTCTAGCATTCTAGCCCCTGTGGTCGCTACTCTAAAACGAAGGTCTCCAATTCCTAAGTCCTCCAGGCGCACCTCGCGCTTCACTCGAGCGAATACCTCGCCGTAGGTTAGGCGCTCCGTTGCTCCTGGCTGTAGCCTTATGACCACCGCCGCAGATCTTGGTGGGCGCAATTTGGGCAGCTTGGGCTTTTGTGCTCTTTGTTCCAACAGCCTTTTCTTGGCCCTCTCCCTCTTCTTGGAGCTCTTCGATACTACCACGCTCCACTCCCCCGATAGATTGGTGGGAGCAGGTGGTAAGGGACGCGGACCCTCTTGTGCGGCCTGTACGGGTGCACGTGCCTTCTTTTTCTTTTTCCCTTTAGGCTTCTTCGCCTTTCCTTTCTCTACCGCAGGATTTGCTCGCGCTGCCAAGGTGGTAGTGGCAGTCACAGTCTCATCCGTGTTGGGTACCCTTTTGGTTTGCACCTTATCAGCCGCGCGCGAGGGACGTTCACGCTGCTCTTGCAGAAGACGTTCCTGCAAAGCCTCCAAACGCGAATTCAACATGGTCCCTACCTGGAGCATAATGGCTTGTGCCAGCTCCTCCGTACCCTGTGCCGGAATCGCCGAGGGTGGTTGCGGTGGTGGGGCTGCTCGAGACCTTTCTATCTCCAGCCTCATCTCTGCCACATCCTTCCTAAGCCCAGTCACCTCCATCTGTAGCTTCTCGTTATTTGCCCGAAGCTGTGACACCTCCTCGGTTGCTGTCCGCTCTGCTAAGGATTCCACGGCCTCTGCGATTGTACGCGCCGCGTCTTTGAGAGCCTTCACAAATCCACCTTTCAGGTTACCAGATTTTGCGGCAACCATCTCAATCACTTCCAGGCTACTCGTGATTTTCCCCTGGAGCTCCATTGCTGTGTCCGTCTCCACCGCTTTGGTTCCACCTGGCGTGAGTGGGCGCGGGCTGGCTCTCTGAGCCCTGGCTCTTAGGGCCGCCGCCTTATCAGCCACCTCCTTCTGGGCTCTGAGCCTAAGTTCCTCCCTCCTTGCCTCGTTGAGGGCTCGCTGTGCTTCCGCCAATCCCACATACTGGCCTGTTGTGGGCGGCCGACCTCTCAGGCGACTGGTTGGTAGTTTTGCCTGATCCTCCTCTGGTGACCTCGACTGACTCCGCCTGTCTTGAGTCACAGGAACCTTAGAAGGCACGCTGCCTACTCCCTTCGCGAGCCTTGCTCTACTAACTCCACCAGTTTCTGGCTCGACACAAACTCCGCCTTTCACAGGCTTCTTTATTACTCCACCCTTCTCGGGCAATACTTCATCACCACCCTTCGCGGGCCTCGCATCAACTCCGCCCATCACAGGCTCTCCATCAGTATTTGGGTTTTGATTTTTAACAGGTTCCATAATTGTTCCCACGATTATGGGGGAAATAACCCGTCCATCCGAGTGGTGCCCCCTGCACCCGGATAAGCCCAACCTGTAACCCACTCAAGTGTTGGCCGGTACTCAAGTGGGGGAAGCAGTCGTGACCGAACTTCCCATCGGCCACGCATCCCCTCACGCTGCTCCGCCGCTTGGGATTAGGGTAATTTTTTTAGAGAGGTTTTCTTCCTCGCAGCCCAGGCGATTAAGCCAGGGCCCTCGGTCCCGGTCCCGGCCGCTAGACATGATCAACGACACCAGGAACCGGGATTACGAGTTGAGGGGGGGGTGCACATGAGTGCTTGTCCAGCTGCGCAATTAAGCACCCGCCGGACCCGCCCCACCTCGCGCTTTTCTGTCAGGGTGTGCTCCCTTAGGCCGTGGGGTTAACAAACCCCTAAAGGCACGCCCATGCCTACTGGTTTTGGTCCGCGCCGGTCAAGACCGGTACCACCAATGTGGTGGCATTCCCCTATCCGCCACCCGGGGGACGCGCCCAGTAGCAGTCCAGCAACTGCCCTGAGAACCTAACCTAACCTAACCTTTTTTTTTTTTTTTTTTTTTTTTTTTTTTTTTTTTTTTTTTTTTTTTTATCGTCAGGAAACCCTGTTGCCGGGTACCCGCCGCCTGGGGAAGAACGACGGGTTATGTGGGGCTCCTGCCGCGCAAAGATGGTAAACGCGCGGCAGCCTACCCACTAAAACCTGACGGTGTCCACCTCAGTCGCCTCAAGGTCGGGGCCACGGGAACCGGAGACTCCTCCGCGAACCCCGACGGCGATTGCCCATCGGCACGTCTCGGTGTCGGAGGGTGGGAGCAACACCCTCGACGACCACCATCTAGAGCAGCGCGCGGGGGACACCGCGCGCGCCTACTCGGGCCAGGTGATTAGGCGGCAAACTTCCCCAAGTCTACCGCCCTCTGGCCAGTGTTAGGGGGGGAGGCGGCGATCGTGCGCCGCTCTCCGGCGCCCGGTCCTCCTGCGGCGGATGGCGAGCTCGGCGTTGGCCTCTCTCGCCCTCTCCGCCGCCTCCTTCTGCGACATCACATCCTCACAGAAGGACAGGACGGCACCCCAGGACCTTTCGCTTTCAGCCATGGCGGAAATCACGGCCGGCAGCGTCAGGTCCGCCCCCACAACACTTCTGAGCGCCTCGCGCTCCGTCTCCCAGGCCGGGCACACCTCCAGCGTATGCTGGGCCGACTCGTCCGGGCAGTCGTCGCAGTGGTGGCAGCGAGGAGAGGGCTCCCTCCCGGCGACCCGACACAGGTACCCCCCGAAGCAACCATGCCCCGAGAGGATCTGCGTGGCGCGGAAGGTTAGGACGCCATGTCGCCTGCCAAACCACTGCGCGAGAATGGGGCGAACTGCCTCGACGGTCCGTCGGCCAGCGCAAGGGCGCTCCAGCCTGGACCTCCACTCCTCAATAGCGGCCTCCCGCTCACCTCCTCCGCGTGGCGCTGGACTAAGGTCCCTGGACGCAGGGCCTCGACGCCGACAATAGATCGACGCCAAGGAATGTGCATCCAGGTCCCAGGGTAGGACTCCAGCCAGCACACACGCCGCCTCGACGGAAATGGTACGGTACCCCCTGATCACCCTGATCGCCATCACCCTCTGCGCTCGTCGCAGCAGGGCGATGTTTTCGCGACCCAGGGCATCCGCCCACACTGGGGCACCGTACATGGCCACCGACCTGACGACCCCACAATAGAGCCGCCGACACGAGGCGCTAGGCCCGCCCACGTTTGGCAATAGCCTCCCGAGGGCGGCCGCCACCTTCATCACCCGCGGGACGAGTGCGGTGAAATGGGCACCAAAGCTCCACCGGCTGTCGAGCACGAGACCTAAATATGTCATCGCACCCTTCAGCTCGATGCGCGTACCGCCGACTACGATGTTAGCGTCCCGCGGGGGAGCCCTCCGAGGACCATAGAAAAGAATGGCCTCGGACTTTTCCAACGCGACTTCCAATCCAAGCCGCCTAATTCTCGCAACCACCTGAGCGACTCCTGCCGTCGCCAACACTGCCGCCTCCCGATACGTGGCCTGCCGAGCCAACACAAGAGTGTCGTCGGCGTAACAGACCACGCTCACCCCTCTCAACCAGGAGCCCCGCAGCACCCAGTCGTACCCGATGTTCCACAGGAGGGGCCCAAGTACCGAGCCCTGTGGAACACCGCACGACACCTCCTTCGTGCTCCAGCCATCCGGCCCGGGAAAGGTCACGGACCTCCCCGACAGGTAGGCCCCGATGACACGGCGCAAGTAGGTCGGCACCCCATGATGGCGGAGCGCCTCCCTAATACAGCTCCAGGGCAACGAGTTAAAGGCGTTGACGATGTCTAAAGACACCGCCAAAACTACGTCACCCTGAGCGACTGCGTCCTGTGCTCGGGCCTTCACCTGCAGTATGGCATCCACCGTCGAACGGCCACGGCGGAAGCCAAACTGAGCGTCCGACAGGTCCGGACCTACTCCCTCCAAGTGGGCGGTCAGCCGGTCCACCACGATGCGCTCGAAGGTTTTGGCGACCTCGTCGAGCAGCACGATGGGGCGATAGGCGGAGACGGAATCCGCCGGGCGTCCCTCCTTCCTGAGGAGGACTAATCTGCCTGTCTTCCACCGCTGTGGAATTATGGCTTGAGCCAGACAGGCAGTATATAGTCCTCTCAGCTCTGGACCGAAGCTGTTCACGGTCAGGGCCAGCACCTTCCCGGGGATACCGTCCAACCCAGGGGCCGTGGACTTGGCAGACAATCGTGACACTGCCATGGCGAACTCCTCTTCTGACACCTCCGGGGCCTCATCCTCAGTCCCGTCTCTAGCGGCCGGACGCGGGACCATCGGAGGTGGTGTATGTTCCTCCCTCTGAGGAAACAGGTTCGACACCACCTCACGCAAGACGTCCGATGGTAGCGTCTGCGTTAGTGGGGGAGCCCAGGGGCGGAGCTTATTACGCACCATCCGGTACGGCGTCCCCCACGGGTCCCTATCCAGGCCCTCTAGCATCTCCTCTCTGGATGTTGTTTGAGAGGCCACTATTGCAACCTGAAGCCGCCTTTTTGCCTCTATGTAAATGGCGTACAGCCGGTCCTCTTCACCTTCGTCCCTGTGGACCCTCCGGCGGTGGTGGGTGTACTGGCGTCTTGCGCCCACGCAGTCCTCGCGTAATCGCGCAATTTCCGCTGACCACCAGTACACCTGTTGCCTCGATGGACGACGCCCGGAGCGAGGCATGGCTGTGTCGCAAATCCGAGTCAGGGTCCGTTTCACCCACTCGGCAGTCTCCACCACTGACCCGTTATTTCGCGGCACCCACGACGCTATCAACGCCGCCTCTTCCAACAGCCCCTTGTCTAGGCGTCTGAGCTGCCACCGGGGACCTTCCTGTCCCGAGTTTCGGCTGGGACCTGGCGGCACCGCCGGATGAGTGGAGATCTCAAACCGGATGTAGAGGTGGTCCGAGAGAGTCTCCACATCACCCAGCACTCGCCAGTCCTGAACACGGCGCGCTAAGGCCGGGCTCGCAAACGTGACATCCACGATGGACCCGCCCTGCCGTCGCACGCACGTGTTGGCCGTCCCCCGGTTCAGGACCGTCAAATTTGTGGCAACTACCCACTCTTCGAGCAGCCTTCCCCGAGCGTCCGTTGTTGGTGAGCCCCACAAGCTGGACTTGGCATTCAGGTCCCCTGCTACTAGTACGTCCCTGGCCTGGAAGGTCCGAGTAAGCTCCGTCACCTCATCCAGGAACCCCTCGAACTCCGCGACGGGCCGGTTGGGGGAGAAATACACACCCACCACCACCATGTCACCCAGCAGTGCCGCGACACATCCCGAACCCCTTACAATACGCGTAAAGGGGGGGGAGCCCGCGGCGACCTGGGTCACGATGGCCACCAGCCCGTCGTTGTCACCCGCCCAATTGTCACGCGGCGGAACCGAATAAGGCTCCGCCGCAACCGCCACTTGTATGGACCACTGCACCAGGCTTTGAACCAACAAGTCCTGTGCTCTGGCACAGTGGTTTATATTCCCTTGCAGAAACTTTACGTCCATCGTTAAGTCTCCATTCGTGTCATCGACGCGTCCTTATCGGTGGTAGACTTTTCTTGCCCTTTGGGCCCAGATGCCTTTCTTCGTTTCGGCGCTTTGTTTTGGGACCGACTACACGCAGCACTGCCTACGGAGTGATCTGCGTTTCTCTGCGCGGCCTCGCATACTGCGCAGTGGGGTGTGGCAGTGCATTCACTGCGTTTGTGTCCCGTCTGTCCGCAGCGGAAGCATAGCCCACTACGGTCTGTCACGCACGAGCATTTTGCGGCAACGTGTCCACCCTCAAGGCAGCGGAAGCATCTTTGGGCTCGTGGCTGAAGAAGATGTACCTTCGCCGATACAAAGCCCACAAGAATGCGCCCAGCATCCACCACCTTTCTCGCTGCAGCTACTGGGCAACTCACCCACGCCGTCCCGAGGCCAGCGCGGTTGCGACGGATTTCTCCTACCCGCACTGCCTCTACCGTGCAACCACCCACTTTCCCGATATTTAGGGCCAGTTCTTGTGGCGTCACCGAGTCGTCCAAACCAACGACCCGGATCTCCGCGCACTTTGTGGGCCTGGTCACTTGGACACAGCCGTCTCCGAGGACCCCACGTATCTTTTGTGCGAGGGAGTCTGCCTTGTTTGCGCTGTTGACTCCAGGCAGCTCCAGTATTCTCGCCCCTGTAGCAGCCACCTTAAAGCGGACGTCGGCAATGTCCATGTCCGCCAGATTCACGTCCCTTTTAATTTGGGCAAACACCTCGCTGTACGTCACCTTTTTCTCAGCGGCACCTGGCAACAACTTCAGGACTACCGCAGCTGACCGTGGAGCCCGCAATTTTGGCGCTTTAGGCGCTTTCGGCTTTAATGTGGTCGCCCGTTTTTCCTGTGGCGCACTCGCCTCCTTCTTCTTTTTGGGCTTCTTTCGTGCCACCACGTTCCACCCTTCTGTCAGGTTAGCAGGAGTCGGTGGAGGTGGACGAGACTCCTCAGGATCGGCCGTACGGGCAGGCTGGTTTGTCGCCTTACTCTTTTTCGCCTTTTTGGGCTTCTTCCCTAGCGGCGCAGGGTTCGCTGGAGCAACCAACGTCGACACTTGAGGGCTACTCTCCGCTGTTTTCTGTGCCGTCTCCTTCTGCGGCTTGTCAGCTGCCAGCGGAGGGCGAATGCGCCTCTGAGGAAGGAGGCGGTCCTCGAGAGCCTCAAACCTGGCATTCACCATGGACCCCACCTGGACCATTATCGTCCGGGCTAGCTCCTCCACGCCCGCCGGGTGTTGTGGCGGGGGATTCGCCGGGGCCTGCGCCTGAGATGAAGAGGGTCGCACCTCGACTCTGGACACCTCCACCTGCGCTCTAAGTGAGGCGAACTCCTTGCGCATCTCTTCCAGTTCAACCCGCAGACGAGCGTTGCTGGCCCTCAAAAGAGCCACCTCATCAGACACCGTCCGTCCCGCAAGGGTGTCCACCGCCGATGCTATGGCCCCCGCCGCTAACTTAAGGGCCTTTATATAACCCCCTTTTAAGTTGCCGGACTTCTTGGCCACATTCTCGATGACCTCCAGACTGTCCTTAACTTTTTTCTTCAGCTCAGAAGCCGGGACCACCTCATTCTCCTCACACTCAACGAATGGCACAGACGAAACGTCGGATTGGCGTGAGTTTGCCCGAGTGCACACTGATAGTGCCATCTCCGCCACCTCTTCCTCTGCACGCAATCTCATCTCTTCCTTTTTCGCCTCATTAAGGGCTCTCTTTGCATCGGCCAAACCGACATATTCGCCAGTGGTAGCTGGCCGTCCTCTCCCTTTACTGGCCACCGGCTTGGTCTTAGGCCTCTTCTCTTCGTCTGATGACCCCGATCGACTTCCCTGTCGGCTCCTAGGCCTTTTTCGGTGGTCTTTCAGGAATTGGGACCTGCCCATACTCCCAACTGAGCTCATCGAGACAACACTGTCTCCGTCGGACTCCCTCCCGGACGCCCAGAGTCGTCCCCCGAGGATAACGAGTTCCTTCTCGACATCGCGCTCTCCCCAAGATCCACCCGGGTAAGCACGACTTGCGGCTGTCTTGCCGCGACCCCCTCCGCAGTCGCAACACGCGACACATCACTCCTCCTTGGCCGAACGCCAGCACCACCAGTCACTGGCACAACATCATCTCCGCCCGTCGCAGGCACAACGTCTTCTCCGCCCATCGCAGGCACAACGTCTTGGGTTTTTGGTTTTGTGTTAAAATGATCCATAAGTAAATCCCACGAGTATGGGGGAAGGGTGGGTCCGTCCGCACAGTGCCCCCTGTATGCGGATAAGCCTAACGTAACCCGCATAGAGTTTCGGCCGGTACTCTAGCGGGGGTAGCAGTAGTGACCGATCTCCCATCGGCCACGCATCCCCTCGCGCTGCTCCGCCACTTGGGATTGGGGTGATTTTTTATAGAGGTTTTCTTCCTCGCAGCCCGGGCGGTTAAGCCGAGGCTATCGGTCCCAGTTACCGGCCGCTAGACATGGCAACGACACCGGGTCCCGGGATTACGATGTGGGAGGGGCGTTGCACAAAGTGCTAGCCGGGCTGCGCAGTTAAGCGCCCGCCGGGCTCGCCCCACCTCCGCGCTTTTCTGTCAGGGTGTGCTCCCTTAGGCCGTGGGGTTAACAAACCCCTAAAGGCACGCCCATGCCTACTGGTTTTGGTCCGCGCCGGTCAAGACCGGTACCACCAATATGGTGGCATTCCCCTATCCGCCACCCGGGGGACGCGCCCAGTAGCAGTCCAGCAACTGCCCTGAGAACCTAACCTAACCTTTTTTTTTTTTTTTTTTTTTTTTTTTTTTTTTTTTTTTTTTTTTTTTTTTTTTTAACGTCAGGAAAACCCTGTTCCCGGGTACCCGTCCGCCTGGGGATAGGCGGAACGGGTTATGTGGGGCTCCTGCCGCGCAAAGATGGTAAACGCGCGGCAGCCTACCCACTAAAAACCTGACGAAAGGCCACCTTGTCGCCACAAAGCTGGGGTCACAGGTATCCGTATTCCTCTGTAGACCCCAGCGGCGAGAGCCTCTTACGGCCCATCCCATATCAGGGGGGCTAACCCCCGATGGCCTTCTTCGAGAGGCGCGCGGACGTCTCCGCGCACGCCTACTCGGGCCAGATTATTGGGCGGCCGACTTCCCCAAGCCGACCACCCTCTGGCTGGTGTTAAGGGGGGAGACGGCGATCGTGCGCCGCTCTCCGACGCCCGGTCCTTCTGCGGCGGATGGCGAGCTCGGCGTTGGCCTCTCTCGCCCTCTCCGCCGCCTCCTTCTGCGACATCACCACCTCGCAGAAGGACAGGACGGCATCCCAGGACCTTTCGCTACCGGCCATGGCTGAAATCACAGCCGGCAACGTCAGGTCCGCCCCAACAACACTCTGGAGCGCCTCGCGCTCCGTCTCCCAGGCCGGGCACACCTCCAGCGTATGCTGGGCCGACTCGTCCGGGCAGTCGTCGCAGTGGTGGCAGCGAGGAGAGGGCTCCCTCCCGGCGACCCGACACAGGTACCCCCCGAAGCAACCATGCCCCGAGAGGACCTGCGTGGCGCGGAAGGTTAAGACGCCATGACGCCTGCCCAACCACTGCGCGAGAATGGGGCGAACTGCCTCGACGGTCCGTCGGCCAGCGCAAGGGCGCTCCAGCCTGGACCTCCACACTTGTACCGCGGCAACCCGCTCGTCCTCCTGCTCGATTGGCGCTGTGCTGGGGTCCCCGGACGCTAGGCCTCGACGCCGACAATAAATCGACGCCAAGGAACGCGCATCCAGGTCCCAAGGCAATAGGCCGGCCAGCAAGCACGCCGCCTCCACCGAGATCGTACGGTACCCCCTTATGGCTCTGATCGCCATCACCCTCTGCACCCTCCGCAGCAGGGCGATGTTGTCGCGAGACAGGCCATCCGCCCACACTGGGGCACCGTACATCGCCATCGAGCGAACGACCCCTGCGTAGAGCTTCCGAGTTGTGACGCTCGGTCCACCTATGTTAGGCAGGAGCCTACAAAGCGCCGCCGACTCCTTCAGCAATCGTGGCACTAGAGCGCAGAAATGCGCCCGGAAGTCCCACCGGCTATCGAGCACAAGCCCGAGATATTTCATCGTGCTCTTTACGCCGATGCGGACCCCCCCCACAACGATGTGCGCATCCGAAGGCGGCGCCCTCCGAGGACCGTGAAAGCACACGGCCTCTGACTTCTCTAGGGCCACTTGAAGACCCAACCGCCGTATTCTCCCCACAACGTGCGCCACCCCCGCTGTTGCCAATATCGCCGTCTCCCTGTAGGTCGATTGGCTCGCCGTCACCAGCGTATCGTCGGCATAGCAGGTGACCTCCACACCTCGCAGACTGGCGCCCCTCAGGACCCAATCGTATCCAATATTCCACAGGAGTGGTCCAAGCACCGACCCCTGTGGAACACCGCACACCACCTCTCGACTCTCCCAACCGTCCTGTCCTGGGAACGTCACCCACCTCTCCGACAGGTAGGCCTCCAAGACGCGACGGAGGTAGGTCGGCACCCCATGATAACGGAGCGCCTCCCTTATGCAGCTCCAGGGCAACGCGTTAAACGCGTTCGCGATGTCGAGTGACACCGCGATGACGACTTCGCCCCGGGAGACTGCTTCCTGCGCCTGGGACCGGACGCGCAGAATGGCATCCACGGTGGAACGGCCACCGCGAAAGCCAAACTGGACGTCGGAGAGGTTGGGCCCCACCTGCTCTAAGTGCGCCACTAGACGCCCGGCCACCACACGCTCAAAGAGTTTGGCCACTTCGTCTAGGAGGACGATGGGGCGATACGCAGACGGAGATTCCGCGGGCCGCCCCTCCTTTTTGAGGAGGACTAGTCTGCCTGTCTTCCACCGCTGTGGAATTATGGCCTGAGCCAGACAGGCAGTAAATAGTCCTCGAACTCTTTGCTCCAAAGACTCCATGGCCAGAACCCACACTTTCCCTGGGACACCATCAGGGCCAGGAGCGACATTCTTTGCCCGGAGGCGATCTACGGCTCTTGCCAACTCCTCTTCGCCTACTTCTGGCACATCATTATTTTCGTCCCTATCTACCTGCGAGGACATAGGTGGCGGCTGTTGTTGTGCCTGCGCACCGTGTGGGAACAGAGCCGCGACCACTTCACGGACTACGCTGGGCTGGAGAGACTGCGTAAGTGGGGGGGCCCAAGGACGGAGCTGGTTTCGCACCATCCTATAGGGCGTCCCCCAGGGATCGCGATTAAGCTCATCCAGCATCCGCTCCCTGGCAGTGGTCTGCGACTCAGCTATCGCCACCTGTAGGCTGGTTTTTGTTGCAGTATATATGGAGTACAGCCTTTCCTCCTCTATTTGATAGCTCTCCCTGTCCGCGGCATTACGGCTCCTAAAGCGCCTCCTCCGACAGCGCGTGTACTGGCGTCTGGCAGCCACACACTCTTCACGCAGCTGCGCAATCGCCGCCGACCACCAGTACACTTGGCGCCTAGACGGGCAGCGCCTTGAGCGAGGCATAGACACATCGCAGGCTCGTGTTATCAGCTCTGTCAACCTCTCCACAGAGTCCTCGATTCCCCCGGTGTTATGGGGCAGCCATGAGGCCACTATTGCCGCTTCTTTCAACAGCTCTCCATTGAGCTGCTTCAATTGCCACCTCGGGCCGTCCTCTCCCGAGGCCCGACTGGGACCCGGCGGCACCGCCGGATGTGTGGAGATCTCAAAGCAGATGTACAAGTGGTCCGAGAGAGTCTCCACATCATCCAACACTCGCCAGCCCTGGACACGGCGCGCTAAGGCCGGGCTTGCGAACGTGACATCCACAATGGACCCGCCCTGCCGTCGCACGCACGTGTTTGCCGTCCCCCGGTTGAGGACCACTAAATTAGTGGCGACCACCCACTCTTCCACCAGCCTGCCCCGAGCGTCAGTTGCCAATGAGCCCCACATACTGGACTTCGCATTGAGGTCCCCCGCGATGACCAGATTTCTGGCCTGGAGGGTCCGAGAGAGCTCCGTCACCTCATCCAGGAACTCCTCGAACTCTGCGACGGATCGGTTGGGGGAGAAGTAGACCCCGACTACCGCCGTGTCCCCCAGCAGTGCCGCAACGCAACCCGAGCCCCTCACGACACGAGTAAAGGGTGGAGAGCCCGCGGCGACCTGGGAAACAATGGCCACCAATCCGTCGCTGTCACCCGCCCAGTTGTCACGCGGGGGAACCCAATACGGCTCCGCCGCGACCGCCACTTGTACGGACCACTGCACCAGGCTCTGAACAAACAAGTCCTGGGCTCTGGCACAGTGGTTTAAGTTCGTCTGTAGAACTTTAAGGGCCATCGCTACTGTTGTTCCATCGATTCTACCTCCATCGGCGGCTTGGGCGCACTAGCCACAGGTTTGGCCGTCTTCTTCCTCCGAGCTGGGTCTCGGGTGCAGGCTACGCTACCGACGATATGGTTAGCTGGCCTCTTTAAACCCTCGCATACCGGGCAATGTGGTGCAGCCGTGCATTGGTCGCGCTTGTGCCCGTTTTTTCCGCATCGGAAGCACTGGCTGCTCCGATCCTCAACACCAGTGCATTTAACCGCCATGTGCCCCACTTCGTGGCACCGGAAACAACGCTGGGGTCTGGTCTGCAGCAGCTTGACCTGTGCTGACACAAACCCCACGAGAAGGCGACCACCGTCCACAACTTTCTTGGCCGCTAGCATAGGGCAGCTGACCCACGCCGTCCCGAGACCCGAAGTCCCCCGGCGAATTTCTCCCACTTTTACGGCGTCAGCAGTACAGCCACCCTTCCGGCTGATGGCCTCCGCCAATTCCACCTTGGACACCGAGTCATCGAGGCCAGTTACCCTTAAATCGGCGCATTTGGTCGGTCTGGAGACTTTGACATCGTCCCCGTCCAGTACTCCCCTTATCGCTTGGGCTAGGGCGTCAGCCTTTTCCGCACTGCTGGCACCTGGAATCTCCAGCATTCTTGCCCCAGTAGCGGCCACCTTGAACCTGACGTCTTTTATGCCCAGGTCGTTTAGGTCAAGTTTTGTTTTGACCTGGGCAAACACCTCCTGATAGGTTATATTCCTCTCGACCGCTGCAGGCTGAAGCTTGAGGACGACTGCTGCCGAGCGAGGAGGCCGAAGTTTTCCAGTCTTCTTCTTCTTAGGTTGAGCGGCTGCTTTCGGTGGCTGTTTCGCGGCCGCCGCTGTCTTTTTCGCCCCTCGTCTAACCACCACATTCCAGCCTTCCGTAGTGGAAGGGGTTGATGTAGACGGAACCGGCTCATCCCTTGTGGCTTGCGCCACCGGTTGCTTTGTAGGCTGGCCTACAACCTTTTTTGTTTTACCCGGTTTGGGTTTCTTCTTTGTTGGCCCTGGCGCCGGATTGGCGGGGGCCATGAGGGTCGTCATCCTTGTGTCCTCTGCTGCAGCCTTTGGAACCGACCTTTCCTTCACCCTATCAGACGCCAGAGGAGGTCGAACCCGCTGTTCTGGTAAGAGCCTGCCCTCCAGCGCCTCAAACCGCGCATTGATCATGGTCCCCACCTGGACCATGATCGTTCGGGCCAGCTCGTCCACGCCCGCCGGATGTTGTGGCGGGGAATTCACTGGGGCCTGCACCCGGGATGATGGAGATCGCACTTCAGCTGGAGAGACCCCCACTTGCGCCCTGAGCGCCACAAACTCCTTGCGCATCTCCTCTATTTCGGATTGCAGGCGAGCATTGCTGGCCCTTAGATGGGCCACCTCATCCGACGCAGTCCTCCTCGCGAGGGTGTCCACCGCCGTGGCTATCGTTCGTGACGCCTCCTTCAGGGCCTTAATGAATCCTCCTTTTAGGTTTCCCGACTTTTTAGCCACATTCTCTATCACCTCGAGGCTATCTTTCACCTTCCTTTGCAGATCCAAAGCTAGGACCGCCTCAGGCTCCTCGCATTCCGCAAATGGCACCGATGACGCGCCAGACTGGCGTGAGCTAGTCCGGGTGCGCACTGATAGAGCTAAATCAGCCACCTCCTCCTCGGCCCGCAGCCTAAGCTCTTCCTTCTTCGCCTCATTTAGGGCCCTTTTAGCCTCAGCCAAACCGACATATTCGCCAGTGGTAGATGGCCGTCCTCGCCCTTTTTGGGGGACAACTTTGACTTTGGGTCTCCTTTCATCGTCAGACGACCCAGACTGACTACCCTGACTTTTCCTACGCCTCTTCCGGGGGTCTTTCAAAAATTGGGATCGCCCTAAACTCCCTACCGAGCTCATCGAGACAGAGCTGTCTCCGTCAGACTCTCTCCCAGACGCCCAGAGTCGTCCCCCCGATGAAAGAGAGTTCCGCCTCGACATCGCGCTCTCCCCAAGATCCACTCGGGTCAACACGACTTGCGGCTGTTTTGCCGCAACCTCCTCTGCTTTACCAACTGTCGCCACACGCGACACACTACTTCTCATCGACCGAACGCCAGTCACCGGCGCAACCTCCTCTCCGCCCATCACAGGCCCTACTTCTTCTCCGCCCGTCACAGGCACAACGTCTTGGGTTTTGTTTAATTTGGAATTCTGCATATTAAGTCCCACGAGTATGGGGGAAGGGTGGGTCCATCCGCACAGTGCCCCCTGTCTGCGGATAAGCCAAAACGTAACCCGCTAAGAGTTTCGGCCGGTACTCTTGCGGGGGTAGCAGTAGCGACCGATCTACCCATCGGCCACGCATCCCCTCGCGCTGCTCCGCCACTTGGGATTGGGGTGATTTTTTATAGAGGTTTTCTTCCTCGCAGCCCGGGCGGTTAAGCCGAGGCTATCGGTCCCAGTTACCGGCCGCTAGACATGGCAACGACACCGGATCCCGGGATTACGATTTGAGAGGGGCGTTGCACAGAGTGCTAGCCGGGCTGCGCAGTTAAGCGCCCGCCGGGCTCGCCCCACCTCCGCGCTTTTCTGTCAGGGTGTGCTCCCTTAGGCCGTGGGGTTAACAAACCCCTAAAGGCACGCCCATGCCTACTGGTTTTGGTCCGCGCCGGTCAAGACCGGTACCACCAATGTGGTGGCATTCCCCTATCCGCCACCCGGGGGACGCGCCCAGTAGCAGTCCAGCAACTGCCCTGAGAACCTAACCTAACCTAACCTAACCTAACCTAACCTAACCTAACCTAACCTAACCTAACCTAACCTAACCTAACCTAACCTTTTTTTTTTTTTTTTTTTTTTTTTTTTTTTTTTTTTTTTTTTTTTTTTTTTTTTTTTTTTTTTTTTTTTTGATATCGCTGGGGAAACCCATCATGGGGACCCTACCGGCCGTCAATGGGTAGGGTACTGTGAGACTCCTACTCACTAAAACCCACAGCGGAACCCGTCGCCGCAGTGCAATGGGGTGTGCAGGATCGCTTGCGCATTCACTGCAACACCCCTGCGGACGGCCCGTACCCCGCGGGCCTGCCTCGCCTAAATCAGGATGCCCTCGGTTCGCAGGGCATCCCGACCGCCCCGATGACGTGCAGGGGAGTCGACGAGAGACCCCCCCGCAGTAGCTCCTCTAGGGTGGCGGGAGAAGATGGGCGTACCGACGCCTCCTCTCCCCCAGCCGACGGCGACGAAGAGGGTCTGCTAAGGCGTTAGCCTCGCGTTCCCTCTCCGCCGTCTCCTTCAGTGAGATGACGGCCTCGCTGAAGGAGACCATCGCCGACCAGGACCTCTCGTCGCGTAGCATGGCCCCCACCACGCTTCGCAACGACAGGTCTCCACCCACTACCGCCATCAGGGCATGGCGCTGGGGAGCCCAAGCGGCGCATACCGCGAGGGTGTGGTGCGAGGTGTCCTCGGACGCACCACACCCGTGGCATGCGGGCAACGGTTCCCGACGCGCAACCTGACACAGATACTTACCAAAGCACCCGTGCCCGGTAAGCATCTGCGTCAACCTGAACGTCAGGACGCCGTGTGGCCGCCTGACCCAGCGAGACAGGAACGGACGAACCGCCCCCACCGTCGCCGAGCCAGCCGCTGGAGTCCCCAGGTCTTCCC
This sequence comes from Brenthis ino, assembly GCA_921882275.1. Taxonomy (NCBI): domain Eukaryota; kingdom Metazoa; phylum Arthropoda; class Insecta; order Lepidoptera; family Nymphalidae; genus Brenthis; species Brenthis ino. Next base: position 31,043,237 of record OV170225.1, on the reverse strand, counting down.
ACCAGCGCCGGATCAGTGCCTCGTCAGCTAGGCGCCTGATCCGAGCGACTCCCTCCCGCGCTGGACGTTCCCCTCGAGCCCGCTCACTCGCCCGAAACTGGTACACTTCGGCGAGCACCTCCGCCTGGAGTTCCCAGGGCGGATCGCCCGCCAGAAGCGTCGCCGCCGTGAATGACACCGTACGGTATCCCCGCACCGCCCTCACCGCCAGGACCCGTTGCGCCTTGCGCAGTTGGGCCCTGTTCGGCGCGGAGAGGGCGTCAATCCACACGGGGGCACCGTACAGTGCCATGGACCTCACGATGCCGGCATAGAGCCGCCGGCAGTGAGATCCAGGGCCCCCGACATTCGGCAGAAGTCTGCCGAGGGCCGAGGCGGCGCCGATCAGTCTCGGGGTGAGCTGGGCGAAATGGACACGGAACGTCCAGCGTCCGTCCAGGGTCAGGCCCAGATATTTCATCTGGGCCCGTACCTCCACCATCCTACCCTGGACCCGCAGACAGGCGTTGCGGGGGGCACCCCTGCGTGGGCCATGAAAAAGGAGGGCCTCCGTTTTGGAGACGGAGACCCTCAGGCCCAGCATCCCTATCCGGTCGACGACAAGATTGGTGCCGACTGTGGCCAAGCGTGCCGCTTCCTCGTAAGAGCGCCCCCGGGCTGTGACGAGGGTGTCATCGGCATAAGCGATGACACCGAGCCCGGGGAGAAGCGGACAACGCAGGAGCCAGTCATACCCGAGGTTCCACAGTACCGGGCCCAAAACGGCCCCTTGTGGAACCCCGCAGTCGACACGTCGCCGACCGACCACCCCATCTGCCCCCGTCCACACGACCTGCCTGTCGCGGAGGTACGCGTCCAACACCCGCCGGAGATAGAGAGGCACCTCATGATACCGAAATGCCTCTCGTAGCGTCTCAAACGGCAGGGTGTTGAAGGCGTTGGCCACATCCAATGAGACGGCTAGAAGCACGTCTCCCTCCTCCACCGCGGCCAAGGACCGAACCTTCAGGGCGTTCAGGGCGTCCACGGTCGACCGACCCGCCCTGAACCCGAACTGAGCCTCTGAAAGGCCCGGCCCCACCTCCTCGAGATGCTGAGTAAGACGGGCAACGAGAATTCTCTCGAAGAGCTTGCCCACCTCACTCAGCATCACGATTGGCCTGTATGCCGAAGGGGAGTCCAGAGGACGACCCTCCTTGGGCAACAGGCACAACAACCCCTCCTTCCAGATCTTCGGGAACTGCCCAACGCGAAGACATGCGTTGAAGAGGTCCCGAAGATCCCCTCCCAGGTATTCCAGGGCGATGCACAGAACTCGCCCCGGAATACCATCCGTTCCCGGAGCCGTCCTCTTGGCCCGCAGCTTATCGCGGGCCAATTCCATCTCCCCCTCGGTGATTGGGGGGAACTCGTCGACTCCCTCGTAGCGTGAGGGAGGACACATCACCGGGGGGACGTGCCCGGAGGACTCCGGGAACAGGCCTCCCACCAGTCGCAGGAGGACGTCGGGCGGCGTGGTCTCCGTGACCGGGGCGCCATGCGCGCGGAGCTTGTTCCGCGCGCTGATGTACGGGCGCCCCCACGGATCCCGATCCAGGCCCGCCAGCAATTCCTGGCGGGCCGCCGCCTTGGTTTGGCTGATCGCGAGCTGCAGGGCCTTTTTTGCGGACCGATAGGCCGCCCGCAGCTCGCTCTCCAAGTCCGGGACCAAGCCGTTCCTCCTGCGACACCTCACATAGGCCCTCCTGTGTCTATTGCAGGTCGCCCGAAGTTGTGCGATCTCGGGCGACCACCAATAGACACTCCGGCGACGCCGGTCACTCCGCCTTACACGCGGCATGGCCGCATCGCACACCCTCGTAAGGGCGTCGCGAATGCGGCCAGCCAGTTCCTCCACATCGGAACTGGCGCCCACCACACTCCCCTGGGAGCTCCACGCTTCCACGATGGCCGCCTCCCTGGCCAGCTCTGTGTCAAGCCGGCCCAGGGCCCACCTCGGGAACGCTCGAGGGGGCCCCCTTGGGCGGTCCACCGGCACCGGACGGGTGGAGACCTCAAATCGGACGTAGTTGTGGTCCGACAGGGTCTCCACCTCCTCCTCTACCCTCCAGTTGATCACGTTGCGTGCGACGGCGGGGGTGGCGAACGTTAGGTCCACCACGGACCCCCCCTGCTGCCGCACGCACGTGAACGCCGTCCCCACATTGAGTAGGGACAGACCGGAGAGTAGGGCCCACGTCTGTACCGCCCGCCCTCGAGCGTCCGACGTGGGATTCCCCCAGGCCAAGGACTTGGCATTGAAGTCGCCGAGGACGATAGTGGGCCTCGGCGACTGCCTGCAGACCGCAGCGCGGACGGAGTCAAGGAAGACCTCGAACTCCGCCAGACTGCGGTTGGGGGAGAAGTACACCGCAACGATGGCGTACTCTCCCCACCCTGCCACGACTAGTCCTTGGCCCCTCTCGATTGCCGAGAGACGGGGGCCGGTGCTGCTCCCAGACACTATGGCCACGGAGCCCTCTAGGTCCCCCACCCAGTTCGGCTGGTGAGGGACAAAATAGGGCTCGCAGGCCGCCGCCAGGTCTATCTCCCACTCGGCCATGGACTGCAGGAAAAGGTCCTGCGCTCCGGCCGAGTGGTTCAAATTCCCCTGGAGGAAGCGCTGGTGTCCAACCATTATGAGGACATGTGCGCTTCCTCCCCAGCCTGGCGGCTACTCTCACTGGGGGCGGCCCTGGTCCGTTGGGCCGTCTTCCCCTTCGTAACGGGCGGGTGGCAGTCGCCCCCGCCCATTATGTGCCCTGAGGGGCGCCCCGCATCTGCGCACACGGCGCAGCGCACAGTCTTCGCGCTGCAGTCCGCGGACTGGTGCCCCTCACCACCACAACGGTAGCAGAGGCGACCCCTCTCCGTCCTGGACGGGCACACAGGCCAGGTGTGGCCGATGCCCATGCACCTGAAGCAGCGCAATGGGCGCTGCTTCAGGACCTGCACTTTGGCCGAGCTCCAGCCAACGAGGAGCCTGCCGGAGTCCACCACCATCTTGGCCGCTGTGGCCGGGCACCTGACCACGACCGACCCCACACCACCTCGCCCCGTGCGGATCTCCCCGACCTTGATCGAGGCCTCGGGACAGTTGGCCACCCTCGCGACCGCCGCCGCAACCTTCTCCCTGGAGGCCGAATCGTCGAGGCCATCGACCCGTAGATCGGCCATTTTTGCGGGGCGCACGACAGTCGCTAACCCGTCCAAGACCTGGCGGAGCTTGGCCGCCAGCCTATCTGCCACCTCCGGCTCGACAGATGCAGGGAGCTCCAAGAGCCGAGCCCCTGTCGCCGCCACCCTCACTGACAGGCCCCCCGTGATGCCTAGTTCCCGGAGGTCCACGCTCTGCTGGGCCCTTTCCAGGACCCTAGCATAGGTGACGCCCTTCGCGACGGCCTCTTGCGGGACCGTAATAATCACCGCGGCCGTACGCGGCTGAGCGGGAACCTTAGGCTTTTGCGGAGCCTGGGGGGCCTTCGGAGCCCTCGGTGCCACTGGTGCAGTGGCTGGAGCGGGAGGGGTCGACTTCTTCCCCTTGCCCTTCCCCTTGCCCTTCCCCTTTCTCACCACGGTGGCCCAGGTGTCTTCTTGCGGGGCAGCGGGGCGACTCGGCCCGGCCACCGGCAGAGGAGCTGGTGCAGCCGCTGGTGCAGGCGTAGGCGGCCGCACAGGTGCCGCGGCTTTGCCCTTGCCCTTACCTTTGCCCTTGGCGCTGCGCGCCGCAGAACCCTGTCCTGCCACTGCCGCCGCCGGCGCTGGCGCTTCCCTCGGGGGGGAAGATCTCGGAGCAGGGCTCGGGGGAACCACTGGCACCGCCGCCTCGCGACGCCTATCTGCCGCAAGTGGGGGACGCATTGTCTTCGCCGGGAGAAGGCGCTCCTCGATCCCGGCAAAGCGGGCATCTATCAGCGTCCCTACCGAGGCGACAATGGAGGCGCGTATCTCCTCCAGCCAGTCCCCCGCGAAGGTGTCCGAGGGACCGGCTTTGGTGGCAGACAGCTCCTTCCTGAGCTCGCAAAATTCGCGACGGTGCGCTTTTAGCTCCGCCTTCAGCCCTTCCGTCTCTCGACGAAGGCGGGCATTGTCCTTTTTGAGGTTCTGAACCTCATCCGCCACCGTGCGCCCTGCCAGCGCATCCACAACCTTCTGCAGCGTGGCGGCAGACTCCTTCAACGCCTTTACCATCGTTCCCTTCAGGTTGGACGACTTCTGAGCCACCTCTATAACTGCCGCCACGCTCTTACTGGCGAGCTCCCTGAGTTCATCGGCCGTCTGTTCGGCCGGGTCTTTCTGAACCGGGGCCTCAGACGCCGACGCCTCAGAATCCGTTGGCACAGATGTTCCAGCCTTACGGACCTTGGGTGCGCTTGAGCCCGCCTTAACATAAACACGCTGGTTCAAGCGCCTCTCAAATTCCGCCTCTCTCGCTTCTTCTTCCATGTTCTCGAGCTCACGTCGTGCACGAGCGATACCAGTACCTCCCGTACCTGGTTTACCCCCTTCTTTTCTCGCCTTCGCCTTTCTGGCGCTGACCGTCCTTTCAGTCTCAGTGTCCGAGCTGGACGAGATCGCCATAGTCTTTTGGGGCCTTTTACGCCCCACCGAAGTGTCCGTAAAACACCCTTCCGATTCGCTTCCCTCCGAAGCCAAATCAACTACGCCAAAAACTGGCTCATTCATCACACCGCCTGTCACAGGCTCCACATCAAAGATTTTAGTTTTAGTTTTATTTAAAGAGTCCATAATTAGATCCCACGAGTATGGGGGGAAATACTCCGTCCATCCGTGTGGTGCCCCCTGCACCCGGATAAGCCTTCAATAACCCGCCCAGAGTGTCGGCCGGTACTCTGGCGGGGGAAGCAGTAGGGACCGATCTTCCCATCGGCCACGCATCCCCTCGCGCTGCTTCTCCGCTTGGGATTGGGGTAATTTTTTAGAGAGGTTTTCTTCCTCGCAGCCCGGGCGGTTAAGCCAAGGCCCTCGTTCCCAGTCCCGGCCGCTAGACGTGATCAACGACACCAGGAACCGGGATTACGAGTTGAGGGGGGGGGTGCACCCTGGTGCATGTCCGGCTGCGCAATTAAGCACCCGCCGGACCCGCCCCACCTCGCGCTTTTCTGTCAGGGTGTGCTCCCTTAGGCCGTGGGGTTAACAAACCCCTAAAGGCACGCCCATGCCTGCTGGTTTTGGTCCGCGCCGGTCAAGACCGGTACCACCAATGTGGTGGCATTCCCCTATCCGCCACCCGGGGGACGCGCCCAGTAGCAGTCCAGCAACTGCCCTGTGAACCTAACCTAACCTAACCTAACCTAACCTAACCTAACCTTTTTTTTTTTTTTTTTTTTTTTTTTTTTTTTTTTTTTTTTTTTTTTTTTTTTTTTTTTTTTTTTTTTTGTCGGGAAATGCATTTACGCATGCCACCTGATAAACCCCCCCCTCCCCCCCCAGGTGGTTATGTGGGGCTCACCGGCTAGAAGAGCCGGTACTACCCACTAAAAACCCGACATTCCCCTCCCCCTCCGCCTTAATGGGACGCCGCAGGATCGCTCGCGCATAACTACTACGGCGCCCCGGCGGCAGGTCTGCCGATGGCTGACCACCATACCGATGAGGCTGGCTCCACAGTCAACTCTGCTACACCAGAGAGGTACCCGGAGCAGCCCCATCAAATCCAACCTCCGCCCACCGAAGTGGGCCACCTCCAATCGGCTGCAGAGGACAGGGAGAGCGGCAACGACACACCGACACTCCTCTTCCTCTGCAGCCCCACCGCGTCCACCATCCAACGGTGGTGGCCCCGCTAGGCCGCGGGAGATAGGGACGAGCGGCGCATCGCCATACCGACACTCCTCTTCCCCCGCGGCCCCCCTACCGTCGGCCCACCTCCGGACCAAGATGGCTGCCGACAACCACGCCAGACGCAGGACCACCGAAATGGCCCCGCTCCAGCCGCCGCACCGACGGGCTAGCCCCGGCAGCACGGCCCGCGCAGCGCCTCCTACCGCAAAACGGCCGGAGACACCGCGCTACCTCCAAGGAGGAGACGGCGCCCTCCTGACACCGCTCCCCCTGCCCCTCCTGGCTGTTGGTCCGCGCCGGATTGCTCCGGTACCACAAGCTCCTGTCTGGGGGAACAGTCGCGAGTGGCATTCCCCTATCCGCCACCCGGGGGACGCGCCCGGTAGCAGTCAGCCTCTGCCCCGGGAACCTAACCTAACCTAACTTAACCTAACCTAACCTAACCTAACCACAGACAGACTTACAATTTCGCTATTGGAACAAAAAACACAACAAATACAAGTACCGACGTCATTGAAGAAGTAAGGAAAGCAATAAACCCCAAAGACACAGGAATAAAAATAGACAAAGTACGTAAGATAAAAGACCAAAGGGTAATAATCAGCACCAGAAGCAAAGAAGACGCAGAGAAAATAAGAAACAACCTAAAAGACAAAGAATTCATAGTGGAAGAGAAACTCAATAAAGACCCTCTCATTATAATGAGGAATGTACTAAGCTATAACAAAGATGAGGACATCGTAGACACAATAAAGTCCCAAAATGCAACACTATTCCAAAACATAAAACCGGAAGAGTTTAGAGCAAAAGTGAGGCACAGGAGGAAGGCTAGGAACCCCCTGCAAGCTCACATAGTATTGGAAGTTTCGCCTAAAGTGTGGAAAGCGGCCACAGAGGCAGGGAAACTGTACTTGCAGATGCAGAGGGTGCCAGTCTTCGACCTGTCCCCACTGGTGCAATGCTCTCGCTGCCTGAGTTTCGGCCATGGCAAGAAGTGGTGCACAGAAGAAGTCGATCTGTGCAGCCACTGCGCCGGGCCCCACTTAAGAGTTGATTGCCCGAATAGAGAAGAGGGTAAAAAACCAGCATGTAAAAATTGCCAAGCAAGCAACCAGCAGGACATACACCACAATAGCTTTGACAGCTGTTGTCCGGTGCGTAAAAAATGGGATGAAATAGCCAGATGGATCTGGAGTGTGGCGTATTGCTAAGGGCAAGCTACAGGAACCAACAGCAACCAAATCGACACAGGGCAATCCAGCACAGAGCAAGCTCAAGGTGATCCAAGTGAACCTACAAAGGAACAAACTGGCCACCTATGAGCTTATGCTGGAGTGCAATAAAAGGAGGATAAAAATAGCACTGGTTCAAGAACCCTACGTTGGATCAACCGGAGAAATGGCGGCGACCAGAGGATGTAGGATTGTCCAAGGTACCCAAAACAGGACAAAGCCGGTAAAAGCGGCGATCCTGATATTCGGCGAGGGATTGCAAATAAATTGCAATCCCAAACTGATATCAGAGAACGTCGCCGTGGCGGAACTGAGTGTGGGCGCATGGACAATCACAGCATTGTCGGTCTACTTCGAAGATAGCCTCCCGATAGAGCCATACTTGGACTGGATAAGAAAAATTAAAGACCAAGCCAAAGGGCATCTCTTGATTGGTGGTGACGTGAACGCCTGGAACACCTGGTGGGGAAGCGAAACCACCAATCACAGAGGTGAGGCAATGTTGGGGGCTATCGGCGAGATGGACCTGAGCGTGCTGAATGAAGGGAATATCCCGACATTCTACACCATAAGAGGCGGCCGGGAATACAAGAGCTGCGTCGATATAACTGCCAGCTCTGAGGGACTCCAAGAGAAAATCTCTGGATGGAGGGTCGACCAGGGTATCATAAGCTCAGATCATAACGCGATACTATTCGATATAAATATAGGAAATAACCAACCCAAAGTTCCCCTTGGGTCCACCAGGATCTTTAACACAAAAAACACGGATTGGCTTGAATTTATAAACAAACTAAAAACAAAATTTAAAGATAATAAACTAAATAAAATAGAAATATCAAAAGTAAATAATATATCTGAATTAGAATCAACAGTAAAATCGTACATAGAGCAAATAAAATTAACAAGTTTAGAATACATACCAAAGAAGAAAACAAACAATAGGATAAAAATACCCTGGTGGACACAAGAATTAGAGAAATTAAAAAGGAACATGACGACAAAGAAGCGAAGGATATCCTGCTCGGCCCCCTCCCGACGTGAGTACGTCGTAGGAACATACCTCGAAGCCAAACACAAGTATGAGGCTACTGCGGAAAAGGAACAGATCAGAGGCTGGAAGGAGTTCTGCGGAAAACAGGATCGCGAGAGCATTTGGGATGGTATATACCGTGTCCTGAGAAGGACGACGGTGAACCATGAAGACCAGACGCTAATGAGAAATGATTCGATGCTGTCTCCTGCAGAATCCGTCGAACTTCTGGCCGAAACCTTTTTTCCGCAAGACAACCCCGAGGACGACACACCGTCACAGAGACAAATCAGAGCCATTGCTACCGGTACCGAAACAGGAGCCGAAGACGATCCACCTTTTACAACAAGCGAAATAAAAAGTGTCGTAAACAGCTTTAACCCAAAAAAGGCTCCTGGTGGGGACGGCTTAACAGCGGACATCTGCCTAAAAGCATTCGAAGCAGATCCAGAAATATTTCTGGAAATAGCTAATAAATGCTTAGAACTATCGCATTTCCCAGCAGATTGGAAAAAGGCAACGGTAGTGATCCTACGGAAGCCCGGGAAAGGTGATTACACCAATCCTAAGGCATTTCGACAAATAGGATTACTACCGCTGCTTGGCAAAATGCTGGAAAAGGCGATGGTTCGCAGAATTAGATGGCATATGCTGCCTACACTCAACACCCGTCAATACGGATTTATGCCACAGAGAAGCACAGAAGACTCCCTCTATGATATGGTAAATCATATCCGAGCGGATATAACAGACAAAAATATTGTAGCAGTCATATCCCTCGATATAGAGGGAGCCTTCGATAGTGCATGGTGGCCGTCCATAAAAAGCGGGCTGATAAAAAAGAAATGTCCCCCAAATTTGCTTAAAATAGTAAGTAGTTACCTCACTGATCGCACAGTGGAGGTGCGATACGCCGGTGAAAAGCACGTAAGACAAACAACTAAGGGATGTGTACAGGGATCAATAGCGGGCCCCACTTTCTGGAACATCCTGCTAGACCCACTCCTAACCGAAGTGGAAAAATATGGCGTACATGTCCAGGCCTTCGCGGATGATATAGTCGTGATGATCTCGGATAAACAAACCAAAACAATAGAACAAAAAGCAAGAGAGGTTCTCGACCATGTGTATGAATGGGGTGTCAAAAATAAACTTAAATTCGCACCGCATAAAACCCAAGCGATGATCGTAACAAGAAAATTAAAATTTGACACTCCAATTATACACATGGGCGAGAAACCAATCGAATTAGTTGAAAAAATCAAAATTTTAGGAGTAACAATAGATAACAAACTGACATTTAACGAACATATAAGAAATACAATTAGAAAAGTCGCAAACATCTACAAACCATTGGCAAGAGCAGCGAAATTAACATGGGGTTTGAATTCCGAGATCGTCAGGACTATCTACACGGCGGTGGCCGAGCCTATAATACTGTACGCCAGTAGCGTTTGGGCCAAGGACGCCGGGAAATGGATAAACAAAAAAGAGCTTCATAACCTACAGAGAGGATTTGCGCAGAAGATCTGCAAGTCATACAGGACCGTCTCTTTCGAGGCAGCCCTGGCACTTGCAGGCCTGCTGCCACTCGAGCTAAGAGCAGAAGAAGCGGCTAGGCTCTATGAAGCCAAAAGGGGTAAACCGTTGGCCCTACTAAAGGGCAGAGAGGTGGAAATAAAGATTCCCTACCACAAATTACCCCACCCAGCGCAAGAAGTGTCAATTACATACACCCGTCTCGAAGATCTTAAACCGGAAACCATGGAGGAGCACAGTATAAACGGCCTGTGCATCTTCACGGACGGAAGTAAGATCAGTGACGGGGTGGGCGCGGCATTGTCCTGCTGGAAGGACGGGCAGGAAACATTGAGCAGAAAATATACCCTAGCGCCTTTCTGCTCAGTGTTTCAGGCTGAAATGTACGCGCTCCACCAAGCCACTGTGATTGCAATAAAATCTCGAGAAAATAAAATAAACATCTTTAGTGACTCAAGGTCATCACTTGACCTTCGTGGTAGACAAGATACAACCCACCCACTAGCGCTCCCTATAAAAACAAACATACATGACTTAACGAAGACTGACAAAGAAATTAGATTTTTCTGGGTAAGAGCGCACGTGGGGATAGTAGGGAACGAAAAAGCAGACCAACTAGCCAAAATAGCAGCACAAAATAGAAAAACAGCCCCAATATACGATTCCTTCCCTATCTCCTCCCTAAAACGAGCAATCCGTTCTGAAACTATATCCAAATGGGATGAAATGTATAATAGTAGCGATAAAGGCAAAATCACAAAAATTTTCCTACCTAGTATACAAATAGCACATAAATTCATAAAGAAAACGAAACTTAGTCCAGCAATAACTCAAGCATTAACAGGTCACGGTGGCTATGCTGAATACTTGGCAAGGTTTAAATGTATCGCCAACCCAGGCTGTCAATGTGACCCTGGTGTTGAAGAAACCATACTTCACCTCCTTACACAATGCCCAAGATTCAGCATGGCGCGCTGTGACCTGGAAAGCCAGACAAGAATTAATGTAAAAATAGAAAATCTACACCTCCTCCTCATGCACAAACAACACCAAAAGATCTTCATAGCCTTCTGCACATACATTACAAAAATTGTTAATAAAAGGCAAAGCAAAAAAAAAAAAAAAAAAAAAAAAAAAAAAAAAAAAAAAAAAAAAAAAAAAAAAAAAAAAAAAAAAAAAAAAAAAAAAAAAAAAAAAAAAAAAGGAAATTATATATATAAAAAATGTGCCTTTATTCATTAGATCCGAGCATCATGATCGCTAGACTTTTCTAGCGTCCCCATGTCGCAAAAAATGTAATACAGAAGAGTACGAGACCACAGTGTCATAAAACCTGAACATGTAAAAACAATAGTTATAACAGCAATAGCCACAAACACAATAGCCATAATAATTAAAATAGTAAAATATATAACAAATTGTAAATATAACTTACCTAAGATATAATAAACATAAGAAATAATGTAAAATAGCATAGAATTAAGTATAGAAAGTGATGTAATAAACCAAATGTAAACTCGAAAAATTGCCGACAAAAAATGTACTATAGTATAAGGAAACTAGTAATAACAAAGTCTCTGATTTTTGTCAGAGGAGAATTGTATAAAAAAAAAAAAAAAAAAAACCTAACCTAACCTAACCTAACCTAACCTAACCTAACTTCCCGAAACCTAAGGTTTCAGGAAGTTAGGTTTCGGAAACCTAACTTACGGTTTCAGGAAGTTAGGTTTCGGAAAGTTAGGCTCCGGGGAGTTAGGTTTCCGAAAGTTAGGTTTCTGGAAGTTAGGTTTCCGAAAGTTAGGTTTCTGGAAGTTAGGTTTCAGGAAGTTAGGTTTCGGGAAGTTAGGTTTTCGTAAGTTAGGTTTCCGAAAGTTAGGTTTCAGGAAGTTAGGTTTCAGGAAGTTAGGTTTCGGGAAGTTAGGTTTCCGAAAGTTAGGTTTCGGGAAGTTAGGTTTCGGGAAGTTAGGTTTCGGAAACCTAACTTACGGTTTCAGGAAGTTAGGTTTCCGAAAGTTAGGTTTCGGGAAGTTAGGTTTCAGGAAGTTAGGTTTCGGGAAGTTAGGTTTCCGAAAGTTAGGTTTCGGGAAGTTAGGTTTCAGGAAGTTAGGTTTCGGGAAGTTAGGTTTCCGTAAATTAGGTTTCCGAAAGTTAGGTTTCGGAAAGTTAGGCTCCGGGGAGTTAGGTTTCCGAAACCTAACTTAACTTCCCGAAACCATTGCATATATATAAAATTTTTAGAAATGTCTTTCAATTTGCTTATAATTGCATTGTTGTTACTAAATTAAGTAGTTTTAGTTGTATATCTTCCTATTTCTATAGTCTAAGTATAATTAAGACTTCAATTAAAAAATTTCATTTATAGATTATAATTACGTTAAAAAAAAATATATATATTTTTGTCTAAATTTCGTCTAAAATCGTTTTAAATACATTGTAATTACGTCTTATATACATCCCCATGGTTTATTTCCCCGATATACACCGGGAAATCGAAAAAAAGGCCCCCCCACCCTCCCTTTTTTCTTTTACCATATAGATTTTAGTGACCTTGGGGATTTAAATTGATTTTATTTTGCTTTTGAAGGGTTTTTTGCGGAATTTTCTTTTACAATCGGTGTTTGCGGGAATAGACTAGTATAAATTTTTAATCTAACTCCTTTTAGAATCGACAAATTTAAAATTTTAAGAAACATGATTAGAACACCAACTAAATCGGCGGAGGGAGTGAGCTCACCTAAGATGCCTTCAAAGACGAATATGGCGGCTCGACGAAGCCTTGAGGAAGTGTTAATTCCGCCAGTAATTGAAAAGGACCGGAAAAAAAAAAAAAAAACTAACGCTATTATCTATAATGACATAATGAAAGAAGCCGACATAATCATCGGAGAAGCGAAAACAGCGCTTGATCAATCAAGAAATCTTAAAACCGAATACAAAAACACCATGTCGGCTTCTCTCGATAAACTCAGAGAAATTATTATAAAAATAATTATAAAAAAAAAAAAAAGAAGACAACATCGGAGGCATAGTGTGCATGTGGGGGACCCGGGGACGCCGGGGTTGTAAGGTTGTTGACAGAGGACACCGGCTCTTTATCTGCGGTGGACCAGGAGTCTGGCATTAGTGCCAAGCTTGATGAGCACACTCGACTCTTGATGGAGAACTCCCGGAAATTGACAGACCTCCAAGAGCGACTGGCGAAGTGCCAGAATACAATAGAGCAAAAGACTTACGCGAATGTGGTGGCATCGAAATCGCCACAACAGGTACAGGGCGCAATTCACTCGATGGTTGTTACGTCGAAAAATGAAACTGAGACTAGTGACGAGGTTCTAGATAAGATACGACAGACAATCGATGCGAAAGAAGGATGGGTAAAAGTTGAGAGAGTAAGGACAGCACGTGATAGAAAGTTCGTCATGGGGTTCAACTCCACAGAAGAAAGAAAGAAGGCTAAAGAACGGCTAACTGAAAAAGGAACCGGCCTCGTTGTTGAGGATGTTAAGAACAGAGACCCACTCGTGATCCTCAGAGGCGTCTTAAAGGTGAACACCGATGAGGATATAGTCAAAGCCCTGAAGAACCAAAACAAGAGTATCTTTGACGGCCTCAATAGCGAAGACGACCGGATCCTTGTCAAGTATAGGAAACCGACCCGTAACGCGCAAATGGAAAACGTGGTCCTGAGCACCTCGCCCATTCTCTGGAATCGGATCACAGGTATGGGCAGCGTCCACATAGACCTCCAGAGGGTCAGAGCGGAGGATCAGTCCCCACTGGTCAATATTCTCGTTGTCTCGGCTATGGTCACACCAAAAAAAAAATTCTGTACGGAAACGACAGACGTATGCAGTCACTGTGGAGGTCCACATCTTAAGACGAAATGTACCGAATGGGCTGAGGCAACCCCGCCCTCATGCAGAAACTGTCTCAAGGCGAAGTTTGAGAATCGAGAGCACAATACATTCAGCAGTGAGTGCCCAGTTAGACGGAAGTGGGACGAATTGGCCCGCTCGACAGTGGCGTATTGCTAAGGTTGTGCCGGTCGACACAGTGGCAATTAAATTTCTGCAAGCGAACCTCCAGTGTAAGAAACTCGCACTTACCGAGCTCCTGCTTGAAGCCGAAAAGGGCGGAGTTCAGGTGGCGTTAGTGCACGAACCATACGTCGGTAGAGAGAGTAGGGTATCGGGTCGGAGTGGTATAAGGGTCTTCCAATGCACCGACAACGGGGAGGGTACTGTTAAGGCAGCAATAATTGTCTTCAATTCTGACCTTCACATCACACAATACCCAAAACTC